>CM039129.1:29275357-29418355 GCA_022036555.1 Microstegium vimineum | reverse complement strand
TGTGGTCTTGCACGAGTAGAATGAAAATCGTTTGTGAGCGTTGAAATCGAAGTATGACCCAATGATATGTGAATTTTTAGCAAGTTTTAAGGAAATATGCATGGATCTTCCTTTGTTGTCCATTCATTTAAAATACTTAATTCATAGCATTCCCTACCTTGGTTCCCAAAGGATTTCCTAATTTTGTTACTTGTCCTTTTTACTGGGGGAAATTGCAGGGGTAATCAAACTATGTCAAAAAATGGCCATGATCTTTAACGACAATGATATTCAATAACGAAAAAAATGTTTTTACAATTGGAAAAGGGGGAACATCGGAACTCACACACTGGTTCTTACCATGGGGAATTTTTGTAAGGATTACCCAGGAAACAGTACTACCATAAGCAAGGGGCTCTGCTTGACCATATTAGGTTTTTGCTACCCAGAGGCCAAAAGGGGCCTGAGATTGCCGGGGAGGGCAGCGGTACTTCTAGATCTCTTGAGGAAACTTGTAGCGGGTTGCTACCTATTAGGGGAATCTGTGAACGGCCCCTCGTAGTGAACCCTGTTCCCTTTCCCTTTGGGAAAGGGGGTTAAAGGCTGACTCCTCGGCGAAAGGCAATTCACGACTTGTGGTAAAGATGACACCCTGCGCAGATTTTAAAAAACTTTTAAAAATAGCCGTGCCACGTTAAGAGCGGCTTGGGCCCTTTACTGTGTGATGTCCTTATTCATGGCTCATCATTTGTTTTTTGTTATTGTTATTGTGACTTTTTTCAATAAAATTATATCCCGTTCACTTGACATGGTTTTTTGGGGCTTTGTTGAACTTGATGCTACCACTACAAAAACTAGACTTATTAAAGCTAATGTAGTTAAACCCGGCTATCCTTTTTTGAGCCTCATAACCCCATATTATCTTGTTGAGTAGACAAACTTACCTTGTTTTTACTTTAAATTTTTTTGGATAAAAATCCCAATGGGTAACAGAAGATGGACATGAGGTTTCGAAGAAGTCTAGGCTATGCAACATGAAGGATCTAATGCCCAAAGGGGGGGGGGTGAATTGGGCTTCTTTAAATTTCTAAAGAATTTTAAAACCTGGATTCAATCACCCCCTAGTGCCTACCGAAATGTGTATCGTAACTAAAACAATATAATCAAAGAAAAGGAAAACAACCTATCAATTCGGGTAGAATTGAAAAAACAAGGTGAAAGAAATGAAGAAAGTAAAGAGCAAAGGGATAGAGTTTGGGTGACACCATTTTTTCCCGAGGAATCGGGGTGTCGACACCCCCCCTTTAGTCCTGGGTGGAGCACCTCGAAAGGGTATACCCCCCCCTCTACCCCGCAAGGATAGAGTGCTCTCTGGGGCTGATCTTCGCCACTCCGGCCGGTAAATCGCCCATAACCTATCACAAAAGCTTGGACAAGACACCACAATTTTCCCGGGATCATTTCCTCCAACACCCCCAAAACCCCGTCTGGTGGTTGAACCCCAAAGATAACAAGCACAAGACCTTCCTTGACCAACTCAAGGCTGGGAAGGGGGAAAATGCACACAAGTCACTCCAAAACCCTCTATGGGGGAAGAAAAAGAGGAACCTCCAAAACCCCCCCCCCCTCACTGGGCATGGCCCCAAAAGTCTCCAAAGGTTCCTCAAGTGAAACAAGGGCCAAAAAACCTCCAAGGGACAAGGGGGCAACTAAAAATATCCCCCCTCCAAAACACCGTTTTTTACTTTTTCTCTTTTTCTGCAAAAGCCCCCGACTAGCCAGCCTCACCACCGGACCTTTTCTTCAGTCCGGACATGAAATCCAAATAAAAAACCAAAGGGCTAAACAGGGCCACCGAACTACTGCAATAGTCCAATCCAGCCGGGAGCCTCCCCTGGCCCGGGAACTAGATGCATATGGACCTGCTGATACCATTGGACTCCATCAAAAACACCCCCGACTACCCCCGGAGCTCCTTTGAGATTACGAAAAACACAGGGGCCCCCGGACTACTTCCATTAGCTGGTGCCCCCCGGACGGGGTGTCGAGCACGTCTATAGCTTTTCAAACCAGGGGGCCCCGGATTTCTTCCTTTTGCCGGTCCCTCCGGACGTTGTGGGGGGCCCCTTCCCTCAAGAACACCTAGGGCAAAACCCGGGACCATTTCCCATTGGCCCGGGAGCCCCTGGCAACTGGTTGGAGTTTTTTTTCTCCCCCTTTTTCAACCTTTTTCACAAATCTCCTCTAGGGTTTTCTCCTACCTCTAAAGGGCTAACCCAAGGGGCGAAGCAAGGTCTCTGGGACATTGTGACAAGTGGCATACCCCAAAAAACATTCCCAACTCTCCTGGGTCAAGATACTAACCTCATACCCCCCTTTATAGTAGGGTCAAAGGAAAAACAAAGCCCTAGCATACTTAGTGCCCTTCTAAACCTCATGGCACTAAGACAGCCTATCTTAAACTTGTATCTCCATCCTTTAAAACCCAAACATTTCCATCTTGGGGGCAGAATACCATTAAGCCCTTTTAATAAGCACACTTAGCCCTAACCAAATGTTTCCCTTTTGCAAAAACACTTTAGCAAGGACCTAGTATTGTTGTTAATCACCAAACAAAAGGGGACCATGTTTCTTAATCTCCCCTTTTAGGTATTGCACAATACAAGCTCGAGAAAAATAAGAGTGAATTTTAATTAGAGAAACATGACTTGACATGAGATAGCAGGGGTTAATAATAAGAAAGACATAAAAATCCCTAAACCATTCAAGCCATGACAAGCACAAAAGATTATTTGAGCATAGTACTTGATTTCAAAAGGATAGCTATCCAAAAAGATAAAGATTAGCGCGGAAAGCAATAGCAAAACCCAAAGTGACATAATAAAAAAAGGGGTCCACACTTTCACACAACCTCAAGTCTAAACCATCCACATACATAAAATGCAAAAAAGACGGAAAAGGGGATGCATGAGGATAGAGTATAAACACATCAAAAGAACCAAATCCTTTCTAGCTCCCCCTAAACACCCATCTACTGGGCTCCCCTCTCCCCCTTTGGGGGTAAAACACCAAAGCTAAACTCTGGAGGCGGAGGGAAGTAGTCCCACACGGCAAGGCGGCGGAAATCCTAAAGATATCATATCAAGCCCCCCAGTCTTGGGGTTTTAGGGAAGGATCTGGGGACTGGAGCTCACGATTTGAGGGCCTCTGCTGCCGAGAGTCGGAACTGTAGCGGGGCAGGAGAACGAAGGGGATCCTCCCACGCTGTGCGGGTGCCTCAAAGCTGGGGAACCCGATGGTGCCCGTGCACTGACTCAACTAGATCTCAAAAAACCGGTCGCCATCTGCAACGGACTGGAGGTAACGGGGGGGCACGTCACATGCTTGTGGGGGAGTAAACCCAACTGGATCCGATATAAAGTGTACCTCTGACAAAGCCCTGAAGAAATGCTAACCCGGTCTGACACACTCCACTGCAATTTTGGCTGCTATCCCCTCCCCAGGGGGAAAGGGTTTGCCCAGTAACGTCACTGAACGACGCGGAGAGGTCAGAGCAACAACCTCGGAACTGACACCCTGAACCCGGGTAGAAAAGTGGAGTGAATGTGTTGGGCCCCAAAGGGGTGTCCAACCACGAGTAACCATGTCGCCGGACGGGAACGGGGGGGTCGATCGGGCACCCAAGTCACTGGACTTACGACGAGGGGGGAGTGACTGACGGTCCGGCTGACACGGTGGTCCCTGAAGGGCCACCTGCTGCTGAATCCCATACGGGCCCCAAAGCGGAAAGTGGGGGCGCTGAGGGACCAACTGCGGGGACAGCTAATCGGGCTCATCATGTGGATCTTGGAGCCCAGGAAACTAACTGCGGGCATACCTGTCCACTTCATCCTGACCATGATACCATGTTCTGACCGGAACTATGTGATTGAAGCTGCATACCTGGGACTCAACTCAGGCTAACTTTTTGCTGCAAAACCTCTGGGTACGCTGGTGAATCTTTAATTGAAACCCCCAAAGACGCTCCTATGCTGTCGCGAACTCGTCCTTTCTCGCTAGCCCTGGGACGCTTCACAAGGACCCTGACTCCTAATCCTTCGAGTAGCTTCAGTATAAAGGGTCTCAAAGTTAACCCAGTACCTGAGCCACCAGCCTCTGCGTTGTGAGCCCTTCGGCAAGGGGGAAAAGCTGCAGTCGGCGTGGGATTGTCAGAGGAGGTTCTAGAGCTGTATAAAATCACCTCTAGTGGCTAACTCCTCAACTCCTGCTTTTTGCACCCTCGTCTCCTCATCCGAGCATCAACACTCCATGCAGCTGGTGCATCTGAAGTCTGCCCTGATGAGTGCTCTTCCCCCAAAAACTATATCCACAAGATATATCTTACCGGGGAAATTTCCCAAACTCTATTGATCAAGCAATCCGAACCCGGGTGTACTCGCCAAGCCTCTAGCTAGGATAGAACTATCCAGTGAGCATAAGGTCTGACGCCTAGCCCAAGCCTCTAAAATACAATCCCATCTCTGCCACTTGAAGTCTCAATGCGAACGGTGTCTGAGTGAAAAAGGGGCAAGAAGAAAAAAATTGTTGTGGGTTTTTGAAAACCCTTTCCTTTAAAACCCGGGTGCGCGGCAACAGGGTGCGGCAAGGATCTCATTTAACCGATGACCCCGGGGGGGTAAGCTCACTGATGCGGGACGCCTTCCCCAAAAGGGGCTGCCTGAAGATGGGACAACCTCTAGCGGGAAAGAGTGAGCCACCTCGGCACGCCTTGGAAACCAGGCCTATTAACACCTTCGTGAAGAAAGTATCTAAAACGTGAGGGGGAGAGTCTCTCTAACTGAGTCAAGTATAGTTGTAGGGAATCCTCTGAACTAACTGCATAAAGTTTGAGTACCAATCCAACGAGGCATAGAACCTCTGACCCAATGCCAACAAAATGCCTGAACGACCAAGAAGGTCGCGAGTCCGGAAGGTAGGTAAGGTGGTCACAGATCTCTCTCCCTATCGCCACTATGTTCTCTAAGGAACAGACTCTGTGTGGGCATACTGGATTTGGAAAGTCTTGCTTTTTTGTAGAAGCCCTCCATAAGAGGTTTTCCACCCCCGGTAGTCTGGGGTCACGCTGATCTGGCACCACCTCTCAACTAAAAGAAAAGTTTCCAAACCTACTTCTGTATCCCCCCCTCAATAAAGGGGAAATTTTGGGGGCTCTGGAGGGGGTAGAGAGCCCTCGGGTGGACGTCCCCCACGTTGGGTGCCTCGGGGAACAGCACGAGGTAACCGAGCAGGGGTGGGACGAGAAAAGTGTCCCTGCACGAACCATCCGCTTCACGACGGCCTTGGGAGAGGAAACGTCTCTGACTCTGTCTGATGGGAGGAACCCGCGGGGACGCCGATACACACTGAGCCCCCAACCACCCGTTGCGCGGTCCGCTGCATCTGCAACTGCCCTGCCTGTTCCCCCTCTGTGAGCTGCGCTTCTCTTTGGCTTCTCGCGACTGCTTCTTCCCCCTTGTCCCTAGAGGAGGGGTATCATCCTACCAAACCACCGACCAAGATTGGCCCCACTCGACCTGAGAGTACCACAAACAACTGCCAAGGTCAACTGTGAAACCACTGCCAGAAACAGAGTCACTGTCAAAAACCCCAACTAAAATTCAAACACAAACCCACTGCAGAAAGCTAACGCCCTTAGAGGCTTTGCCCAACCTTACTCGCGAGCTTCCCCCGGGTTTTCACTACCACTAACGCGCAGAAAATAATGGGACATATAAAAAAACATATATAAATTCTAGGATAAAACCCTATGAAAGCAAGCACTAAGATAAAATAGAATAAATACACCGGGACCTGGGGGAACGACCATACTAATCAAAGCAAATAAACCCGAATCCACTCCAAAAGGGGGTTCCCCAACTGAAACACTGGACAATATAAGTATTGGAATTGAGTTAAATTAAAGTGTCAAGGATAATAACAAACATGGCATAGTACTAGACAAAACGCTAAACACATTATCAAAGGCATCCCCTTATCAATGAAGAGTCTTAGCGAACGATTAATTTCGGCAACGGATAAACACGTCCAAAGAAACCCAAACCTGGGTTAAAAAACCCTGGGGGTTTGATGCCTTTTTCTGGGGGACTGAAAAGGGGGGAAAGCCTTTGTTTTGCAGGGGGGGGAGGGGAACAGGGGGGATCGTGTGCGGCGGGGGGGTTTCCCCCGGCGGCGACTTGGAATTGTGGGGGGGTGGCAGAAATGCGGGCATCCTGCTGCTGGCGAGGACAGAGCAGAGTAAGCAAGGGGGGGCGCGGCGCTGAGCTGCTCCGGCGAGGACAAGGCAGTGAGGAGGGCGAGCGGCGAGCGGGGGTGAGTGGTGGCGACGAGGAGGGGGCACAGGAACAAAAGGGAAATGAAAAGTAACTCCCAAAATAGAGGACCCGGGGGGGATAAAAAAAAATTTTTTTTGAGCGTCGGACCACTTCCAATGGTTCGACGGGGGGCCACGGTTTGACCGAACGACCAACCCCCGGGAAAAGAAATAGTGGTCCCAAATGGTCCGGAGGTGCACGGGACGGGTGGTCCGCGCCCTTGATTTGACATGGGTTCAGAGATACTGAGCGCCGGGGCCCCGGGACTCTGGCCCGGGTGGGTACGCGGACAAAGCAGGGGTCCGACGGTCCCTTTGGAAAAAATCTGGGGATCCAGTCATGACCAGCCGGATCGGGTCTGGGGGAACGCGACTAACAGTGTCCCGGGGCAACTTGGATTTGGGTTTGAAGAAACAGTGAGTCACCAGCCCGGACTCGGGTCTGGGGGAAGCGTCGGACCAAAGGAATTTGTCGTAGGTGGCCCAGTGTTTGTTTTGTTTTAAAATTTTCCTATTTTTCTCTCCAATTTTTTCTCTTAGCCATTACCAACACAAAAAGCAAAAAGAACCACTTGTTGGACTTAGGAAAAGAACCATCTCTCAAACCCCGATTTAAAAATATTTTTCCCATAGGCTAGATTTATTTTTAAAGGGAAAATTTTTAAATAAAGCCCCAAAGGGATCACCAAGGGACAAAGGGGTATTACTAAAAACTAAGCTTTAAATGCCCCCCTAATGACGAACCTAGGGGATGACAAACTTAACCGAAAAGGAACAACAAGAAACCACATCACAGCATCAATATAGAATTTGAATCTAGTTGCTTGCAATTTAAACCGCGGTAAGGCTTTGTCCAACGCTTGAGGGCTTATCCCGACCGCGTTAGCCAACCCTATGGCTTTACTATGTTTAAACATGATTATATTACAAATAAAATGCAGGGTTCACACAATCTCATTTTTAGTGAATTTTGAGTGATCAAGCAATTCACTCGCTTCTCAACCAAAAAAGGTTGTTTCACGAGTGTTTAGTGAAGATTCCCCCAATTGATCTTCGCTCTTAACCCCAAACTAGTGCTTTTTTTCCCCAGCCACAGCTCTAAGAAATGAGACGATTCAATGTTTTTGGGTGCAGAGTTTAAACCCGGGGTTTTGAAATTTTACACGCTTTTCATTATCACCAAAAGGGGAACATCTTTAAAACAACCCTAACAAGAAGGGTTTGGGTCTTTAAAATTTGTGCACAATTCCCCCCTGGCAGTGTTTTTCCGCCTAAAGGGGAACAAAGCCACACTGTTTTGCTTCTTGAAGACCAAGAGACAAGAATTTCCTAGCAAATGGCAACCGCCGGGGGTACCTTCCTATAAACTTTACCCCCGCATAATCCGAATGGGAATAGCCACAAAGTAGGAAGGGACTCCTTTGGATCCCAAAGGGCCCAAATGCAGGGGGGGCCTTAGTCCCCAAGGGATTCTTTGCCCGCACATACATGCACCCCTTAGGGCTTGCTTAAAACCTCACACATACACACACTAAACATGATACCCGGGCCCTAGATGCGTGGGGTAAAGAAAACTACTGTCATTGAATGATAGAATTTTGGTCAATCATTTTACCTCCCTCACGAGATCGAGATGCCCTTATAGGCTGGGTCTTAAATTGGCTTGAAATCCTCCATTTTGAATTTTTTGAGCCATCTTTATGTATTTTTCTTGAGATATAAGTCCCCTCCCTCAATTCTTCACTTGGAACCAAGGAAGAAAATTACTCCCCAATCATTGACACTCGAACTTTTTTGACATCAAGCACAAAACCCTTGAAAATGGTCGGGGTTTGTTACCCAAATAAATGTCATCGCTATATTTGGGCAAACAAAGACTCTCCATTAATTTCTTGGTGATAGGTTTTTTTTGACACCCCGATTTAACCCTTTTCTTGATAGAAGTCCCTTAGCCCTCGTACCAAGATTTTGGAGCTTGCTTAAAACCCGTAGATTTCTTGGAAAACCTATAGAATAAAGGGCATTTTTGGATCTCAAACCCGGAGGTTGTGAGACATAGACAAGTTCATTAAATAAAACCTTTTAAAAAGGGCACTCTCACATCCATTTGAAAAAGTTTCCATTTTTGATGTGAAACATACCCAAAAAGGGATCGAATGCTCTGTTGCAACCATGCAAAGGCTCCCCCAAAATCCAAACCTTCAAATTGGAAGAACCCCCTTTTCAACCAACCTTGCCCTTTTTCCTCACAACCACCCTTTATCATCTGCTTTTCCCAAACACCCACTTGTCCATGATTCTTTCTCCCCCTTTTCCTTTCTTCAAGGTCCACACTTGGGGTTTCCCAAATGAAGTTTTAATTCTTCATGCATAAATTCACCCAATCTGGGTCCCAAATGCTCCCAACACTAGTAGGCCAACAAAGGAAACAAATGAGTGATTTCAAAAAAGATGCAAGTCTAGAGCGAGCTTACCCCTTTGATGGACTTCCATGATTTGATCATGGGTGTGCTTGAAGATGTGTTTTCTTTTATCATGAAACTTGAGGAGGGGGCATGGTGCTTCAAAATTGCTTCTTTGACCTCGGGTTGGGGTTTTAGGGTTTAAGGGATCTTTTTGACTTCCCTCACTTTTACTTCTTCAACTAGAGGTGTGCGAGGTGGAGAAGGACTGATTTCATCATCTTCTACTTTTTTCACCTCTTTTGGGTTGATAGCACCAAATTTGGGATATTCTTCATTGCCCCCCTCAATGGCTCATCACCTACTCAATACCTTTACGCTCCTTGGGAGCCATTATTTTCATCAAATTCCAAATCTACGTTTTTTTCAACAACCATGGATTTGTTAAAAACACTATGCCTTGACTTAAGCAATACCAACAAGGGAAAATAAGGGCACACCACCCTTGGGAATTTACCCAATGTTGGCGTTTTTTAGATGTAACTTTGCAAAACCCAAAAACCAAAATGAAATTCCAAATTTCCATTCACAAGCTCTAGGGGGTCTCTTCAATACCTTTTTGGGTGAAAAGGTGGTTTTTCCGCTAGCAACGGTGGATGGCCTCCCCCAAAAAATTCTCCGATGTTTTTCTCATCAAACATAATCTTGCTAGAGTTATGGCTCTTTCTTCCTCTATACAAAACCATTTTTTTGTGGAGTATATGTGGCGGATACCCTCATGCTATCCCCACTTCATCACAATAGTCCTCAATCTTTGTGTTGACAAAAATCGGTGCCCTTGTCCCCCCTTCTTTCCTTGATCTTCCTTCAAACCAAATTTTTTCCCTTTTTTGCAAAATTCTTTTAAAAGCTTGGTTTTTACCTTTCTTGAAAAAAACCCCAAATTACCTTTTAATGTCATCAACCACCACTAGGGAAAAAAGATTTCCTCCAAACTACAATGTATGGGGGGCCCAAAAGAAATTCAATACTCTTTAGGTTTACAAGAATGCTTTTTTGGGGTGGGTATTTGGGAACTTTCTTGCCGCTTTAATGCACTCACAACTTTTCCTTCTCAAACCTACACCCTTCACACCTCTAACCTCTCCTTCTTTTACAAGTTTCTTCAACGTTGACAGCCCACATGAGCTAAAATTCTATGCCAAAAAACCAAACCCCAAAAACTCTTGGGGAAAAGACAGTTTGCAATCGCTTCATTTGAGGTGAAATCCACAAGTAAGGTTTTTGTGCCGAAACCCTTAATATCATTATGAACTTCAACTGGTCCAATCAAATTTGGGTTTAGTGAATAGACAATGGGAACCAAGATCACAAAGTTGCCCCTGAAACAAGTTGAAGCTTAAGATTGAAACAAACATTTGATATTTATTGACATTTGAGATTGCCACTTTCCTAGACCTTTAACTTTTGCTTTTTAAATTGTCCCCAAAGTAATCTTTTCTTTCCCTTCACATTCTTCATCAAATGTGGGAACATCCGGGGGTCACGGGGCTATGTTGATGCAACCACTATCAATCACCCCCTGATTTTCCCCCCTTGTTTCACCTACACACAAACAACTTGGGGTTAAGCTTTTTGTTTGGGGGAACCCCTCAAGCGGGCCCATTTTCCTTGTAACCATCTCCTTTGCAAAACCCCAAAAAACTCTAGGGTTGTTTTTCATTGGGGGACCAAGGAACCTACTAGGGTCACCCTGGGGCCCTTCTTGATGATAAGTAGCATCATAGAAAAAGGGCCTTTTTGCTTGGGAAGGTATTGGTGGTTGAGTCTTTCAAACATAAGGGGAAAAGACCCACTTGACCACACTCAAAGCATCTTCTTGGCTTGGGGCCCTTTATACCTTTATTGAGCCATTTCTTTTTTGTAATAGTTCTTGGCCTCAATCTCAACCTTTGCCTTCAGATTTGGTTCTCCTTGAACCCCAATCCCCCTTTCATCTTCATGACGGGGTTATCAAAAGCTCCTTTGAAGTTTGACCCTTGTGAACTTTTTCAAAGCCCCTTTTAACTTTTTCTTTCATTTTTTGGGTTGACAATTTTTTATCTTTGGAGGGACAAGTGGAGCATCCTTTTCTTCTTCTTGGCCGGCTTTTATACAAAAACTTGTTGACTTAGAGGATTAGCCTTCCTTAAAATTTTTAGTTTTCTTCTCTCATCTTACATAGTCATCAACTTGTCGGCTTTGACAACCCTCTTGCCCTTTCCCTTTGGGAAATTTTCCAAAACCACAAATCAATCAAAATACAAAAAGAGGGAGCACTATCACACTTAGCACTGGGGTTAGTAGCAAAAGTTAGCAAGTCTTTATTTAAAAATTCATTACTACCACTAGTGTGCCAGTTTTTTCTTGACATTTTGGTATCATCTTTTTGCAAGTTATACCTTGTTGAAGCTCTGTGTTTTACCTCTCAAGCTTCTCATGTTTCTCATTAGCTTGCTTTAAAAGAGGGTTTTACTCCCTAGTGCTAGATGTGAGAGAATTAATCTCAACTTCAAACATCTTAGCACTATCAAGGGTCAAGCTTTTTTTATGCAATTTCCTTTGATCCCCAAGTAGCTTGTCATTTTTACCTTTGTACTTCCGTATGATGTTGCTACTTGTTTCAAATTTTTTAATTTGCTCATCATAGGGTCTTCTTCATTGTCACATCATTACCCCTAATCATCAATATCACACCTCTATTTGTACCTTTTTTTCACCCTAGCCAGAGGCTAGGGGTGTAGAGGATGAGCCCGGGGATGAAGAAGGGGGTGGCGGGGAAGGAAAACCATCACCAAAGCGACCTTCTCATCTTCACTCCCTCATCGGAGTCCTAGAGTTTCCCCAAGTCGGTGACCAATCACCCACAATGTAACCTTTCCACTTTTTTCTTTTTGTGAAAGTTGAAGTTTTTTTTCTTTTTGTATGGCTTGTCTTGCTTTTTGCATCATCACTTGATCATCATTCCATCCTTGTTCTTCTTTTAACTTTCTTGTTCTTAAAAATTCTTGAACTTTTCTTTCTTCTCTTTGGCAAGCATGACTAGATGACCAAGGTGCCCCAAATTTTAACACTTTATTTGGGAGATTTGGGTTCCTTGAGGTCTTTTGAAAATTTCTCTTTTTTGAGTCAAATTTGACTCCCCTTGTTAACCCCTTTAACTCTTGGGGGTCTTCCTCACCATGAGGCAATGTGGTCTTCATCTTCCCCCTTCTTCACTTGCACCTCAATAACAATTGAATCTTTCACCCCTTGAGGATGCCTTTTAGACGAAGTCTTTCTTCCTTTTTCTTTTTTCTTGGAAGTAGAAAGCTACCTCACCAATCTTCTGTACATCTCGGAGCTTGATCTTGCCCAAGACTTGAGTTGGGGGTGGCGCCAGAGAGGTCTCCTTGGAAGCCCGGACGATGTGGCCTACTTCTCAATTGGGAAGACACACAAGACTTCGTACCACATCGGCCGGTGCCTTTTTTTAGCCCCGTCCATCAACTCCTCTACAAAAAATTTTAAACTGAGACATCCATTTGCTTCTCATGAGTAAGCAAGTAAAAGTTTTAAAATTTGGCCCTGACCAAAGGGAAAACGTTCCCCATGCTCACACTTGGGCCCTTTTGACGCACAAAGGTTTCCAAACATCGTTACGTTTTGCAATCCGCACATGGGTTAACACTCCTTTCCAATGCCATGGAAAAGAAAATTCTTTTCTTGGCATTGTTCTTTCCAAAAAAAGGGGTCTTCGCAAAACGGGCCACCTTGGGAGCGGGTTTGTGCACACCGAATCCCCGGCCCCAAGGGAGGGCCCCCATCCGCATTTCCAAACGAAAATCTCCCCTCAAACGGGGGGCGTCCACCCCATGGGGCATCTTGCTCAGGTGGTAAACCAAATTGAAGCAACCTGACTGATACCCAAATTTAAAGGATCAGATCCCACCCGGGCCCGGGGAATCGCCCACAACCGATCAAAAAGCTGGAGAAGAGCCCCCCGACAATTTCCTTCTGGTGACACTTCCCCCGAACACCCCAAACCCCTAGGGGCGTCGAACTCCAAAGTAACAAGCCAAACCTTTACTGACCAACTCAAGGGTAGGAAGTGGAAAAATGCACCAAGTCACTCCTAAACACTCTAGGAGGGGGAACAAAAGAACTCTCTCAAAAATTCCCTCACTTAAAACACTTGGCTCTCCAAGAAGTCTCCAAATTCCTCAGTGAAACAATGGCCCCCAAAAGACCTCTCAAGGGCAAGAGGGGAAAATAAAATGTCCCCACCTCCAAAATACCCTTTCTTACTTTTTCTCTTTTCTGCGAAAACACCGGACTATCCGGGGCCTCCCACCGGGCCATACTTTTGGTCCGGAGCATGCAGTCCCCAAAACAAAACCAAGGCTAACGGGACCACCGGACACTTGCAAAGCCCGGGCCTAGTCCCCGGCCCTGGTCAGGAGCCCCAGTGCATACTGGCCTGCGAGTACCGTCGACAGCGTCAAATAGCCGGATCTCCTTTAACTACTGAAGAACACAGTGGGCCACCGGACTACTTTCCCTATCCCTGCCCTCCGGAAAAGGTTTTCCGGAGCACCTTCCTCAGAGAACTGCCTAAGGCAGGGCCACCAGACCACTTCCATTGGGCTGGAGCCTCCTGGCAAATGGTCCCTCACTTCTTTCTCCCCCCATTTTAAACCTTTTTACAAGTCCCTCTAGGGGGTTTTTCTCCTACCTCTCAAGGGCTAAAAAGGCTTATACAAGGTCTCTAGGGCTAGTTTGACAATTGCTACACCAACATTTTTCCCAAATCTCCTAGGTCAAGCACTAACCCATAAACCCCCCTTTATAGTACATCAAAGGAAAAACAAACCCTAGTCTATACTTATGCCCCTTCTCAACCCATGGGCCCACAGTTAGCCAGTCTTCAACTTTTTATCTCCCTCCTTTGAAAGTGAAACGATTTCCATATTGGGGGGATGAATATCCATTTGTCCATTTAATAAACTTCACTTATGACCTAACTCTAATGATTTTGCCTCTGCAAAACACAGTTGTCATAGTGCCTAGTATTTTTGTTAATACCCTAAACAAAGGGGCCATGATTCTTTACACCCCAGTCAACTGTCCCTTAAGTTGGGCTTGATGAAAGTTTAGTAATTGTTCCCATACTTTGATGAATGTCAAAAGTTTTATTTTTTGTATATAACATTGATTTGATATTCTCCTTTTTTGTTTGTATTGTGGCTCGTGGCACACATATGGCAAAACCTGGGTTTTGTTTTTTAAAATCGGGGGTGACAATCACTTCAAACCAAACTCCCCAAAAATTTTGGGGGACTTTTACCAAGCCAAGGACAAACGCAGCACCACTTCGAGACAAACACAACCAAGGGGGGGCTCCACCGAAAGGGCCTCTAAGAAGGTGATCGCAAGGTGAAGGCCCAGCACCGAGCCTTCCTCACCTCCCTCAGGACATCGATGCCCCCTCCAACGGAGGTGCTTCTTGACATGATGAGTCCAAGGGGAAAAGGTTGAGGACAAGCCAATGGCCATCTTCTATGCCCATCCAAGCTGGTGGGGTTTTGCAAACCCCGGCGATTGAAGAAGGAAGGTCGGCAAGCGCAAGGAAAAGGCCCCGACAACGACACGCCCGACACACCCGAGGACCACCCACCATCGATCCCCCCTCCCGAGATAGAGTTTTGAACGCACCTTGATGATCAGGGGTCTTTGCCAAGCATGCCGCGGCGAGAGGGGAAAGATTTCAAGTCTAATACTTAGCACGTTTCTGAGCTAGAGTTTTCTAAGGGGTCAGTGGTGGTTACCGAGGAGGGAAGTTGATGCTTTTCCATCCCATGTCTAGTCTTGTCACTCTCCAGGAAAAAAAGGCACTCTACTTAGGAGGGCAGTGAGCGAAGGCTAGGGGCCCACTTACTTGGTGCTGCAAGTCTTGCTTAGGCTTTCTTTTACTGCCCCAAAGAAGCTAGATTGCGTGCTAGAGAAGGTCAGCTCAAAGACTAGAGACAGATCGTTTTTTAGGCTTTGGGGGCTTTAGATCGTGTCGTGCAACATGACAAGATCGACCGAGGAAGAAAAAACATACCTTTGGTCCATTGACTGAGTGTCTTGCCGAGAGCCTATTGGGGATATCTTTGCCAATGCAAAAAGGGGTCACACGGGAGTACTTTTTTTTTTTTTTATTTTTTTTTTTTTTTTTTTTTTTTTTTTTTTTTTTTTTTTTTTTATTTTTTTTTTTTTTTTTTTTTTTTTTTTTTTTTTTTTTTTTTTTTTTTTTTTTTTTTTTTTTTTTTTTTTTTTTTTTTATTTTTTTTTTTTTTTTTTGGGGGGGGTTTTGCTATGGGTGGGAAGGACGATGCATGTTTGGTAAGATGGGTGAGTGCATGGTTTGAGCGAGAATGAAAACCCCCCAAAACACCCCAATTTTACCAAGATAAACACCCCCCAAAAGCCTCCCAAACCCCTCTGATTTTTCCTGTAGAGTTTGGTGTGTTTAAAGAGCCACCCAAAAAAACCACTCCACAAAGCAAGTGTGGTTTGCAAAACCAAAACCACCTTCAACCCCCCCCCTTGACACCCTGCCAATATCCCCTAATGATCCCCTTCCTAAGAAAGCTAGAGCCCCCCAACCCAACAAGAAAAGTGCCTCCCAAAGAGTGTGGCTGGGGTACCATTGTGAGTATTGTGAACGGGAGGGCCATTTGGGTTTTGATTTTTTTCTTTAGGGGGGAAGAAAAGATATCGGAGGCAGGTTAAATTTGAACAACCGGGACAGGGAAAAACCCCCCACGATTGGGGGTGCTGAACCAGAAGTTGGGAAAGGCCCATTTTTTGGGCCTAAGGGCCAATCCCTAAAGGTGCTGGGCCCTCAGGGGGCAAAACCCCCGCGGGGGCCCGGCCCCGGGGGGGGGAAAACCGGTCGTAAATTTTTACGCGGGGGGCCCCCTTGGGGCGGGGTTTTTTTAAACCCCCCCCTTTTTTTTTAGGGGAAAAAAAGTTTTCCCCCTATGGGGTTTTGATCGCCCCCTTTTCCGGGGGGCAGGAGTTTTTTTGGGTTTTTTTCCCCTAACCCCCCCTTTTTTGGGGGCAAGGGGGGAAAAACCCCGGGGTACCTTCTTTTTTTTTACAAACCCCCATTTTTGGGTTTTTTGGGCCCCCCCCTATTTATTTTTTTGTTTAAAAAAGGGGGACGGGGGCCCCCAAAAACTTGGGGTTTTTCCCGGAAAATGCTGGGGGCCAAAATCCCCCGGAAAAGTCCCAAAGGGTTTTTTCCCCCAGCCCCCCCCCCCCGAAAAACCAAAGAAAATATAAAAATTCGGGGATAAAAAAAAAGGGGGAAAGGGTTTTTCCCCCGAGGGTCATCCGGGGAACCCCTTTTTTTTTTCCAAAAAGGGGGATGTTGTTTTGGGGGGTTTGCAAATTTGCTTTTAAACCCTTTCCCTCTTTTTTTCCCCGAAAAACCCTTAAAAAACTTTTTTGAAGTGAGCTTTCCCCCAAATTTTTTGTCTGGGATTTTGAACTCTCGGGGTATTTTTTTTTGCCTTTTTTTTCCCCTTCGGGAATTTTTTTTTTTTTGGCGGAAATTTTTTTTTTCTCTTCCAGCCCTTTCGTTGCCCTTCGGGGGGGGTTTTTTCCCCCGATTTTTGGAAGGGGCATGGGAGATGGGACTTTTGATTTTTTTGACTTGTTTGCAAGGTTTACCCTCAACCCCCTTTTAACTAAGGATTCCCAAAGTTTAAAGGGGGGAAAAATTTGGGGTTTCCCCCAAACCTTGGGGAAATTCCCCCAAGGGGGGGTTTTGCCGCCCCCATCCCCCTAAAAACGGAGTTTTTTGCCCCAAAAACCCCCCGGCAACCCCCTTTAAAAACAGGGACCAGTTCCCCCCCCCCTCGGGTTAGGTCGAGGGAAAGGGGAATGGTAGGGGGTTGTATTCAAAAATGACCCCCCGGTTTACTTTTGGGTTTTTTTTTTTGGAGAAAAAGGTGGGGCTTTTCCACTTTTTCGAGATCTGTTTTTAAATTTCCCCAAAATGAGCTACCAAAAAAGGGCCATGGAGCTTCCGCAGCCCACGGGGGGCAGGGAAATTTCAAGAATAAAAACTTTGAAACCCCTTTTTTGCTTTTTTGGGGGGCCGATTCCCATTTTTTCCCCCCCCTCACCCCCCCCCCCAAAAAAACGGTGTTGTTGAGTGAAAAATTTTCGGCCCCTTTTTTTGAATGGCCGGGGGACCCCCCTCGATGAGCATAGGCCCCCCTGGGGGGAAAATTGGGGCCCGGGGCACCTTTTCCCCCTTGCTATGTTTCCAATCGCATTTTCCCCCGAGATTTCAAGAAAAACTTCAAATGATTTTTAAAAATTTTTGGGAAAAACCCCCCCAAGGTAAGTCACCTAGGGGGGGTTTGGGGCCCCCAAGGGTTTCCCCAATTTTAAAAAGGGGGGTTTTTTGGGGAAAAAATTTGAAAAACCGGTTTTTTTACAGTATTTTTTTTGGGTTTTTTCCCCAACTCACCCCTTTTTTTCCCCGGTTTTTAAACCCCCTTAAAAAACAACCGAGTGATGGAGATTGTGAAAAAAACCTTCGATGGGGACATGCCCGGGGGTTTCCCCCACTGTTTTTGAGCTTGCGGGGTTTTTTTGGGGGAAAAACCATCATCTTTGGGGAGGGGGGCGGGATGTTTCCCCAATTTGGGGGTGATCCCCCCCCCAACCCAAAAGGCTGCCCCTTAAACCCCTGCACCCCTTTTTTGGCCCCTCAGGGCCCTGATAAACTACTTCCTCTCGGGGGGCCGGGGTTAAAAAGAGCTTCCTCCCCCCGGCCCCCCTGTTCACCTGAGGGAGCCCCATTTTGCGGGTTGAGGGGGGGCCATTTATTTTAAAAAAGGCCCCCCCCCCAAATCCGGGGGAAGCACCCCCGGAAAAAATTATCGACAACATCGAACGTCGACCCACTTTTTTTTAGGCCCCTATTCTCTTTTTTTGGGGCTCTTTCCCCCCTTTTTTGTCGTTCTTTTGACCCCCAGTTTTTGGGAAAACCGCTTTGATGGTCCGGATTGGGTTAATGAAAAGCATGGGGTTAAAAATTTTTTGGGAAAAAAAACCCCCGTTTTTTGGGGGTTTTAAAGTCCCTCCACCCCCTATTCCCCCCCCCCAATGGGGCCCTTTGGGTTTTTTAAAAAATTTAAACAAAGTGAAGATGGGGTGGTTGCGCAACAAGGCTGGGTTGGTAGCTAATTTTTTGTCAAAAGGGGGAAATAGAAAAGGGGAAAAAAACCTTTTTTTTTGTCCGTCCCTGTTTAGAAGCCTTAGAATCCTTCTAGCTTTTGCGGTTCTAAGGGTTTTAAAAACTTTTTCAAATGGATGTTAAAAGTGATTTTTTAAACACAAACATAGAGGAGGAAGTTTATTTAGCAACCTCCCGGTTTCAAAAATCCCAATTTTCCAAACCATTTTTTAAACTTACAAAGCTTTGTATGGTTTGAAAAAGCACCTAGAGCATGGTATTGATAGGCTAAAACCTTTTTGCTTGCTAAGGGCTTCAAAATGGGATCAGTAGATAAGCCGCTGTTTCTCCTCAAGCAAGGCAAAGACACTCTCCTTGTCCAAATTTACGTGGATGATATCATCTTTGGTGGTTCTTCTCTGCTCTTGTTGCCAGTTTGCAGATCTTATGAGCAGGGAATTGAGATGAGCATGAGGGAGATGACTTTCTTCCTGGGTTGCAAATAAAGAAAACCCGGGAAGGGAGGTTTGTGCACCAAGGAAAGTAACAAAAGGATATCTTAAAGAAGTTTGACATGGGTGAGGCAAAACCCTCTCGACGCCTATGTCAACCACTACTGCCTTGGATGCGGATGAGGAAGGAGAGGCGGTGGCCAAAACCGAGTATCGAAGCATGATAGGTCGCTTCTATACCTGACGCGACCTGGCCGGACATTCAGTTCGTTGTTTGCTTGTGTGCACGTTTTCAAGCTTTCCCCAGGCTTCGCACAAGCAAGTGGTGAAACGCATCATGAGGTACCTGCGATTCACTCCTGAATTTGGTCTTTGGTTTTCCCCTTCCTCTCTTGTGCTTTGCGTTATTCTGACGCCTACTTTACCGGTTGCCGACTCGATCGGAAGCCCACTTCTGGGACTTGCCAGTTTCTCGGGTCTTTTTTGGTTTCTTGGTCTTCTCGCAAGCAGCCTAGCATGGCACAGTCGACTTCGAAGCGATATGTTGCCAACGGCTAGTTTGTTGCTCGCAGTTGATTTGAATGATTGCCACTTTGAGAGATTTCGGTCTTGAGCTTACTAAGGTGCCTCTGCTTGTGATAGCATGAGTGCAATTAGTGTGGCTAAAAATCCCGTGCTTCATTCAAAGACCAAGCCACATTGAGGTCCGCTTTCACTTTTTGCGTGATCACTATGAGAAGGGCGACATTGACCTCCGGCATGTCGAGACCCAAAACCAGCTTGCGGATATTCTCACTAAGCCGTTGGATCAAGCTGCGTTTTCTCGCCTTCGGGGCGAGTTGGGTGTTTGCTTTCCTTTTTAGAGGAGGAAAGTTTTTGTGTATCATAGTTCTTTTTGATTCTTTTAGTATTTTCCATGACCTTCTTCTCTTTTGGTGTCTTTGTTAGTGTTAGTAGTGTCATTGCATTTTGCATCTCATTTGCATTTGTGACATAGTTCATTTTAAGCTTCATATCTATAGCCGATATAATGAATCTATGCTCTGTTTAAGGTGTTTTATGTGTCTATGGTGTTGTCTAACTTAGACTCTTTTTGATCTTTATGATATGCAATAGAGCTAAGTTTAGAAAAGCTTTAAAACTGAATTTAAATTCCCCATGTCACCTCTGAAATGTCACTAGCATGTGTAGGCTTTGGAAGATCCTTCTTGGCTGTCTTGTATATACTTGTAACTATGACTCTTCTTTGTTTCATTCACTACCTTTGAGCACCATGATTAATATCAAAAATGAAATGCTCTCTGTTTTGTGAATTGGAAAGATCGAGTTGGGTCTGCATTGTGAGCACTTCACCGTGTGTTTGAGACTGCTTCCCATATGGTTGATACTTGAGTGGTGTCGTGTATGACCAAAACTGGTGTGTCAAGTCCTTTGACTTCGCCCGGTTGGTAAGCAGTGGCATCCCTTGCTTACAACCACTCGCATACAACTTGTAATGTGCCTAAAACTGAAATTGGCTGCAAAACTCTGAAATTTGGAAAATTCATTCAGTTGGGTTCATTGGCCTGTTGTATGAACTTTGCTAGGGATAGTTCTACTTGCTATACATGAGATTGATTTGAGATAGATCATATCTTGCTTGCCATGTCTAGCTGTCTCTAGAGGTGATACCCTTTCTCTGCTCTCACATGATATGCTCTCTAAAATAGCTTCTAAAGTGATCTTAAGCTCAACTTGAGTCTTTGTTGGGCACGTAGAGTTTTTTCCTATTCTCACATGATCACATCACTTAGAGCATCTATTCATTGTCTTAGCTCTAAGTATGAAGCTTTTGCACTCATTTTGCACTTCATGGCATTTGTAGCCGAATCTTGAGTTGTTGATGTTTGATGAGCTACATGTGTCAACAAGGGGAGAGATGTGCATTCATTCCATTTTCAGTCATCTTACTTCCAAGGGGGAGCAAATGTGCTTTTTTGAGCTTAATTGGTATCTTTTTGACTTGGCTCTTTTCACCTCTACTTGGTATCTTGAGGATGCTAGTTCCCAGGGGGAGCTTTTGCTAGATGTGTTGAGCCTTTGCCTCTTCTGGAGGGTCTCGCTTGCTTTGTTGGCTCCGATAGGTTTCGATTGCTTCTTGAGCATTAGGGGACGTAAGTGGTTTCAATTGGTATCTTTTGAGCTCCCCTATGTTTTCATTTGGAAGTTTGAGCTTTGAGAGTTGTGATTGGTTTCTTGGATTGCTAGCGGTGTTGAGCCCGTTTTTGTGCCTCTTCTTGAGGGCTAGCTTTGTTTTGCTTGGTTGCGTCGAGCCGGTGCCCATATGCTTTTGTTTGCATCAGTAAGTGGCTTTGTCTTGAGTGTTTTTTGAAGAATGCTTTCAATTGGTATCGTTTTTGCCTCTCTCCTTTAATTGGTATCGTGTTTGCTTCTCTCAAGTGACCCCGTTTTGGCTTTGGTAGCTTTTTGGTCATTTGGAGAGCTTTACCATGTGGCTCAAATCTGAAATGCACTTGTGTTGACAATGCCTCATCAAGGGGGAGATTGCGAACACATGGTGGATAAGTACCCATGGATGTTCAGCTTTGATGATGAGTGATTGACCAACATGTGAGTGTTTCAGTTTGAGTGGCTTACCCTAACCTCTGCGAAAGCAGAAATGTGTGCTTGTCTATCGGCTTGTGGTGTGCAGGTGCTATGCCTAGTGACAGGGTCAATGGCATGGAGAAGGTCAAGTAGAGGCTTTCCCGTGCCGATGGACTGAGAGTGGTGACTGGCAGAGAAGCGGGCTCGGACTGAGGGACCATGGGCGCCGGCGGACTAGCTGTGGTGGTTAGTACTTAGCACCGGCGAGGGCGAGAAGACATGGAGGTAGACCGAGTTGACCAAGTCAAGATGGTGGATGCGCGAGTCGAGCGGAGGCTCAGGGGACTCAGAGTCCGACCGGGCGAAGACAAGGGGCTTGTGTCGAGTGGTTTGGCGGTTTGGGCCTCAAAACCATCCGCGTCGGTTTCTGAGTTTGGGCCGCCAAACTCAGAGTTCGGTAGTTGAGCCCAAATCTACCGGTGGCGGGTTTTCCTGGGTTTGGGCCTCAAAACCTAGGCGGAGCTTCCGAGGAAGCGGGATGGCACGTGGCGGAATCCTGGAGGTTTGCGTCGAGGCGACGACAACTCCCGGCAGGAAGCGGGGCCGTCCATTCAAATGAGTGCTGGGAGTTACGACTTGGATTACAATGTCTTAAGGGCTAGGTAATTCGGTCTTGTATCTAGGGGGTCTTTGGTAAATAGCCAAAGCCCTGTTAAATAGAGGATGAAGGGGTATCCTCATCCTCATCTCTTGCATTACTCTCTCTCCCACCTATTCCTAGGTTTTCCCTTCCCTAACTTCTTCTTGCTTGAGATCTACCGTGTCACCAGTGTAAGAACTTGTGATTGTTGCGAGGAATCGGAGGCCGTAACCTCCGTAAGCCATGGTGGCTTAGATTTCGTGATTGTGTCCCCGGTTTGCTTGTGTTCTTTCCCGTTTTGCTGTTGCTCTCTCTTTTTCCCGAGATGATTTCTCTTTGTTGAGAGTACTTTGCAAAATTGACTTGAACCAAGTCGTTGGCAATCATGAGGAGCTTCTTTGCACTGAAGGAATTCCCCTCAAACCTCATGAGTGCATAGATTAGGCGATTTCTTTGTGGTGTTCTTCTTTTACTCTCTTCTCCCTCAAATATGAGTGTTCCGTTTATCCTCTCCAAATTGAGCGATGATTTCTTCGGTATAGCTCCCAACAGCACTAGGATCATGCCTACAAAATTTGGTTGCAGTTGGCGATCTTTTGGTTGAGTTTTGGAAGATTTGGCGGAGAGATGTTCGTTTTCGTGGGGAACAATTTTCTGTCTATGGGCGTCGGACCACCCAGCCTGTGAGCATCGGACCATTGCAAGTAGTCCGGTGGCTCTACTGAGAGTTTCACTCACGCGTCGGACCAGGCCCGCTACTCGACAGTGAGCGTCAGGCGAGGTGTCCGGAGGGTAGGGTGCTTGCTGTGGTTTTTGCTTATGGCGAGTGTGTGCACCGGACCACTTCCTATAGTCCGACGGTGAGCGTCGGACTAGGTGTCCGGAGCCTAGGCTCTTACTGCATGTTTTTGGGGTGAGGTCCGGACTTTCCAAAGTGGGTGTCGGACTAGTCCGGTGGTGCCTTCACTGTGCACTGGACCAAAGGCACCGGACCACTTCCATTGGTCCGGTGGTCTTGACAGAGTAGTCCGACGGTTGTTGTTTACGCCCGTTTTGCCTAGGTTCTTGCCTGTTTCCTTAGGGGTTGAGAACCTATGTTTTGGGGTTTCCGGTGAGTTTTTCTCCACTGCCGGTGAGCTCTCTTTTCTCCATTTTTTTTGAATCGAGCACCCAGCGACTGGGTTTGGTTTTTGGGAAGAGTGGCCCGAACATTTCGAGAGAAATTTGAGGCTCCCATTCACCCCCCTCTAGTCGCCGTTGTTGGTCCTTCAGACATGCAAAGAGAGGAACAAATGAAAGGATAAAGCTTGGAGAGTTGCAATCAAAGCTTGATGGCATGAAGATCAAGGATGTGGCTCTCAAGTCAATCAAGGCAACCAAGAAGAGCTTCACAAGCAAGAAAGAGGGAAGCAAGCAAGCATCCACAAGCAAGCCCAACAAAATGAAGCAAGTGCAACAAGAAGATGACTCCACTTATTCCTCAAGTGATGATGAAGATGATGGGGCTGATTTTGAAGAGATCAAGGACATGGCCTTCTTCATCAAGAAGTACAACAAGGGCTTGAAGCAAAATGGGTACAAGTTTGTGAAGAGAAGATTTCCTAGCAAGAAGAAGAGAACTTTCTACAATAGTGGGAGCACCGAGCATTTTATTGCTAAGTGCCCAAATGAGAAGAAAGATGGCTTCCACAAGAAAGAAAGAAAGACAAGATGGCAAGTTTGAGAACAAGAGAAGGTTCAAGCAAGTGGGTGAAGCCCACATCGGCCATGAGTGGGATTCATCACTAGAGAGTCAAAGTGATGAGGATGAGAAGCTTGCAACTATTGCTATCCAAGAACCGTCCTCTACACCGAAGCTCTTCAACAACATAAGTGATTATGATGACTACTACTCCCCTCACATTTGTCTTATGGCAAAGGGTGAGAAGGTAAAATCAAAAGCAAAACCCTTCCTCCCTTTCATGATGCTCTAGTAGTGATATTAGTGATAGGTCTTGTGATGAAGGTTCTAGTGATGAAGAAATGGATGAAATCATAAAGAACCTAAATCCTAAGATCACACTAATAATCTCTAAGCTAAAGGAGGAATTAGAGGGAATCCAAGTAGAGTTTGGACAATAGAGAGAATGACCTTGATGATCTTGAAAAAGTATATATTGTCAACAAGGAAGCTCTTAAGGAAGAGAGAAGTGAGGTGAAATCCTTGCAAAAGGCCTTGGCCAAAGAGAAAGGATATCATGCTCTCACAACGAACGCAAATATTTCACTCCATGAGAAGTATTGTGTCTTGGAAGAAAAGCACAAAGAAATGGAGATGCAATAACCTTCTTTGGGAGAGCAACTCACAACCCTCTACCTTAAAGGATACCTCTATTCCCTCCACTAGCCAAGGTTGTGGAAGATGTTTTGAAATTGATATAAATGCTTATTCCACTAACCTTGCTAATATGGAAGCCATGAAGAAGGAGATTGCTAGGCTCAAAGCTTTGTTACATGATAAGTGCAATGATGATAAGAAATCATCAAGTGGCAAAGTTGAACAACCAAAGAAGCACAATTCAAAGATGGAATAGATCCTTTCATCAAAGATGGACTTGGCCTCACTCATGGAGTCAAAGAGAATGGAAGAAAGGTTGTCAAAGGAATTGAATGTGTTTAGTTTGTGAGCAGTGGCAGAATAGGTACAGAGAGGCCTACACAGCCAGTGGCACAAGCCTCACCCAAGCAGCACAGCCACCAAGGGCGACAATGCCGCTCCCCGCAGAAAAGGGAAGGCCACCTATGACTCCACTGCCCACAACAAGCACACTAAAGAGGTGTATAAGGTGAAGAATGAGGTGCAGAAGCCAAAGGAAACTATCTGGGCTCCCCCAAATAGGTATTCATATCAATCAAGGGCTCAAGCATCTCGCACAAGTTTGAAATCTTACTTCGAGTTGAAGAACAACAGCAAGGGAGAAGTGATTGCCAATCACATTGGCAATGAAAAGAATATTTACATTAATGCTTTCATTTGGGTTCCTAAGACTCTTGTTACTAACATGCAAGGCCCCAAGAATCTTTGGGGACCTAAATCAAGAAACTAAACTTGTTTTCTAGGCATACTCCTCCGGTGGATCAAGTTGGGTGCTTAATAGTGGATGTACAAATCATATGACCGGAGAAAGGAGTATGTTCAGTTCATATACCCCTCAACCGATGCAAGTGAGAACATTGTCTTTGGAGACAACTCAAAGGGGGATGTGATCGGTCTTGGTAAAGTTGATATAACTCTAGATCATTCTATCTCTAATGTTTTGCATGTTGATTTGTTGAGTTACAACTTGTTGTCTGTTTCACAACTTTGTGAGATTGGCTACAATTGTCTCTTTACAGATAAGGGTGTGGAAGTTCTCAAGAGGGAGGATTCCCCTATTGTCTTTACGTGTCATTTGAAGGGCAAGCTTTACCTAGTTGATTTCAACAAAAGTAAGGCTAAGCTTGAGACTTTTTTAGTGGCAAAATCTAGCATGGGTTGGCTATGGCATCGTCGACTAGCTCATGTTGGGATGAGGAACTTGGCCAAACTCCTAAAGAATGAACACATCCTTGGACTAACCAATGTTCATTTTGAGAAAGATAGGATATGTGGAGCTTGCCAAGCTGGAAAGCAAATAGGTGTACCTCACCCACCAAAGAGCATCATGACCACCACTCAACCCTTGGAGTTGATTCATATGGATCTCTTTGGACCGGTTGCCTACATAAGTATCGGGGGTAACAAATATGGATTAGTAATTGTTGATGATTATTCCCGTTTCACTTGGGTGTTCTTTGTTTATGATAAGTCTCAGGTACAAGACAAGGTGAAAACCTTTGTGAGAAGAGCTCAAAAGGAATTTGGTTTCCCAATCAAGAAAGTGAGAAGTGACAATGGGACCGAGTTCAAGAACACCATGGTGGAAGAGTTTCTTGATGATGAGGGCATCAAACATGAGTTTTCAGCTCCTTACACCCCTCAACAAAAAAGGTGTAGTAGAGAGGAAGAATAGGACTCTCATTGATATGGCAAGGACAATGCTTGATGAATACAAGACTTCGGACATCTTTTGGTGTGAAGCAATCAACACCGCTTGTCATGCCATCAACCGTCTCTACTACACAAGAAGCTTCAAAAGACATCATATGAACTCCTAACCGGTAACAACCAAAGGTGTCTTACTTTAGAGATTTTGGGTGCAAAGTGTTCATTCTCAACAAAAGACCCAAAACCTCTAAGTTTGCACCTAAAGTTGATATTGGCATATTACTTGGTTATTGTTAACACCGGATTTTTGCATGATGACAAGTGGGCCAGTGCACTGTGAGTCGACAGAGATAGATGCTCAGGGCATTCGGCAAAAATCCGTGCGGTCGGTTAATTCCCAGATTCGGCGATCGATTGCGCAATCGGTTAATCAGAAGAAAGGCAGTTTTTATCGGAGCAACAAGGGCGGCAAGTGAGAGTGAATTGGTAACCATAGCTACGATAATTAAGGCAATGAAGACTCTGAAGGAAACCAAAGTCAAAATATTGTATTTCTTCCTTTAATATTTTGTAGCCGTGTCCTCTTAGGATCATGTCATAGCCAGGGTATAAATATAAGCCTTAGCTATTGTAAAAAGGGTTCACAACCAAATCAATACAACTGGCCCCGTGCCAACTTCGAGTCCTTTTGTCGTGTCGTCAAGTTCTTCGAGAGGAATCATCGATCTGTCGACCTCCGTAAGTCTTGGCAACCTTGTTATCATGTCTAGTATCATGCGGTGGATTTAGATGTTGATGCAAGTAGTCTTGTTTATTGTCAATGATCGTGTGGCGGATCCTTGATTGATGATCAAGAAGTCTTTACTTATGTTTTGTTTACAAGTAAATACCGTGCGGCGGGTGTTTGCTCGATATGCTTAGCATAAGCAAGATAGTTATCGGCTCTCATAGATTTGGCAAGATCTATTGGATTCATTAAGTTATCGTGTTGCATGTTTTAGATAATCTTTACATATTTTCAAACACTCTTTTGCCCAATTTAGATTGATGAGGTTCGGCTTTCCTTTTTCATCATAGATCTATTCATGTTTTAACAACTCAACACTTTCACGCTGATTCCACAGTTAGATCTTATGTTTCATAATAGCCGAATCAAGTTCAATCTAGATTGTTACGTGCTGCGGGTTCATGCATGCTATTTCACGTTTGAGTCTTGATAAAGCTAAGTGTCGTGCGATAGGTGCAAGCTTAGATTGGTTTGATCGTGTTTTTCTTACATGTTTCCTTCATCATGGATCCTAACTCGGTTGGATTGCCGAGCTTGGTCATGCTTTAACTATTGGATATTTGGTTCATTCATACGTACTTTTTCCCATGCATGCATATTCGGCAATCAAAGTGCCATGTGTTCTTTGCTTTAGCCGAATAATCTGTATATACTCTGTTGGCAGATATATGTCGTCGTAAGTGGCTTCAGGGCCGTACATATGGAATTGTCTGATATGTCGTCGTAAGTGGCTTCAGGGCCGTACATATGGAATTGTCTGATATGTCGTCGTAAGTGGCTTCAGGGCGTACATATGGAATTGTCTGGTCTTATCCGGCATGTTCTAGTTTATATCTAATGATTTTCATCCCTTGTTAGTTTCAGGTCAAACTGACTGGCACGTTTTCGGTTCTCGAAGCACCCGGAGACCGATTGAAGCCACGCTTTCCGGCTTGCTGTGTGTGAGACACAGTACGTCACTTTTTGTGTCAACACACTTTTTGGCACGCTCGGTGGGACCCATATTTTCAAGATGCCTGACATCGACAATACCGAGGTTCTCAATGTGACTATGGAGGAGTTGCCTGAAGACCTGAGGGCTACGGTTCAGCAGGCGTGCAATGAGTTTCAGGACAAGTGCTTGCTGTCCTTCTCGAGGAATAAAAGCAACAAAGTTTTTCAGAAGCAGTCACTCCCGAGAACTCTCCTTCCACATCAAACTAACTACACCAAGGAAGAGGACGCACGGAAAGTGGCTGAAGTGGTTCACAAGGCCATAAGTGATACTATGAGGAACCATCACACCGATTTCCTGAATACCTTTCTCTCAATCATGGTTAATACCTTCGGTTCGGCAGCTAGCAAATACTTTGAGGAGTTTGCTGGTCCGATGCAAGGACCGACATTGTTCAATGTTGGAAGGTCCTAAGTGATGGCTAGAGGGGGGGGGTGAATAGCCTAATTTGAAAACTAAAAACAAACTCAACAACAAGTTAGATAACTAAGAAGTGAAGCTAGACTTGCACTAGCCTACTAGGGGACGCAAAGCCACCTAACCACAATTTCTATCCTAATAAGCTCTAGGTTCACACAATTCCTACTCAATTCTAGTAGCCCCTCCAGGCACAACCTAATATATCTAGGACAAATATGAATAAGGTAATGCAAAGATGGGAAAGGTCATTATACCGCCGTAGACTAGTAGGGGATGAACCAATCAAGTGAATACCAATGAAATCAATCAATCCCAAGAGACAATGGTTGACACTTGATTTTCTTCCGAGGTTCACTAGTTTGCCAACTAGCTAGTCCCCGTTGTGGCAAGACACTCACTTGGAGGTTCACGCACTAATTGGCCTCACACGCCAAACTCATCACCGGGTTCCGCACAACCAACACAAGATGAGGCTATTGAAACGCCACGAGCAATCCACTAGAGTTACCTTTGCGATCTCCCGCGGGGAAGGCACAAGAACCCCTCACAATCAACTTGTAGTCGACGAAGCATAATCACCAAGCTTCTCGATCTACCACCGCTGCTCCAAACCGTCTTGGTGATGGCAATCACCAAGAGCAATAAGAAATCCGCAGCGAGAACGTCTCCTAAGTGCCACTAGATGCAAGCTATATGCGAGATGCACTTGGATCACTCAATCTCTATTGGGTTTTCACTAACCAAGCATGAATATGAGTAGGAGGGAGTTTGCTCAGCTCAAAGGAGTCTCAAGATTTTCAAATGTGCGAGAGAGAGATCCCCTAGCCGGCTAACACATATTTATAGACCCCCTCAAAGTCCACTAGTCGTTGCCCTGTTAAGTTGGCGACGGACGCTCTTCACGGGGGCGACGAACGCTCCGTCGCCAGCGTCCGACGCACTGTCAGAACTAGCCGTTGGGCTGCTTCACGGGCGACGGACGCTCTGTCGCCAGTGTCCGACGCCTTGACCTCCAGCGTCCGGCGCCTTTCTTCAAACTACCCCTCTACAGAGCTCTCTAGAAGCCGACGAACGCTCCGATGTTTTGCGACGAAAGCTGTGCTTCAGCGTCCGGCGCGAACTCCTCGCTCTCGGGTTTCTGAAAATATTCTGAGAAAATATTTCCGGACGCTCCGTCGATCTGACGGACGTTGCACCTCAGCGTCCGACGCACTTTGAGTTTTCTTCTAGAGCTTCTCTGTGGCCGACGGACGCACGGGGTTCACAGTCCCAGCGTCCGACGCCATAGTCCGTTGTGTCGGACAGCGTCTGACGCCCTTTTCTTTAGCGTCCGACGCCCTCTGTGCGTCTCTGCTTCTTCCACCTTTGCTCTAAGTTGCCAAGCACTAAGTATCCACCTTGGTGAGCTTGTCTTGGCATGTTTCTCTTGTCATTTAGCATGGTGTATGTCACTAGGTCCTAAATGCACATGCAATATAGATAATACCTAGTGGCACTTGAAAAACCACAATCACTTTTGCATTTCCCCTCTTAATAGTACGGCTGTCTAACCTAAATGTGATCACACCCACTTGGTGTCTTGATCACCAAAACAAAAGCCCTAGCATATACCTTTGCCTTGTTTAGCTTAGGGTCTTTCCATTCTCCTTCTTCTTCAAGTGTGAGCTCTAGGTCTCCACCACCTTTGCTTGCTCCACCACTTGTCATCATCTTCAATGAGTGTACTATACCTACTCAACACTTAGAGCTAGGTTAGTACTTTAGGTTTCATCAATTATCCAAAACACTAGAGATCTCTCAATCTCCCCTTTTTGGTAATTGATGACAACTCGATATAAATGATATGAAATATGATTTTGAATTCACAATGGGTTTGAAAGTGTTTTACTCCCCTACATATGTGCACTTCTTATGATTATGAGTCAAAGCTTTGCACATATGCCTAGATAGACCTTCTGGGAGGTATAAACCACTTGCAAACTATGACATGATGCTAAGGTATAAGAAATGGACCTTTGAAGCGTGATACCATTCAAAGTGCGCCAATCATACCTTCCTTAGCAACATGGTTAGATCAATACCAATTGGAAATACACAAGATATTCTAAGGATCTAGCTAACTTCTATACATGCTAGTGATCAATTCATCAATCAAGATTATACTAGACATGTACCACACAAGCAAGTCATATTGAATTGAAATACAATGCAAGAAAACATATGTGTGAATGCACATTCAAATGCAACAACTTGTTCATAGGCTTGCTCCCCCTACTTGTGTGCTCAATTTTAATTTTTCAATTTTCAAAATCCTATTTCTCCGCTATTTCTATTTTCTATCCCTTTACATTTCTCCCCTTTACCAAGATATTATCATTTTATCACACATTTTCTCCCACTTTGTCACACATTACCACAAAGGAAACCACTTGTAGTAACATGTATCACTTGAGGATACTTAAGAAAGTTTTATTGATCAAGTCAATTTATAAAGAGAGTGGGGTGAATCATCTTTTATAGTTCAATCTAGATTACTTGTCCTATATACTTAGGGCCTGTTTGGGACTGCTCCGCTCCACGTTTTTTAGCCAAACGGTTTTAGCTCCACGCGCACAGCTCCAGGAAAAAAGGTGGAGTTGTGAGAGCACCTAAAGAGGTACTCCACAAACTCTAGTTTTTTGTGGAGCTGCTCCACCGTGGAGTTTGCAGAGCGGAGTTTGTGGAGCAGTCCCAAACAGGCCCTTAACACGGTTTAAACCATGGACAAGCTTCTTCACACATCTTGCAATGGTTATTGTGACCATGTTGGTTAAGTACAAGAGTAAGCATTCTAGATAAAACATATGAGGTTGCAAGCTTATCAACATGTCATATGCCACCACTAGATCAAAGAACTCATAGAAGCTATAGTGGTACCATATGTCCATAGAAATCATTTAATTTTCATGAATGAGACTAATTTAATGAGAGAAGATGCCTATATGCTCTACACAAGTCTAGCAAAGGATGAATGCATATGTCAATCAATTTTACCTTGCTATCTTGGAGTAGAGGCATGTCATAAGTGGAGTGCATCAACTCATGTTGGAGAAATCCAAGATATTCAACTCATTCCTCAACTTGCAAAACCTCTTCTCATCAAGTGGCTTGGTGAAAATGTAGGCTAATTGATCATCGGTGCCCACATTATCAATGAAAATGTCACCCTTTTGTTGATGATCTCTTATGAAATTGTAACACCCTAAAATTTGAATAGCAAATTAGATTTGAATTTGATTTGAATTTGTTTTAATTTAAAGCATTTTGTGAAGCATAGCATTAAATATATAAAACTTAAATTAATTCTCATGTTAGGGTTCACATGGTTGTGCATTGCATGCTCTTGCATTGTTTTTGGGTGACTTGGTTTTCAAAACCTTGAAAAGAATTTCAAAACTCTTTTAAAAATCATTTGCAAAATCTGAAAAATAAAAAGAAAAGTGAAAACCTGTTCCTCTTTCTGTTTTGGCCCGAGACCGGCCTGCCTCTCTCCCTCTTTCTCTCCAAGTGGGCCGGCCTGCCCGACGCCACGGCCCAGCTCCGCACCACGGCCTCCCTTTCCCCTCTCTCGCTGACACCATAGTCCCACCTGTCGGCGCCTTCCTTTTCTTTCTCCCTGCCTCTGACAGCGCGGTCCCGCACGTCAGCTCTCCCTCCCTCCTCTGTTCGTGTCCGGAGCGGACACCGCCGCCGCGTCGTCGCCGCGTTCGCCGAGCCGCAACCGCTCCCCGCGAACTCCGCAACCGTGCTCGTGTCCGGGTAGGACTCTACCCTCTCGACCGCTATTTATAGCGCTGTCTCGCGTCGTTTTCCTCCATCGCAATCGCTCTGCTCGTTTCGCTTTGCGCCCGCCGTCGCACAGAGCATCGCCGCCGCCGTTCCGCGTCGTCGACTGCTCCAAACGCTTCGCCGAGTCGCGCATCCGCATCACGTGAGTGCCGAACGCGTAATTCCTCTCTTCTTTCCCTCCCTTGTGCCCTGAGTCGATCCGCCGCCGTACACCGATGTCGCACCGCCGCGGTTCATCGTGGTCCACCTTCCTCCGTCACAACCAAGCCCCGCAGAGGACACCGATAGCTTCGCCGTGCTCCCCGCATGCTCCCTGCGTCTTAATTCGGTCGAATTAGGGCACCAGCGCCCTAACCGCCGAGTTCCGCATGTCCGCCGCCGCTGTGCTGCGTCAATGGCGTCTCCCGTCCATCCCCGAGTCTCGCCTTGGCCCCAGACGAACTCGCGATGCTTTCCTCGGTCTCTCGGTGCATTCGGATTTGAAAACGGGGCACTGCAGAGCCCTAACTCCCTCACACCGCCGTGCTCTGGCCGCCGGCCATGGCCACCGCCGCGTCGCCCTGCTCTGTCGCGGTGAAGAACCACCGTGACCCTCCCCGATCTAATCCTGTCCCTCGATCTCTAATCCTACGGCTCAAGTTCTCCCATACCCTTTCGCGTGGCAATCTTTCTAAAGAGTCCCTGCTCTTTTCCCTCCCTCAACCCGCGGTCCAGCAAGCGTACTCCAGCAATGCGTTTTTCCATCGGAAAGACGTATTCCTTTTCTGAGTTTGTTTTATTCCGAAAATAAATAAAAACCCTAATTCCTAATTTCCTTTTTACCTCTAATATTCAAAAGCCATATTTTCTTCGTTTTAAATCCAAATCGACCCGTTCGAGTTGCGTTAGATCCGTATTTTCATGCTCTATCCAGTAGTATAGGTTTCACCTATGTTAAGTACTTTTGAAAATCAATGAAAATTACTTTGCTTTTGCTAAACCTCTCTCTCTTCAAAATCCCGTTTTATCTATAACTTCTCCGTTTTAGATCCGATTAGCGTGATTCTCGTATCTCTGTGATCGTAGTAAAGTTTAGATCTGTTTCATAACCTTTTCAAAGTCTCTTATTTGTTTATGGTGTAATGTTCTGATCATGTCTTGTTTGCTTCGTGTATGATTGTTCGGATGATTGCGTGGTGATGTTGATCGAGTACAGGCGGTGAGATCTTCGTTGACCAAGAGTTCTTTGCAGCAGATCAGGATCACCAAGAGCTTTGGGATCAAGGCAAGTTTAACATGGGATCATCCTTGTTACCTATTCACCATAATTCAATCTAGTCATATTGCATGTGTCTAACTTGATTCCTATTAGATCTATACCATAGCTTTGTTATCCTTTACCTTGTCACCATGGGTTTATATGCATATGGGTAGCTTTGCTATGCTTTACAATAATGGATCTTGAGATGAATCTTGACTAATGATATATGCAACAATGAGATAAAATTGGCTTTTGTAGCAACATGGAATAGGACCCCACTGTAGGGCAAAAGCTGGGATTTCTAATACAACCATGAGTGCTATAATGGCTCTGGCTTTAGTCAAGTATAAAGATTCGTACTAGCATGTTGGCAGTTCGTGAAAGGCACCATTGCCGAGCTGGTTGCAGGGCATGGTCCAGGGTGGTTACCGTTTGAGAGGTACCATCGAGTGGAGGCTTTGTATACCCCTTGCCCGTGGGTCCGTAGGGTCTGGCAACATGTTAGGAAGACTTTTGAAAGATTTCATAGTGTTCCCTGCCCGCTCACCTTGGAAGTGTTTTGGGAGTCATGATCCCGGGCATATGGGTAACATGGCTTGTGGGTAAAGTGTATAACCTCTGCAGAGTGTAAATCTATCATGATAGCCGTGCTCACGGTTACGAGCGGCCTGGAAAACTCACAGTGTAGATGATCATGTTGTTTAATTGTTAATGTTGGATATTAATCTTATCATGTGGTTATTAATTGGGCTATGCATAATTAAAGCTAAGTGTTGGTAAAACTTGACCAAGTTAAAAGCAACCGCAATACAAACAGTGTCAACCTTTTGAGCTTCATAACCCTGTGTTACTCTTGCTGAGTACGTAAGTGCTCACTCTTGCTTTCTCAACCCCTTCAGATGGCTATGAAGGCTACCGTGAGGAGTACTAGGCTAGTGGTCAACCAGTCGGCGTTCCCTGTGAAGTGGAGCTTCGTCGCGAGAGTTATCTTTATATTCCGCTGTTATGTTATTTAAATATTATTCGTTATGTAATAAACACTCAGTGATGGTATTATTTAAAGATTTGTCGGCTTATGTGTGTGATTGATCTCTGGGCACACATGAGTTATTCATATTCAATTTTATCCTTAAAATTGGGTGTGACAAATTGGTATCAGAGCGAGGTTGACTGTAGGACGCAAGCCTAGTTAGAATGGTCTTCTTACCTCCTCTTTTCAAGCATATATCCTTGCATATATATATTTGCTCAAACTGTTTTGCTACACTTGACTTATTCTATTGTGAAAATGTAGTTCTAATCTACCTGTATCTTGTCTTGGTTAAAGATGCCTGCTCTTCGCCGATCAGCTCGTCTCAGTTCCAGTGAACGTGTACCTCCGCCACAGGCTCCTGAACCACAAGCTACAATGGAGGAGTCCCAAGAAGAACCAGTGGAGGAAATCCATGAAATCTCCAGCAGCGAAGAGTACCAAGGGGGAGCAAGCCCCCTTTACCCAAGAGTTGTTTCCCCTACTTCTGATGATGTCGTTGAAAACCTGCCAGAAGAGCCCGGGTGGATCCGCACAAAGTATATCCGCGGAGGAGCAAACAGCAGTTACGCTCACTCCCAACTGGTGGAGCTGGTGGGAGAATGCCACCCCGGACCTGAAGTTGCAACAATGTACACCTGCAAGGAATACAAGCACCCCCTCGCCAATACCTATTGGAAGGCAAAGGTATACATCTGTGGGAGTGCCGGTGTGCAAGCAGCGGAACGAGTGGACTACACCTTTCACAGCTGCGTTGCACATCCAACCATCGAAGCAAGCATGAAGGATGCAGCATTCTGTGCATACATGGCTATCCACAACAAGTTCAGAGAAAGGGTTGCCAATACCCGACGTCGCTTCATCCCTCGCTTCGATGCGGAGCAAGGTTGGATCACTGACGACCCTAACGGTGAAGGTGGTCCCGTTCTCAATGAGCTCGTCGACTTCGTCCAAGAAATGATGAGTATGTATGGACATCTTCTGGTGGAAACAATGACGCTACGCAAGGAGCTCAAGCGCAGCTATCAACAGCAGGATGAGCTCCGTGAAGAGTTTGGGTTGCCTCCAAACTTCAAAAAGATCAAGAAGTGTTAGGGTTAGGAATCCCCTTTATAGTTAATCGTTAGATCGTGAGTCGTGTGTGCTAGTGTTTTTCTAAGTGTTTAGTTGCTTGTGCTTTTGCTAATGTGTGAGTTGGATCTTTGTAATGATTGTTGAGGTTGTGGGTCTGTCCACAACACTCATAGCTTAGGTTGGGTTCTGAAAGATCTTAATAAATAAAGTTGCAGTTTTCTTTAATCTGTCTTTTCAGACCTCTCTGTCTTGTTAATTTTGTTCTTTTAAATCTGAACGTCCTAAAATCACCAAAAATTAACCTAAAACAGTATACTTCCTTATCTTTCCATGGCCGCAAGAATCATCTTCATATCTGTTCGGAGTTAAGAGAAACAATTCCTACAAGTTGATGTTTCTGCGCAGTTTGGTAATCTGGACAGATCTGTTTAAACGCAGTTTATGGCTAAGTTAATGTCAGAATCAGAAAAAGTCAGAATTACGAAAGTTGTAGATAATTTCTTTATCTTTCCAACCATGTAAGCTTTGTCTCTGTTTGAGTTCGGGAACTTCAGATATGACTGTTTTTCTAGACTGCTATTGTGCTGAAAATCCAGAAACGTTGCAGACTCGTCCCGTGTCAGGTTTTAAATTGTTCTTATGATATATGTGGCAGATGCCTCGCACCAGGACTAACTCTGGATCCAACAACGGTAACAACAACAACGACAACAACAACAACCAGCACCCTATACCTCCACCACCTGTGATGACCCCAGAACAGATGCAAGCTCAGATGATGCAGACGATGCAAGCCATGATGCAGTTCATGCAGAATCAACCCCATCAACCTGCTGGAGCTCCACCTGTCAACAAATGGAGGGAATTTCTGCAAGGACACCCTCCTGTCTTCTCTCATGCCAGTGATCCGTTGGAGGCGGATGATTGGTTGCGTGCGGTGGAGAAGCAACTCAACATCGCACAGTGCAATGACCAGGAGAAGGTTCTGTATGCTTCTGGTCAACTTCAAGGTGCAGCGCAGACTTGGTGGGAGACGTATCAAGATGCTCGCCCCGGCAATGCCCCAGCTATCACTTGGGAAGAGTTTTCCCGGGATTTTAAGGCATGCTACATTCCAGAAGGAATCATAGAGCTGAAGCAAGAAGAATTCAGAAATCTTCGGTTGGGACAGATGTCAGTCAGCGAGTACCATGACAAGTTCTCGCAATTAGCTCGTTATGCTCCAAATGAAGTAAGGGATGATGCTGATAAGCAGCGTCTCTTCTTGAAGGGAATCTACTATGATCTCCGGTTGCAGCTGAAGGGTAACACTTACCCGAATTTCCAATCCTTGGTGAACCGTGCCATCGTCCTGGACAATGAACGTAGGGAGATGGACAAGAAGAGGAAGCTTAGGGGACAAGCTTCTGGAAGCAACACTTGCCAGCGCCCTAATTATCCTCAGCAGGGTTATCAGCAAAGGTACCAAGGCTCATCCAACTATGGGAACCGTAACCCGAACCAGCAACGTCCGCCATTCCAGCAGCAAGGTGGTTACTCAACACCTCGTCAAGGCTCATCCAGCAGTACCCAGAAAAGGCTAATGTTCCCCACACCCCTATCAAGTGTTTTGCTTGTGGTGAAACCGGACACATCTCCTACAACTGCCCCAAGAAGCAGAATCAGTTGAACCCCCCAAGCCAGAGTAGCAACAACCAAAGGGGAAGGAACCAACCACCACCCCATGGAAGGAGTGTGAACCATGTCTCCGCGGAAGCAGCTCAGGAAGCGCCAGAAGTAATGATGGGTACGTTCCAAGTCAACTCCATCCCCGCTTCTGTTCTTTTTGATTCTGGAGCATCGCATTCTTTCATATCACAAACTTTTGTTAGAATACATGGCATACCTATGTTAGCAATGCAAAATCCTATAATTGTGAATTCACCGGGTGGGGTTATGAGAACCGATTGTTACTGTCCATCGGTTACTCTTGCTCTAAAGGGAATAGACTTTAAAGCTAGACTTACAGTGTTGAGGACCGCTGGAATTGATGTCATTTTGGGTTTGGATTGGATGAAGAAATATAGCGCAGTGATTCAGTGTGATAAGAAGATAGTTGAGTTGTCTACACCTACAGGGAACAGGATCAGTGTTGATGTGATTATGGAACCTCCACCGACAGCCGCCGTCAATCAGCTTGAGGAGTATGACAACCCAGCAGATAGGGTTGTGGATGAATTTCCAGATGTATTCCAGAAGACTTGCCAGGTATGCCTCCCGATCGTGATATGGAATTTATAATTGAGTTATTACCTGGAACTGCACCTATAGCTAAAAGACCATATAGGATGGGAATAAAAGAATTAGAAGAACTTAAGAAACAAATTAAAGAGTTGTCGGATAAAGGTTTTATTCGTCCTAGTTCTTCACCTTGGGGTGCACCGGTTATCTTCGTTGACAAGAAAGATGGTAGTCAGCGGATGTGTGTTGATTATCGGTCACTCAATGAGGTCACTATCAAGAACAAGTACCCTTTGCCCAGAAACGATGATTTGTTTGATCAGTTGAAAGGTGCTTGTGTGTTCTCCAAGATTGATCTTCGGTCTGGTTATCATCAGTTGAAGATTCGTGCTTCAGATGTTCCCAAAACAGCATTCACTACAAGGTATGGATTGTATGAATATACGGTGATGTCATTTGGTCTTACCAATGCACCTGCGTACTTCATGTATTTGATGAACAAGGTTTTTATGGAATACCTAGACAAGTTTGTGGTGGTATTTATTGATGACATTCTGATCTACTCCAAGAACGATGATGAACATGCTGAACACTTGAGATTGGTATTGCAGAAGCTCAGAGAGCACCAGTTGTATGCAAAAAGAAGTAAGTGTGAATTCTGGTTGAAAGAAGTTTCTTTTCTTGGCCATGTTGTGTCTAATGGTGGAATATCAGTTGATCCTAGTAAGGTGGAAGATGTACTGAATTGGAAACCCCCGACCAATGTCAGTGAGATCCGCAGTTTCCTTGGTTTAGCTGGATATTATAGAAGGTTCATTGAAGGATTCTCTAAGCTAGCTAAACCTATGACCGCGTTGCTTGAGAAAGATGCTAAGTTTGTTTGGTCAGAGAAGTGTCAGACGAACTTTGAAGAACTGAAAAAGAGATCGACTACAGCTCCTGTGTTGACCTTGCCAGACTTGAGTCAGAAGTTCTCTATCTATTGTGATGCCTCTCGTCTTGGTTTGGGTTGTGTGCTGATGCAAGAAGGAAGAGTTGTTGTGTATGCTTCGCGGCAACTGAGGAAGCATGAGTTAAATTATCCGACTCATGACTTGGAGTTAGCAGCTGTGGTTCATGCATTGAAGATATGGAGACATTATCTTATCGGTCATAAGTGTGACATCTACACCGACCATAAGAGCTTGAAGTATATCTTTACCCAGTCAGATCTGAATTTGAGACAACGTCGTTGGTTGGAACTGATCAAGGATTATGATCTTGATGTTCACTATCATCCTGGTAAAGCCAATGTTGTGGCTGATGCTCTTAGCAGGAAAAGTTATGCTAATGAGATTCGAACGATACCTATGCCTGAAGAGTTGTGTGCTGAACTTGAGCATCTCAACTTGAGTATTGTTGCTAATACTATGGAGATGGTAGTGGAGCCTACTTTAGAAAAAGAGATTCGTGAAGGTCAGTTGCAAGATAAGAATCTGCAGTTGATAGTTGAAAACTTGAAGGAAGGAAAGTCACCAGGATTCCGATTAGATGATAATGGTACACTATGGTATGGAAAGAGGATTTGTGTTCCTGACATCAAGTCTATTCGACAAACGATTCTGCGAGAAGCTCATGAGTCAACCTATTCAATCCATCCTGGAAGTACTAAGATGTACTTAGATCTTAAAGAGAAGTATTGGTGGGTTGGATTGAAACGTGACGTGGCAGAATACGTGGCAATATGTGATACATGTCAGAGGGTTAAAGCAGAACATCAGAGGCCTGCCGGACTGTTGCAACCGATGAAGATACCTGAATGGAAGTGGGATGAAGTTGGTATGGATTTCATAGTTGGGTTACCGCGTACTCAGAAAGGTTATGACTCAATCTGGGTCATAGTTGATCGATTGACCAAGGTAGCTCACTTCTTGCCAGTTCGAACCACTTATACGGGAGCACAGTTAGCAGAGTTGTATATGGAAAGAATAGTATGCCAGCATGGAGTTCCAAAGATGATCGTGTCAGATAGAGGAACCCAGTTCACTTCGCATTTTTGGAGGAAAGTGCATGATTCCCTTGGGACAGTGTTGAATTTCAGCTCAGCCTATCACCCTCAGACAGATGGACAAACAGAAAGAACAAATCAAGTGCTAGAAGATATGTTGAGAGCTTGTGCTTTGCAGTATGGTACCAGCTGGGATAAGTGTTTGCCCTATGCAGAATTCTCCTATAATAACAGTTATCAGGAAAGTCTGAAAATGGCACCGTTTGAAGCTTTGTATGGACGGAAGTGTAGAACTCCGTTGTTCTGGAATCAAACGGGAGAAACCCAAGTGTTTGGACCAGACGTTTTGAGAGATGCAGAAGAAAAAGTCCGGATAATCAGAGATAATCTGAAGATAGCACAGTCTCGATAGAAAAGTTACGCGGATAATCGAAGAAGAGATTTGTCTTTTGAGATCGGTGATTACGTGTATCTGAAAGTGTCACCGATGAGAAGTGTGAAGCGGTTCAATATGAAAGGAAAGTTAGCACCCAGATATATTGGTCCGTTCAAGATTCTTGAGAGACGTGGAGAAGTTGCTTATCGGTTAGAGTTACCAGAAAGTTTGTCAGGAGTTCACGATGTGTTTCACGTATCTCAACTCAAGAAGTGTTTGCGAGTACCTGAGGAACAGTTACCATTGGAAGAACTTACAGTTAAGGAAGATTTGACCTATGAGGAATACCCGGTTAAGATTTTGGAGACAGCAGAAAGAGTTACAAGGAGTAAAGTCATCAAGATGTGTAAAGTGCAGTGGAATCGATATACAGAAGAAGAGGCCACATGGGAAAGAGAGGAAGATCTAAGAAAAACCTACCCTCAACTCTTTAAGTAAGTAAAATCTGGGAATCTCGGGGCGAGATTCTTTTAAGGGGGGTAGATTTGTAACACCCTAAAATTTGAATAGCAAATTAGATTTGAATTTGATTTGAATTTGTTTTAATTTAAAGCATTTTGTGAAGCATAGCATTAAATATATAAAACTTAAATTAATTCTCATGTTAGGGTTCACATGGTTGTGCATTGCATGCTCTTGCATTGTTTTTGGGTGACTTGGTTTTCAAAACCTTGAAAAGAATTTCAAAACTCTTTTAAAAATCATTTGCAAAATCTGAAAAATAAAAAGAAAAGTGAAAACCTGTTCCTCTTTCTGTTTTGGCCCGAGACCGGCCTGCCTCTCTCCCTCTTTCTCTCCAAGTGGGCCGGCCTGCCCGGCGCCACGGCCCAGCTCCGCACCACGGCCTCCCTTTCCCCTCTCTCGCTGACACCATAGTCCCACCTGTCGGCGCCTTCCTTTTCTTTCTCCCTGCCTCTGACAGCGCGGTCCCGCACGTCAGCTCTCCCTCCCTCCTCTGTTCGTGTCCGGAGCGGACACCGCCGCCGCGTCGTCGCCGCGTTCGCCGAGCCGCAACCGCTCCCCGCGAACTCCGCAACCGTGCTCGTGTCCGGGTAGGACTCTACCCTCTCGACCGCTATTTATAGCGCTGTCTCGCGTCGTTTTCCTCCATCGCAATCGCTCTGCTCGTTTCGCTTTGCGCCCGCCGTCGCACAGAGCATCGCCGCCGCCGTTCCGCGTCGTCGACTGCTCCAAACGCTTCGCCGAGTCGCGCATCCGCATCACGTGAGTGCCGAACGCGTAATTCCTCTCTTCTTTCCCTCCTTGTGCCCTGAGTCGATCCGCCGCCGTACACCGATGTCGCACCGCCGCGGTTCATCGTGGTCCACCTTCCTCCGTCACAACCAAGCCCCGCAGAGGACACCGATAGCTTCGCCGTGCTCCCCGCATGCTCCCTGCGTCTTAATTCGGTCGAATTAGGGCACCAGCGCCCTAACCGCCGAGTTCCTCATGTCCGCCACCGCTGTGCTGCGTCAATGGCGTCTCCCGTCCATCCCGAGTCTCGCCTTGGCCCCAGACGAACTCGCGATGCTTTCCTCGGTCTCTCGGTGCATTCGGATTTGAAAACGGGGCACTGCAGAGCCCTAACTCCCTCGCGCCGCCGTGCTCTGGCCGCCGGCCATGGCCACCGCCGCGTCGCCCTGCTCTGTCGCGGTGAAGAACCACCGTGACCCTCCCCGATCTAATCCTGTCCCTCGATCTCTAATCCTACGGCTCAAGATCTCCCATACCCTTTCGCGTGGCAATCTTTCTAAAGAGTCCCTGCTCTTTTCCCTCCCTCAACCCGCGGTCCAGCAAGCGTACTCCAGCAATGCGTTTTTCCATCGGAAAGACGTATTCCTTTTCTGAGTTTGTTTTATTCCGAAAATAAATAAAAACCCTAATTCCTAATTTCCTTTTTACCTCTAATATTCAAAAGCCCATATTTTCTTCGTTTTAAATCCAAATCGACCCGTTCGAGTTGCGTTAGATCTGTATTTTCATGCTCTATCCAGTAGTATAGGTTTCACCTATGTTAAGTACTTTTGAAAATCAATGAAAATTACTTTGCTTTTGCTAAACCTCTCTCTCTTCAAAATCCCGTTTTATCTATAACTTCTCCGTTTTAGATCCGATTAGCGTGATTCTCGTATCTCTGTGATCGTAGTAAAGTTTAGATCTGTTTCATAACCTTTTCAAAGTCTCTTATTTGTTTATGGTGTAATGTTCTGATCATGTCTTGTTTGCTTCGTGTATGATTGTTCGGATGATTGCGTGGTGATGTTGATCGAGTACAGGCGGTGAGATCTTCGTTGACCAAGAGTTCTTTGCAGCAGATCAGGATCACCAAGAGCTTTGGGATCAAGGCAAGTTTAACATGGGATCATCCTTGTTACCTATTCACCATAATTCAATCTAGTCATATTGCATGTGTCTAACTTGATTCCTATTAGATCTATACCATAGCTTTGTTATCCTTTACCTTGTCACCATGGGTTTATATGCATATGGGTAGCTTTGCTATGCTTTACAATAATGGATCTTGAGATGAATCTTGACTAATGATATATGCAACAATGAGATAAAATTGGCTTTTGTAGCAACATGGAATAGGACCCCACTGTAGGGCAAAAGCTGGGATTTCTAATACAACCATGAGTGCTATAATGGCTCTGGCTTTAGTCAAGTATAAAGATTCGTACTAGCATGTTGGCAGTTCGTGAAAGGCACCATTGCCGAGCTGGTTGCAGGGCATGGTCCAGGGTGGTTACCGTTTGAGAGGTACCATCGAGTGGAGGCTTTGTATACCCCTTGCCCGTGGGTCCGTAGGGTCTGGCAACATGTTAGGAAGACTTTTGAAAGATTTCATAGTGTTCCCTGCCCGCTCACCTTGGAAGTGTTTTGGGAGTCATGATCCCGGGCATATGGGTAACATGGCTTGTGGGTAAAGTGTATAACCTCTGCAGAGTGTAAATCTATCATGATAGCCGTGCTCACGGTTACGAGCGGCCTGGAAAACTCACAGTGTAGATGATCATGTTGTTTAATTGTTAATGTTGGATATTAATCTTATCATGTGGTTATTAATTGGGCTATGCATAATTAAAGCTAAGTGTTGGTAAAACTTGACCAAGTTAAAAGCAACCACAGTACAAACAGTGTCAACCTTTTGAGCTTCATAACCCTGTGTTACTCTTGCTGAGTACGTAAGTGCTCACTCTTGCTTTCTCAACCCCTTCAGATGGCTATGAAGGCTACCGTGAGGAGTACTAGGCTAGTGGTCAACCAGTCGGCGTTCCCTGTGAAGTGGAGCTTCGTCGCGAGAGTTATCTTTATATTCCGCTGTTATGTTATTTAAATATTATTCGTTATGTAATAAACACTCAGTGATGGTATTATTTAAATATTTGTCGGCTTATGTGTGTGATTGATCTCTGGGCACACATGAGTTATTCATATTCAATTTTATCCTTAAAATTGGGTGTGACATGGTGTCTCACATCTATGTGCTAGGTTCTAGAGTGTTGGATGGGATTGCTTGTAAGCTTCCACGCACTTTCATTGTCACATAGCAAGGGAACCTTCTTGAATTTGATTTCATAATGATTTAAGGTGTCCTTCATCCATAATAGTTGTGCACAACAACTCCCTGCACTAATGTATTCGGCTTCGGCGGTAGAGAGTGCCACACTATTTTGCTTCTTGGATGACCATGAGACTAGTGATCTTCCCAATAGTTGACATGTTCCACTAGTGCTCTTTCTATCAACCTTGCATCCCACATAATCGGAGTCCAAATATCCAACTAGTTCAAATCTTGACCCCTTGGGAAACCATAATCCAACATCTTGTGTATGCTTCAAATATCTCAAGATTCTTTTTGTGGCCTTCACATGACTCTCTCTAGGAGATGCTTGAAATCTTGCACACATACATACACTAAACATGACATCCGGTCTTGATGCGGTCACATAGAGTAGACTTCCAATCATTGACCGATAGAGAGTTTGATCCACCATCATGCCACTTGTATCATTGTCTAAATGTCCATTAGTCCCCATGGGAGTACTAATGCCTTTAGCCTCTTCTAATCCAAACTTCTTCATCATGTCCTTGATGTACTTGCCTTGACTCACAAATGTGCCATTCTTCATTTGCTTGATTTGAAGTCCAAGGAAGTAACTAAGTTCACCAATCATTGACATCTCAAATTCATTTGCCATCATTTCACCAAACTCTTCACAAAATTCTTGATTTGTAGACCCAAAGATAATATCATCTACATAGAGTTGCAAGACAAACAAGTCACTTCCAATCTTCTTTGTGAATAGGGTGGTGTCAACCAATCCAATCTTGAATCCCTTAGAGAGGAGAAAGCTTCTCAATCTCTCATACCATGCTCTAGGTGCTTGCTTCAACCCATAGAGAGCCTTCTTGAGCTTGAATACATGGTCGGGCTTCTTAGCATCTTCAAAACGGTGTGGTTGCTCAACATACACCTCCTCATTGATATACCCATTTAGGAATGCACTTTTGACATCCATTTGGTATAGCTTGATGTTATGTGCACAATCATAGGCTAATAGAATCCTTATTGCCTCTAATCTTACCACCGGAGCATATGTTTCCCCAAAGTCAAGACCCTCTACTTGAGTGTACCCTTCTACAACTAGTCTTGCTTTGTTTCTCACCACTATTCCATCTTGATCTTGCTTGTTCTTGAATACCCATTTGGTTCCAGTGACATTGTGATTTCTTGGTCTATCCACTAGTTCCAAAACTTGATTTCTTGTGAAGTTGTTAAGGTCTTCATGCATAGAATTTATCCAATCCACATCCTTCAAAGCTTCATCAATCTTGGTTGGCTCAAATGATGAGACAAAAGAATAATGCTCACAAAATGAAGCCAATCTTGATCTTGTTTGAAAACCACTTTGAATTCCTCCAATCACTTGATCTAGAGGATGATCTCTTGCAATGTTGGTTGGTTGGAGCACTTGCATATGGGAATCTTGAGCATTTGGTTGAGATGGTGATGGACTAGCCTTTTGTTGATCTTGAACTTGAGCTTCACTAGAATTTGCATGACCTTGAGTTGGAGAACCACTAGCTTGATCACTTGGAATGGTCACTTGATCTTCATCTTCATCTTGCACTTGTCTTGGTCTAATGTCACCAATATCCATATCTTTCATTGCATTGACCAACTTGTCACCTCTCACATCATCCAAGTTTTCTTGTTCATCTTGAGAGCCTTGTGTTTCATCAAATTCCACATCATGCACTTCCTCAAGAATTCCACTAGATAAGTTCCACACTCTATAAGCGTTGCTTGATGTAGAGTAACCAAGTAGAAAGACCTCATCACATTTTTTTTCAAACTTGCTTAGCCTTGTGCCTTTCTTCAATATATAGCATTTGCACCCAAATACCCGAAAGTAAGCAACGTTTGGCTTTCTTCCATTCAATAGCTCATAAGGAGTCTTCTCAAGCATCCCATGACAATAGAGACGGTTGCTAGAGTAGCAAGCCGTGTTGATAGCTTCGGCCCAAAAGGAATGACTAACATTGTATTCACTCAACATTGATCTTTCCATGTCTATCAAGGTTCTATTCTTCCTTTCAACTATCCCATTGGATTGAGGAGTGTACTTTGGAGAGAATTGATGGTTGATCCCAAAGTCATCACAAAGTTCATCAACTCTTGTGTTCTTGAACTCACTCCCATTGTCACTTCTAACTCTCTTGATGGTTGTTTCAAACTCATTTTGGCACCTCTTGATAAATGACTTGAAGATATCAAATGTGTCACTTTTGTCACTCAAGAAGAATACCCATGTGTATCTTGTGAAGTCATCAACTATCACAAATCCATACTTGTTTCCACCAATACTTGCATATGTAGTTGGCCCAAAGAGATCCATGTGTAATAACTCAAAAGCTTTGCTTGTACTCATGATGCTCTTCTTTGGATGTGTGTTGCCAACTTGCTTTCTGGCTTGGCATGCACTACATAGCTTGTCCTTTTCAAATGAGACATCCTTCAAGCCTCTCACAAGATCATGTTTCACTAGCTTGTTTAATTGCTTCATGCCAACATGTCCAAGCCTTCTATGCCATAGCCAACCCATGCTTGATTTGGTAATGAGACAAGTTGAGAGTTGAGTCTCACTAGCATTGAAATCCACAAGATATAGGTTCTCATACCGAAAACCCTTGAAGATCATGCTTGACCCATCCACATTTATGATTTCCACAACCTCCACTCCAAATATGCATTTGAAATCGAGATCACATAATTATGCCACCGACAATAAGTTGAACTCAAGCCTTTCAACTAGAAGCACATTGCTAATGCTTACATCATTGGAGATAGCAATCTTTCCAAGCCCTTTCACCTTGCCCTTTCCATTGTCACCAAAAGTTATACTATCAAATCCATGATCACTATCTTGGTTGATTGAGTTGAACATCTTTCCATCTCCGGTCATGTGTTGAGTGCACCCACTATCAAGCACCCAATGCGTCCCTCCGGCTTTGTAATTGACCTACAAGAGAGATCAATTCTTTTTAGGTACCCAAACTTGCTTGGGTCCTCCAAGGTTAGTTACCAAGGATTTTGGTACCCAAATGGACTTCTTGGAAGCCATCCATGATGCACCAACAAACTTGGCATGAACACCATTAGTACCCTTGGAAAGAACATATAATGAATCAACTCTAATAGAGGATATGTCTTGCTTGGCCTTCTTGTTGTTGCATGCTTGGTCATTGTGACCAACTTGCTTGCAACTTTTGCAATAGCTACCGTTGCTCTTCACAAAACGAGTCTTGTGAGGAACAAAAGCGGCCTTGCTTTTCTTGGGGTTATAGCCCAATCCCTCTTTGTAGAGAGATGCTCTTTGGCTACCCAAGCACATAAGCAAGCGGTCCTCACCTCCATAAGCCTTAGCTAAGGAGTGATTGAGCTTTGTAACCTCCTTCTTGAGGGTTTCATTTTCAACCATTAGTGAGGCATCACAAGTGAAACCATCACTAGTAGATGAAGTAGAAGTGGTAGTGCTACAAGAGGGGTTAGTGGGAGCAACAATGATAGGAGCATAAAATGATTCATCAAGAATATCACAAGTAACTCCCATGTCACATGTTTGAACAATCTCTTTCTTACTTTGATCTAAGAGAGAGGAATGAGCTCTTTCAAGCTTAGTGTGAGACTTCACTAGCTTCTCATGGGCTTCCATTAGCCTCTCATGAGATGCCACGCCCTCATCAAGGTTTTGGTCAAGAGTCACATTGGTCTTGCGCAATTCCTTGCATTTCTTCCTCTTCTTATCAATGTACTCCTTAGCTTGTTCAAGCATGTCCATGAGTTCCTCCTTTGAGGGCTCACTATCCCTATCGCTCTCACTCTCACTCTCATCATGAGAAAGTACCTTAGTGGACTTAGCCATGAAGCATGATGATGGAGTATCACATAGAGAGATCTTGTCTCTCATTGCAATGCTTGCAAGAGCCTTCTTCTTGGTAGTGGTCTTCTTCTCTTGATCATCATCATCACATGAAGAGTCACTGTCCCATGTCACTATGTGAGAATACCCCTTCTTCTTCTTCTTGTCAAAGGTGGGCTTCTTCTCTTTCTTGTCTCTCTTCTTCTGATCATCATCATCCTTGTCATTATTGTATGGACAATGAGCAATGAGATGATCAAAGCTTCCACACTTGAAGCACTTCCTTGGCTCATCAAAGTTCTTGGAAGATGGTCTCTTCCTTCTTGCATGATAGCCCTTCTTCTTCATGAATATTCCAAACTTTCTCACAAAGAGAGCCATTTCTTCTTCATCCACTTCACTAGCACTTGAGTCTTCATCCTCACTTGATTCTTTAACCTTGGCTTTGCCCTTGCTCTTGTGTGATGAAGTAGCTTTGAAAGCTATGCTCTTCTTCTTCTCATCCTTCTTTTCTTCTTTCTTGACATCTTTCTCTTTGTTGTCCCGGTAGGCATCTTGTGTCATCACATCTCCCAAAACTTGGTTAGGAGTCACGGTATCCAATCCACCTCTCACAATCAAGGTCACAAGAGTCTCAAACCGAGATGGGAGACTTCTCAAGAACTTGTGAGAGAACTCCTTATCCTCAACCTTCTCACCAGAGCCATGAGATCATTGACTACCACTTGTATCCTATGGAACATCTCCGGCACATTCTCATCATCCTACATATTGAAGCTTGCAAACTTTTCTTTGAGGATGTATGCCTTTGCACTCTTGACGACTTGAGTGCCTTCAAATGATTCTTCTAGCTTCTTCCAAGCCTCATGAGCACTATCAATATTCTTGATTTGGTCAAACACTTTTTCATCAAGTGCCTCATGAATAGCACTTAGAGCAATGTCATTGTGTTGCAATTTTTATTCCTCTTGTGGAGTGGGAGCCTCCACATTCACAACCTCAAACTTCTTGTCCACCACTAGCCAAACTTTCCAGCTAATTGACTTGATATGAGCGGTCATCTTGACTTTCCAATAGCCATAGATTAAGCCATCAAACTTAGGTGGTTTCTTCATGTTGTTGATATGAGCCATCTTCACACCGTAGGTTGTTAAGCCTCAAATCAAGGGTTGTACTAGCTCTGATACCACTTGAAAGGTCCTAAGTGATGGCTAGAAGGGAGGTGAATAGCCTAATTTGAAAACTAAAAACAAACTCAACAACAAGTTAGATAACTAAGAAGTGAAGCTAGACTTGCACTAGCCTACTAGGGGACACAAAGCCACCTAACCACAATTTCTATCCTAATAAGCTCTAGGTTCACACAATTCCTACTCAATTCTAGTAGCCCACAAGGCACAACCTAATATACTAGGACAAATATGAATAAGGTAATGCAAAGATGGGAAAGGTGATTATACTGCCGTAGAGTAGTAGGGGATGAACCAATCAAGTGAATACCAATGAAATCAATCAATCCCATGAGACAATGGTTGACACTTGATTTTCTTCCAAGGTTCACTAGTTTGCCAACTAGCTAGTCCCCGTTATGGCAAGACACTCACTTGGAGGTTCACGCGCTAATTGGCCTCACACGCCAAACCCGTCACTGGGTGCCGCACAACCAACACAAGATGAGGCTATTGAAATGCCACGAGCAATCCACTAGAGTTACCTTTGCGATCTCCCGTGGGGAAGGCACAAGAACCCCTCACAATCAACTTGTAGTCGACAAAGCACAATCACCAAGCTTCTCGATCTACCACCGCTGCTCCAAACCGTCTAGGTGATGGCAATCACCAAGAGCAACAAGAAATCTGCAGCGAGAACGTCTCCCAAGTTCCACTAGATGCAAGCTATATGTGAGATGCAGTTGGATCACTCAATCTCTATTGGGTTTTCACTAACCAAGCATGGAGATGAGTAGGAGGGAGTTTGCTCAGCTCAAAGGACTCTCAAGATGTTCAAATGTGCGAGAGAGAGATCCCCTAGCCGGCCAACACATATTTATAGACCCCCTCAAAGTCGACTAGTCGTTGCCCTGTTAAGTTGGTGATGGACGCTCTTCACGGGGACGACGGATGCTCCGTCGCCAGCGTCCGACGCGCTGTCAGAACTAGCCGTTGGGCTGCTTCACGGGCGACGGATGCTCTGTCGCTAGCGTCCGACGCCTTGACCTCCAGCGTCTGGCGCCTTTCTTCAAACTGCCCCTCTGCAGAGCTCTCTGGAAGCCCGACAGACACTTCGATGTTTTGCGATGGACGCTGCGCTTCAGCGTCCGGCGCGAACTCCTCGCTCTTGGGTTTCTGAAAATATTCCGAGAAAATATTTCCGGACGCTCCGTCGATCCGATGAACGTTGCACCTCAGCGTCCGACGCACTTTGAGTTTTCTTCTGGAGCTTTTCTGTAGTCGACGGACGCACGGAGTTCACAGTCCCAGCATCCGACGCCATAGTCCATTGCGTCGGACAGCGTTCGATGCCCTTTTCTTCAGCGTCCGACTCCCTCTGTGCGTCTCTGCTTCTTCCACCTTTGCTCTAAGTTCCCAAGCACTAAGTATCCACCTTGGTGAGCTTGTCTTGGCATGTTTCTCTTGTAATTTAGCATGGTGTATGTCACTAGGTCCTAAATGCACATGCAATATAGATAATACCTAGTGGCACTTGACAAACCGCAATCACTTTTGCATTTCTCGTCTTAATAGTACGGTTGTCTAACCTAAATGTGATCACACCCACTTGGTGTCTTGATCACCAAAACAAAAGCCCTAGCATATACCTTTTCCTTGTTTAGCCTAGGGTCTTTCCATTCTCCTTCTTCTCCAAGTGTGAGCTCTAGGTCTCCACCACCTTTGCTTGCTCCACCACTTGTCATCATCTTCAATGAGTGTACTATACCTACTCAATCACTTAGAGCTAGGTTAGTACTTTAGGTTTCATCAATTATCCAAAACACTAGAGATCTCTCAAATGTACCAAAGCGCCAGGAGAAAGCCGCCGAGGACGGTGGAGCATCTGGCATGAACCAAGGGGGATTGCTTCCTCATCAGCAGCAACCAACCTACGGCCAGCTTACATTCAGCACGACAGGAGACATCCCACATTCTGCTTCCAAGGTGTCTCCAGTAGCGAACACACTGCAAAAAAATATGTATGGGGGGGAGATATCAAGAGTTTGCCGATTACAGCGCCATCAATGCTCTCCCGAATCCTGGATACGAAAACCCAGCAGGGCTGCCTTTTGAAGGGCATGCACGTGGAGCTCATAATTCCAATGTTGATCTCATCATGGATAGGATGGCAGACATGATGAAAAATCAGTTTGGCTTAAAGCCAAAGAACCAGTCCTATGCGTACAAGTCCCCTTATCCAGAGTGGTAGAACTGAGTGGCTCTCCCTCCAAGGGTTAAGGCTCCCACAGATTTGACCAAGTTTTCTGGCCAAGATGACACCAGCACTATAGAGCACATCAGTCGATACTTGATGTAGCTGGGAGAAGCATCCACATATGATGCTTGGAGGATTCAGTATTTCCCTTTGTCTCTGACAGGACTAGCTTTCACATGGTTTGCGTCTCTGCCGGCAAACTCCATCGGCAGCTGGGCGGATTTAGAGCAGAAATTCCATGCGTACTTCTTCACAGGCACCAATGAGAAGAAGCTAGTCGATCTTATGGGCTTGAGACAGAAGGCTAATGAGATGCCCCAGGAGTATCTCCGCAGGTTCAGAAAAACCAAAAACCTCTGCTATTCTTTGAATTTACCAGATGACCAGTTGTCGGGGATGGCAGTGGCAGGCATGTATCCGAACATCAGAGAGAAGCTATTCTGCATGGACTTCGAGGACCTTGGTCAGTTGTCACAATGTCTGGCGATGATGAGTAACCAGGCTCAAGGGTTCAGGAGAGACAACCGTTTTCAGAAAGGCGATATGGCTAATACAGTGTATCAGAGTTTCCTAGAAGAGGCAACGGAGTTCGAAGACGAGGATCAGGTCGCCGCAGCCGAACTGGTCTAGGCAAAGGAACCAACTCAAGTCAATCAGCGATGGTTGAGGCAGCAGAAAGGTACTTACGACTTTGATGTATCCAAATCAGACAAACTATTCAAGTTATTGTTTAGGGAAGGGCGCATCAAGCTGCCTAAAGGGCACCCCATGCTGCGTCCTGAAGGAGTAAAGAACAAAAAAAATTGCGGCTACGACAACACCAATTCTCATGCCATCAATGATTGTCGGGTGTTCAGAATGAAGATCCAAAAAGCTATTCAGTAGGGACATTTGAAGTTTGACGGCAAGATGAAGATTGATGCCATTCCTTTTGCACAGAACACAATATCTTTCTCTATGAATATGGTTGTCGTGGAAGACTCCAAGGGCAAGGGCGAGATGAATGTGCTGATCTCAGATAGAGCGAAAAGGACTGGTGTTGTTGACCCTGATCGGCATATTACAGATGAGGAGCTTCGGCAACGAGGATAGTTCCAGAGTAGCTGAACTGAAAGAGGGGAAGCTTCCAAACCCAGGGTTACAACACGGATCCTGTTAAACAAATGGCAATGGGAGCAAGAGCAGTATCAGAGGCAGATGCATTACGAGGAGGCAGAGGTTCATAGAGGAGTGTCAGAGGCATGAGGAAGAAGTGTATCAAAGAAAACAAGAGCGCATGAGAGAGCAGGAGCAGTCTCATTGGGGATGCTCGTTTTTCAAACATTGTTGGAATGAAGGCCTAAAGCTGCCTACTAGAGATAATTGTCCTGAATGCAGTGATCGGTATTTAGGGTATAAGTAGTCCTAGGTCAACCGCTGTCCAGTCCATGAAAGACTTGGAGCACATGTTCCTAGGGACGATCGGCATTTAAAAATAGGCGACTCAGAGGATCAGCAAGGTAAAAGGTTTGCCGATCAAGAATGGGTTCGTTCTGAGGAGAGAGAGCACCGGGAGTATGCATGGCAGAGCGGGTAGTGGTGTTCGCCAGGTCTGAAGAAGAGCCAGAAAAGGAGGGTGCAACGCTTGAGGAACAGAGAATTAGCACAAGTGACTGCCAAATAGAAACCAACATGGTGTCCTAAGGGAAAACCCAATGGATATGACCGTTCGGCTGATACGTACATGGCCTTCTTCATTCCATCAGAATTTATAGCTCCCAAGGACCAAGATATCCAAGAAGTGTCTTCAGATGCTGATGAGAGCGAGTATCAGAACCTGATGGCCCAGCTTGTCCTGACTCAACAAGCAGTGTTCGATAAACTGGCTAGACATCGACACTTGAAGGCGCTTTACGTGAAGGGATACATCAATGGCAAGCCCCTGACTAAGATGCTAGTTGATGGAGAAGCTGCCATCAATATCATGACGTATACTACCTTTAGGAAGCTCGGGATGACCAATGAGGAGTTGTTGAAGACCGACTTGGTACTCAGAGACTTTGCTGGCAGCCCTTCCGACACTCAGGGGGCAGTACAGGTCGAGTTGATGATTGGATCAAAGACTCTGATCACTACCTTCTTTGTCATCGATGGCAAGGGGGCATACAGTCTTCTATTGGGAAGAGATTGGATCCATGCTAACTGCTGCATACCTTCAACCATGCATCAGACTCTCATTCAATGGATTAGAGATGATGTTGAGATTATTCAGGCCGATGATTCGGTAAGTGTTGCTGCCACAGAACCTGTCTACTAGGAGTATGATGGATTCGATTATTTCTCTGGAAAAATTTAGGGAGAAGGTCCTGTGAATGTCTCCGGCAAGGGCCAACAGCCGATCCAAGCAGTCAGCTCTAAGAGTAATTTTTAATGGGGAACACGATCGATGACAGCGAAGGGAAGCTGGGACATGGCTTCATGTCGGCCGATAAGCTAGAGGAGATAAATGTTGGTGATGATGTTAAACCAAGGCCGATGTTTATCAGTGCAAATTTAGACCAAGAGCATAGGTTGAAGCTAATAGACCTGCTAAAAGAATTCAAAGATTACTTTGCTTGGGATTATACAGAGATGCCCGGATAGGATCGTTCTATCGTTGAGCATAAATTGTCGATCAAACCTGGATACCGTCCTTTCAAACAACCTCCCCGGAAGATTTTCAAAGAGGATGTATTGGCCGATGTAAAAAAGGAAGTTGAAAGATTGTTGGAAGCAGATTTTATTTGACCATGCAGATATGCAGATTGGGTTTCAAACATAGTCCCGGTGTACAAGAAGAATGGAAAGATGAGGGTCTGCATTGACTTTAGAAACCTCAATAAAGCTACTCCTATGGATGGATACCCAATGCCAGTTGTCGATCTGCTCGTCGATGGTAATGTTGGGTATAACCAAATCTTCATGGAAATAGAGGATATTTCAAAGACAACCTTCAAATGCCCTGGTAATATTGGTTTGTTTGAATGGATTGTCATGACTTTCGGTTTGAAGAATGCCGGTGCAACCTATCAAAGAGCTATGAACTATATCTTTCACGAGTTGATCGACAAGATTGTGGAAATCTATATTGATGACGTGGTGGTCAAGTCTAGAAACCATGAGGGGCATTTGGCCGATTTGAGGAAGATCTTGGAGTGAACTAGGAAGCATGGTTTGAGGATGAACCCGAATAAGTCTGCCTTTGGAGTCTCGCCTGGTGAGTTTTTAGGCTTTCTAGTCCATAAAGGAGGGATCGAAGTCAGCAAGAAGAGCATGGAAGCAATGAACAAGGTGGTACCTCCAACCAATCTCACAGAGTTGCAATCATTGCCGGGCAAGATTAATTTTGTGAGAATATTCATATCTAACTTGTCAGAAAGGGTGTTGCCCTTCTCTCCACTATTGAAGTTTAAAAAAGATCAAGAGTTTGTATGGGGTGACGTACAACAAAAGGCTTTCAATGAGATCAAAGAGTACATGAAGGTGTTGGGAATATGCCCTAGAGCTAATCATGTAGATGATTATATTCCGATTGTATCCATGATTAATAAAGTGTTCTTTGAATATCCATTATAGACAACTAGTATTGATTGACAATTATGTGAATTGTTTGTGGAACTCAATTACCTGAATGGTTATTCTAATAGTAGTCCCTGGTTGGCATTCTTGTAAGAGCACACTTGAATATTAGACCAGCACATGTATTAGTTGATGGCTATGTTTCACAAGTCATAGACATAGAGATGTCAAACTAATAATGTGGGCACATATGAGACATGTAGGCTGGACTGACCCAACAAGAGAAAGTCTCTATTCATGTCATGTACGTTATGTCCTTAGACCTGAGATTGTGGTATGTACTCAAGATGTGAAACGATCTACTTAGAGACTATCAAACGCTACTCCGTTATTGGGTAGTTATAAAGGTGGTCCTTGGGTGGTTGGGAAACATGCTATGAGACATAGACAATCAAGATGGAATTTGCTCCTCTCTTCGTGAGAGAGATATCACTGGATCACTCATGTGATTGGATCAACAAATGCATGGCCATACTTGGGTTAAGTGTTAACCCACGAGTTGAACCATATATCGAGTGGCGAAGGGAATAACTTGTACATGGTCATAGTGGTTCGTCTGATATGATCATAGTGTATACATAGGAGTTGACACGTCTTGCTAGAGGCCGCTATCAACTATTGGTCGAGTAAGAGTACTTGGGCCATGTCTATGTATGCGTGAGCCCATAGGGTCGCACGCTTAAGGGGTTGGAAGCCTAATTCGGGTTGGACCTGAATTAGACTAGGTTTAGGGTTTCTAATGGGCCTCCACCGTGGGAGCTCGTTAGGACGCCTATATAAGCAAGGGGTGGGCGCGGGGCGAATTGATCCACGCTTTTTGGCAGCCGCCGTCGCCTCCCCACGCTCGCGCCTTTGGCTCCTCGCGAACCTAGCAGTCCGGAGGCGCAACGCTTCCTCCCTGCACGTGTGGGATTCCTCGGAGGTGCTGCATCTGGAGCACAAGGACGAACCGCGCGAAGAGGACGTTGAGACGGACGACCACGCAACTGCACTGCCTGCTGTGACGCGCACGACTACATCAAGTCGTCTTCCGCTGCACCTGCGCGTCTAGTGGTAATCCCGTAACCTGTAACTAGCAGTAGATCCTGGTTTATGAGGTCGAAAAGTTTTGTTTTCGGCTAGCGTAGCAACCTCGTATTCCTACAGAAGGCACCACCCGTATTGATACCTCCGTAACTTGACAAGCCTTTTAAGTTGTACGTGGTGGCCGACAGCCTAACAATAGGGTCGGCCCTCATGCAAGAGTTCGAAGGGAAAGAGAGAGTAATAGCTTACCTTAGCCGAAAACTACTAGATCCAGAGACAAGGTATTCGACTATAGAAAAGCTTTGCTTATGTGTGTTCTACTCATGTACTAAGCTTCGACATTATTTGTTAAGTGCCGAATGTGTAGTAGTTTCTGAGTTCGATGTGATAAAACACATGTTATTGATGCCAATTCTAAATGGAAGAATTGACAAATGGATTTTAGCTCTATTAGAATTTGATTTAAGGTCCGAATCGGCAAAAGTAGTAAAAGGTCAGGTTATTGCCGATTTTGTTACCCAACACCATGATCCTTCTGCTAGGATGGTGACCATTGCACCTTGGACTTTGTTTTTTGATGGTTCGTCTTGTAGCAAAGGTGGTGGTGCTGGTATTCTCTTGATTTCTCCTAGAGGGTTGACTTTTGAGTATGCCATCCCTATTGGATTCTTGGTTACTAACAATCAAGCAGAATATGAGGCATTGCTTAAAGGGCTCCGACTGCTTGTCGAAATAAAGGTTGTTGCTATTGAGATTTTTGGGGATTCTGAGCTGGTAATTAACCAACTGATCGGCCAATATGAATGCAAGAGTGATATGTTAAAGAGATATTATGAAGAGTGTCGAGAGCTTCTGAAGAGTTTCTAGGTAGACACCTTGCATCATATCCCTAGGGGGCAGAATGAAGAAGCAAATAGACTGGCTCAAAGTGCTTCGGGATACTGAGAGGATCAGGAAATTCATGCTTTGGATGAAGATCGGGTAATTGGTGACTGGAGAAACGAAATTGCCGATTATTTAAAAAATCCATCGCAGAGGGTTTCCCGAAAGCTCAGGTACAAAGCCCTTAAGTTTTTGATCCTTGATGACTAGTTGTACTACAAGTCCATAGATGGAGTACTCCTCAAATGTTTGAATCAAGAGGAGTCCAGAATGCTGATGTATGAAGTACATGAAGGAGTATGTGGTGCACATCAGTCGGCTTACCGGATGAAATGGATAATAAGGAGAATTGGTTATTTTTGGCCAACTATGCTTGAGGATTGTTTTGAATATTACAAGGGGTGTCAAGAGTGTCAAAGATTCGGTAATATTCAGAGAGCTCCAGCGTCAGCTTTAAACCCAATTGTCAAGCCTTGGCTCTTCAGAGGATGGGGCATAGATTTGATCGGTCAAGTTCATCCTCCATCTAGCAAAGGCCATAAGTTTGTGTTGTTGGCTACAGATTATTTTACAAAGTGGGTTGAAGCTATCCCCCTAAAAAAGGTTACATCAGAAAACATGGTCAATTTTGTTAAAGAGCACATAATTCATAGATTCAGGATTCCTCAAACTATAACAATAGATCAAGGGACTCAGTTTACTTCATCCGAGATTTGTGATTTTGCTAAAAAAATGGGGATCAAGTTATACAATTCTTCTACTTATTATGCACAAGACAATGGCCAAGCTGAAGCATCAAACAAGACCATGATCAAAATTATTCAGAAGAAGATTGATGAAAAGCCGAAGAAGTGGCATTCGGTTCTGAACGAAGCTTTGTGGGCTTACCGAATGGCTTGTCATGGATCTACTCAAGCGTCTCCCCATGAGTTGGTTTATGAGCATCATGCTGTGTTACCGTGGGAATTAGAATCAGGATCGAGACGAGTCACATTGCAGAACGATTTGAGGAAAGAAGATTACAAGGATCTGATGATGGATGAATTAGAAGATTTGCATTTGGTTCGTCTCAAAGCATTAGAAAATATTGAGAAAAATAAAGTACGTGTTGCTAGGTATTATAACAAGAAGGTTAAGGAAAAACAATTCGTAGAAGGAGATTTGATTTGGAAAACTATATTGCCGATCAGGACAAAGGACAAAGCGTTCGGCAAGTGGTCTCCAAATTGGGAAGGACCTTTTCGAGTGCTAAGGTGTACGCCTGGCAGATTTCTTAAGAGATTTCATCCCAGTGTAGAAGTTGGTGCATAAATGGACTTAAAGAAACTTATGCACCGATAGCCGATACGGAGATATCGCCTTTAGCCGAAAAAATTCTGTGAAAAGCTCAGAAAATAGCCGACATGGCATGTGTCGCCTTTAGAGTAAAAATCAGACACATCGTGCAAGCATTCTCCAGATTGGCCATTCTCGGAAAAATTCAAACAAGGAGAAAACCAGTAGGGGTCCTGAATATTTCACAGAGCAAGGTTTTTTACAGGAGGCTCCTAAATACAAACTACTCATCAAACAGCCTGTTGAGGACTGACTGGGCGTCTGTGACTTCAACAAGGGCGGTCGCATGATCCTCATAGCTCTCCAGAAGATCGTCGTTGTCTTCGACATTTTCTGGAGGCACTTGACCACGAAAGCCGGTTGGCTGGACAGAGAAGTCCTCATCACGTTGGGTAGTCATTGCCACTAACCCCAGAGTCACGCCGAGGTGCACGCCGTGAATAGCGACTTGATTGATACGGGCATCTGCATTCTCAAGGCGTGCCTCGGCGGTTTCTCCTTGGGCGTTGACCTTATCGGTGATCTTGTTCGTCGTGGTTTTCAGGCGCTTAGTTTCTGTAGAAAGCGCTAAACAAACATACGAATCGGGTAACCATACAAGATCAGAAAAGAAAATGTCGAACAGGATTGCTTTGGCTAACCCGTAATGGCGTCACAGAGTTGCTTCCACTGGTCCTCCCACTCGAGTTGGTCAATGCCATACTATTTGGAGGTCTTCTCCAACTCTGTGCGGGCCTCGTCTCTTTCACCCTTGAAGGTGACCGCCTCCGCAGAGGTGTAGGGGACCGAACCCGAACCCAAGTCCCAGGGGTTGGAATGGTAGGAGCCTGAAGACTCGGAAGCGACGGATACCGGAGTGCCCGGTGAACCCGCAGTCGCCGGAGGAAGAGGGATGCTATGGCTAGTGGAGATGGACCTGATTCTGATAAATGAGGAACAGAGATCAGGGCTACAAGGATGAATAGAGAACAAAATGCAAGGGGGCAAGAAACTGATTCTTAACCGTGCTGCCGATTGCGCCATGCTTGGCTCCCTTCGGGTGCTCCTTCGGCAGGATGTTTGCCGCGGTTGTCGCCTCCCGCCATTGTTACTGTGTGAGTTAGGGTTTCCCTCTGGATTGGTTTCAACAGAAAGGGTGAAGACGAAGGCGAGAGTGTTTGACTGGAACCGTTGACAGGGGCAGAGAAAGGAAGGTTTATTTATAGGTTGAATAAGAATACCAAGAGGCATGTTAGGGTTGTTCCCATTCGATGGCCGTTGGTGGAATGGGCCAGGCTCGGATATATCAAAGGTCGCTCAGCTATACCCCTAAACTGACAACGATCGGTTATCTGAAAGCTAGGGAGGAATCGGCTATGCTGTGATCGGGAAGAACAACAGAGTCAATTATACTATCATACAAGCAGAAATATATAAGAGGCAAGACAGTGATGACAATCAATTGTTCAAAGGCAAAATGTGCTGCTCTTAATCTGTTACAAGCTATATCTCTACCGATGCAGAAGCTGATTGATGGCATCCAGAGCCTCAGCCTTGATTCGGTTGACATCATCCAATACTTTTTTGTCTTCATCTTCAGAACTTTGAATGCTGGATAGCTTTGCTTTGAGTTGTTGATTTTCTTTCAAAATGATTGACATTTGTGATGAAGTTGCTTCTATAGAGCTCGGCAAAGTTGTCATCTTGGCTTCATGAGATTGAATTTTGACATTAAGTTCAGATAATTGGGCTTCTAATCTGATTCTCTCATCCTTCATGACTTTCAGCTCAGATTCCAGAGTCACCAGTGAATCTTTAGCAGCCTGAAGATTGGAGTATAAAGCTTTAGCTTCTTGTTTCTTTAGAGACTTGCTATCCTGCAAAACAGTCCTAGAGGCTATATTTTTGTTTGCTCTCTTCACCATAGCAAAGTAGTCATCAAGTTTGGCTACAGACTCCAAAGAGGCCTTGAGAGCCGATGGAAGATCTTGATTGATGAGCTCAAGGATATCCTTTATCTAATCTGAGTCTTGAACCAAAATGTTGATGTCCTTGTTCAGCAGGTGAGCTATATCCTGCAGTCGGGCTTGGTTTTCCTTTGATAAAACCTGCTGGGAGGTAGCTTCTTCCCCTTTTTCACTGATGAAATCATCGACGGTGAAGGAGAAGTTGGTGGTTGGTTTAGAAGTATCCTTGAGAAAGGAAGGAGTGTTCCTGAGTTAGCCGATTGGGTAAAATGTGCTGAAAGAATAATTTAAGATGATAAGTTACCTGCTGTGTTGGTTGATCCTCAGGATGAATCGTGTCTTGGTCTGGTTGAGAGCCTGATTGGATGCCCAAGGATGGTGAACCTAGAATTGGACCAGAGGAATGTTCTCCTGCTAGATCCTCTAGAATTTTGTCTATTTCCAACAATACAAGTGGTAGAGTATGAGAACAGAGGATAAATGCTTCATGAAAGGAAGAAGGTAATTAGCCGAATAGTACCAATGTGTTTGGAGGTTTCGTGGGCATCTGTACTTTCGGTTTCATGGGTCTCTATATTTGCAACTTCATGGGTATCTGCATCCTCAGTAGGGGCTTGAAGAGGGATATCTGCTGTTGGAGAGTTGCTTGACCCAGGGATTTCAACATGTGGCTGCAGCAAGAGGTGATTAGTATAAAGGTAATCAAAATTAATGATGAGTGAGGTTTATCACTGAATAAGGATTCATACCTTAGGGGATCTCTGAAGTTTCTTGGACATTACCTTTCTGGCCACATGAATGTCCTCAAGTATCTTCCTTTTGCCTTTTTCCTCCTAAAGGGGCAGTAGCCAAAACTGCAGGAGTCTTCATGAAGATTTTTAAAGTGGGAGCATTGTAGCCTAATGCAGGTTTAGGCCCATCTTTATAATACTCCATTGCTTTATTAGGAGGAGTAGGGTCGAAATCCTATACATGACCAGATTTCAGAAAGAGAGATAAATTCAGAAACAAGAAATGACTAGTGCAGTGAGATTACCTCGGTATCAGGAGCAAATTGAGGATACAAATCTTGGCATAAAGGGTGGACTGGTATGTTGAAAATGTGGTAGTGCCACTCTTGCCACCAAGCAGAGAAAAGGGGATGGACAGCATCCACTAAACCAAATGGGGAAGGTTCATATGTTGACAAATCTTTTCCAAGCTCAGAGACTTTTCTGGCTTCTGTTTCATTGGTGATCAGCTCCCTGTATCTTATGATTGATGAAAAGAAAGGTCTTGGAGGCAACTGTCCACATCCTAATTGCCTAGATGTCATGTTGGGATTGTAGAATTCATATGTGGGATTCACCATTCTCCCATGATGAAATTCAGCTGGCAGGATACATGGCTTGATGAAGGAATTGAAAATTTCAGTGGATACCTTATCAGAATAGCCAGACTCATAGCTGAATTTGTAAGGGAAGGTCAAATTATCATTTTCTCTATAGGGGAGCTAGAGCACATTGTTGAAGCCTTTGAAGAACAGCTTGAAGAGGTGACCAATATCCATGTCAATGCTGATGGATGATGATGCTTCTCCATAGGTTTGACAGCTCTTGGTTTTTGCTAGATCACCCTCGGCATAGTTAACCGAAGGGAAGCTTAAGTTGTGAAGAGATACAGACACTACTTGATGCATATAGAGTTGCAACCACATCTGAATGAACCACCAAGGGACACTCACACAGGAGATATCCTTGCCATGGTACATTTGAACAGTAATTTGATGCATCATATGGTAAACAGATCCTAAAAGATATTTACCAAAAGGGATTAGTGTGCCTGCAGCCAAATCCTCTGCCATTATCATGTGATTTAGGGTTGGCTCGTTGGATTTTTCACAAAAGATGAACCTGGATAGCCACATGTTCATGAAGGTCTGCTTTCTTTTTCAGACACAACACCAGCTGCTTCCATGTAAGTTTGAATGTACCCAACCCATCCACCTCCGGATTTGACAGCTCTCTGGTTGCTTTTGCCCTTATACTGGCAAGGGTGTACTGGCTTGGACACATTCAAGTCAGTCATCATGAATACGTCGGCCAAAGTAGGAGTCATCATACCATGGCCGAAGACAAAAGCGTTGATAGCGTCAGACCAGAAATGAGAGGCTGCTATCAGGAGGGGTTTGTTTCTGGGCATTTCCGATATAGATAACTCTAGACATTGGGTGATATCTTGGCTATCCTAGTTGCTGCTATCCTTTTCCAACATCCTTTGGTACTAGTTTCGCCATCCGGCTATTGGGGGAAGCGGCCAAGTCTTGAAAGTGTTTGGCCATCGGTTTGGCGGGGTAACTCCAGATTTGAAAGGAATCCTCAAGGTTTCCCTCTCAATAACCTCAGTTGGGTCAGGATTTCCCATGGGACCAAGGAGGTAGGAATCAGGGTTTGCAACATAAGGAATCAAAATCTCATTCTTGTATTCCTTCAAAAAATAGGGGAATCGAGAAAACAAATGAGTTAGGAGGGAAGCAGGAAAACCGATCGGGGATTGCCGAATACACGAGAAAATGAGTTGGAATTTTACCTCTGGAATCTCGTCCTGAGTCGCCATTGAGGGTTCGATGCAAATTTGAGAATGCTGAAGTATGGATTTCTTGGATGGCGGCTGCGGCGTTGAACAGTATAAACCTAAGGGGAAAAGGAAGCTTGCGGTCAATTTCACAATAAACGGCTTTTATCCCGAAATTGAGGGGGCATGTGTTAACACCGGATTTTTGCACGATGACAAGTGGTCCAGTGCACGGTGAGTCGGCAGAGATAGATGCTCAAGGCATTCGGCAAAATCCGTGCGGTCGATTAATTCCCAGATTCGGGAATCGATTGCGCAATCGGTTAATCAGAAGAAAGGCAGTTTTTATCGGAGCGACAAAGGCGGCAAGTGAGAGCCGAATTGGTAACGATAGCTGCGATAATTAAGGCAATGAAGACTCCGAAGAAAACCAAAGTCAAAATATTGTATTTCTTCCTTTAATATTTTGTAGCCGTGTCCTCTTAGGACTCATGTCATAGCCAGGGTATAAATATAAGCCCTTAGCTATTGTAAAAAGGGTTCACAACCAAATCAATACAACCGGCCCCGTGCCAACTTCGAGTCCTTTTGTCGTGTCGTCGAGTTCTTCGAGAGGAATCATCGATCCGTCGACCTCCGTAAGTCTTGGCAACCTTGTTATCATGTCTAGTACCATGCGGTGGATTTAGATGTTGATGCAAGTAGTCTTGTTTATTGTCAATGATCGTGCAGCGGATCCTTGATTGATGATCAAGAAGTCTTTACTTATGTTTTGTTTACAAGTAAATACCGTGCGGCGGGTGTTTGCTCGATATGCTTAGCATAAGCAAGATAGTTATCGGCTCTCATAGATTTGGCAAGATCTATTGGATTCATTAAGTTATCGTGTTGCATGTTTTAGATAATCTTTACATATTTGCAAACACTCTTTTGCCCAATTTAGATTGATGAGGTTCGTCTTTCCTTTTTCATCATAGATCTATTCATGTTTTAACAATTCAACACTTTCACGCTGATTCCACAGTTAGATCTTATGTTTCATAATAGCCGAATCAAGTTCAATCTAGATTGTTACGTGTTGCGGGTTCATGCATGCTATTTCACGTTTGAGTCTTGATAAAGCTAAGTGTCGTGGGGCAGGCGCAAGCTTAGATTGGTTTGATCGTGTTTTTCTTACATGTTTCCTTCATCATGGATCCCAACTCGGTCAGATTGCCGAGCTTGGTCATGCTTTAACTTTTGGATATTTGGTTCATTCATACGTATGTTTTCCCATGCATGCATATTCGACAATCAAAGTGCCACGTGCTCTTTGCTTTAGCCGAATAATCTGTATATACTCTGTTGGCAGATAGCTTTTATAGTTGTATGTCATCGTAAGTGGCTTTAGGGCCGTACATATGGAACTGACTGGTCTTATCCGGCATGTTCTAGTTTATATCTAATGATTTTCATCCCTTGTTAGTTTTAGGTCAAACTGACTGGCATGTTTTCAGTTCTCTAAGCACTCGGACACCCGATTGAAGCCACGCTTTCCGGCTTGCTATGTGTGAGACACAGTACGTCACTTTTTGTGTCAACAGTTATGGATCAAATGAGCATGCCTATTGTGTCTACAACCGAACCGTTGGTAGAGTTGAGATCACGATAGATGTGACATTTGATGAATCTAATGGCTCTCAAGTATAACAAGTTGATGCAAGTGTTGTAGGAAAGGAGGATCCACCATGTGAAGCAATCAAGGATTTGGCCATAGGAGAAATTAGGCCATTGGAAGAAGAAGATGCTGATCATGAGGAGCCTCAAGATGTTGCTGCACAAGATTCCGCTGTGATACTCGACAACCAGCAGTAACACACACCTGCTGCTATTCAGCAAGGCGATAGTGCCGCCCCTAGGGCAGGTAGTGCCACCCCTAGTGAACCAACAGCAGGCAGTCCAGCCAGCACTCCATCACCTCAAGGGCTGAATTGAGAGCCAATATTTGAACAAGAACAAGATTCTAGTACAACATAAGATCAAGGAGGTGCTGAACACCCAAGACTACGCCAAACCATACAACAGGATCACCCCATTGATAACATTCTTGGAAGCATCCGCAAGGGGGTAACAACTCGTTCTCATATAGCAAACTTTTGTCAATATTACTCGTTTGTTTCCTCCTTAGAACCCTTGAAGGTAGATCAAGCACTTGATGACCCGGATTGGATCATGGCTATGCAAGAAGAGCTAAACAACTTTGAGAGGAATCAAATGTGGACTTTGGTGGAAAGGCCCAATACCAATGTGATAGGCACCAAATGGGTATTCCGCAACAAGCAAGATGAGAATGGTGTGGTGACAAGGAACAAGGCAATATTGGTGGCTCAAGGGTTCACTCAAGTAGAGGGCTTGGACTTTGAAGAAACATATGCACCGGTGGCAAGACTTCAAGCAATTCGGATGCTACTAGCTTTTATCGCTCATCATGACTTCAAGTTGTATCAAATGGATGTCAAGAGTGCATTTCTCAATGGCCCAATACAAGAGTTGGTTTATGTTGAGCAGCCACCCGGTTTTGAAGATCCCAAGTTCCCCAACCATGTCTTCCAACTCCAAAAGGCGCTCTATGGGCTTAAGCAAGCACCAAGAGCATGGTATGAATGCCTTAAGGAATTCTTGCTCAAGCAAGGCTTTGAAATAGGCAAAGCCGATCCTACCCTCTTCACTCATAAGATCAATAAAGATATCTTTGTGTGCCAAATATATGTCGATGACATAATATTTGGTAGTTCTAATGCTTCATTTTGTGAAGAGTTTAGTAGGACTATGACTAAGAGGTTTGAGATGTCCATGATGGGTGAGCTCAAGTTCTTCCTTGGTTTTCAAATCAAGCAATTGAAGGAAGGGACTTTTCTATGTCAAGCTAAGTACACTCAAGACATGCTAAAGAAGTTTGACTTGGTGAATGCGAAGCCAAGATATTTCGGATGAGGCAAACCTCTCTTGTGTGATAACGAGAGTGCCATTAAACTTGCAAATAACCCAATTAGTCACTCTAGAACAAAACACATAGACATCCATCATCACTTCTTGAGAGACCACGAATTAAAAGGAGATATCGCAATTCGCCATGTGAGCACCGAAAAGCAACTAGCCGATATCTTCACTAAGCCTCTAGATGAGACAAGGTTTTGTGCTTTGCGTAGTGAGCTAAATATTCTTGACTCTCGTAACCTTGGTTGAACTATAGCCCACATTTGTTTGTCAACCTAGCGACATAGAAAAAGCTTTATGAAAATCTTAAATTATGTGTTTCAAAACCTTTTTCAAAAGACCAACTAAGGGTTGTGACCATTGTCTGTAATGTTGAATGCTTACTGGTCATAACTCCTAGGTATATATGTCCATATCTAATATAGAGAACAGTCCAACTGGAATTAGTCCAGTAGTTGTCTTTCACCAAGGCCTGCAGTGCCGCCCTTTAAGGCTAGCAGTGCCGCCCTCTGTCCTTTGGTCAGAATCGGGTGAATCTTACGTGGACCCGTGGGCCTTTATAAAACCTTTCCAGTGCTGAGTGCCCACGACCGCGCTGCTCTCCTTCGTCCAGAAACCCCTAACCTCTCCTCTCTTCCATAGAGGTGACCTAGGAGCTCCATTTCCGTCCCCTTGGCCGGCATTGCCGCTCCTCAACCCTCCACCATCGACTTTCTGCGAGATTGGTGGACGTGCTGCTTGTGGAAGGCAGCCCTCTCCTCTTTCCCCTTCAATCCCACGATTTGGAAGCAAGGTGAAACCCTAAACTAAACTTTTCGGTTTGATCTATGCAATGTGATGGTTCTAGTTGGGGATTTTTGTTTCTGGGAGGTGTATGAAGGGATTGGAACTAGGATTAGGGTTTGGATTGAATGGATTTGGATTCATCCATCTCGGATGAATAGGGGCAAGGCAACAGTGCCGCCCTGGGGGTCGGCAGTATCGCCCCTAGCAGAATCCATCTTCTAAGCCTTTGTTTTCTAGGATGGATAGGCCCAGATGTGTTGAATCCATACCCTAGTTCAAAGTTTTTGTTCCTGATTATATCCTATCCTTCACATCCCTAGCTAGGGCATCATATTCTATTTCAATAGACTGTGACTCAGACAAGGTGTAGAAGTTGCTGAAACCAGGATTTAGACACAGAAAGAAATCTGGAGAAAATCCAGTGGAGCACCTGAGGGCGGAAGTGCCAGCCTCAGGGGGTGGCAGTGCCGCCCTACCCCTGCTGATTCAAACAACTAACTTCCACTTGGGTTCTTCTCTGAATTTCTTCCCCTGTTTAACCCCTGTTTTTAATTTCATCTACACACTGTCATATACAATTTCTTATCTAGTCTTTATATATGTTGCATAGATGAATCCCGGTGGTGAAGGAAGTGCAGCCGGTGGCAGGAGGAAGCGGGTTGGCAAGGTGTCAAGTCGCAAGGCTAGTGGAAAGATGCATATGCCCTTTCACAGAGATGCAACCTTTGAGCAAGAAGAGAGAGATCAGATGGAGGGCTATGGGATTCCTGAGTGGCCAAAGACACCCGTGCATATCACTGAGTTTGACCCCAGGTACATACAGGAGGTTGAGGGTGAGTACTTGCTTGAAGCACTTTAGGACACCTTTCAGCATCCTGTCACAGATTACTCCAGGTCTTGGAAGGAAACTCAGGAGGCTAGGGCTGTCAATCCCTACACAGTGGCAAAGATGAGAGGTATTGGCTATTGCTTTTGGAATATCTTTCATTCCAACTTCTATGCTACCACCATCTATGCCAGGCCAACTAGCAAGATTTGCAAGATGTAGTACATTGACTTTGCTAAGTTGGAGAGCAGGCAGGATGTTCAGTTGACAAGAGCTATCAGTGTGTGTGACCATTTTCAGATGACTAACATCATGAGCTTCAGGTATGATTGGAACACAGAGATTCTTGCTCAGTTCCATGCTACTTACTTTTGGGATCAGGATGAGGATGTGATTCACTGGATGACAGACGGTCACCACTACCGTTGTGAGTATATCACTTTCTGCCGGATTCTTGGCTTTCGGAGAGATCACAGGGCTCTACCTAGTATCCATCAGGGTGCTAGAGCTGAGCCACACACAGTCAGCTATATCTAGGAGGATCAAGATGAGGTAGTGCCAAACTACTCCAGGACAAATCTCAGGAGCCTTCACTACATTCTGAACAACTTCATCAGGGTAACTCTCAATCCCAAGGAAAATGCTACTGATCTTAATGGCTATATCATAAATGTTCTTGCAAGGTTTCCCAATGGTGAGAGGTTCAGCATTCCCAGGTTTATTTGGGTTGAGCTTGCTACTGCCTTGGATGATGCTAGGAGGAGGCTACCTTATGCTCCATATCTGTAGTTTGTGATTGAGAGGGTCACTGGGATGAGATATCCCAAGGATTGTGAGCACACCATGTGTGTGATCAAGAAGACCAGAGGAGGTGCACCACCAGCTACTGCTCCACCAGTTCCACCTGCTACACGTGGTAGGACTTCTCACAGGCAGAGGGGCATTCCAGAGAGTTCTCATTCTCGCTCTCGCTCACATGTCAGATCCAGGAGCGGGAGGAGGATGAAGAAGTTTGGAGAGTGGATCAAGGCCATCTTTACTACTTGCACATTGAAGGAACATGGTCCCCATGTCCCATTTAGTTTGGATTTTGGTGTTTGATGATCAACATAACCAAATTGGACTAACATATTTGCAAGTGTTTATTTTGTAGTACAATAGGGTTCAAACATGCTTTGGACTTAGGCAACACCGCAAGAAAGACATTTGAAGCATATAGAAGACCTAAAAGATCAAGCAGAGTTCAAGCATGGAGGATGGAACCTACACAGAAGCAAGACCATGAAGATACAAAGTCTTCCGGACGCTCGTCGCCTCGTGTCCGGACTTTTAGAAATCAGCCCGGATGAAAATAGTGAAGAAAAAGGGCTCCAGACGCTATAAACAGGAAGGTCCGGACCATTGCAGATGCGTCTGGACACCTAGGGTTTGGTCTGCGAAATTCAGCAGGTCCAGACGCTATGAACAGTGCGAGTCCGGACCATAGGTGCTTGTGTTCGGACACACACAGAGAAGAACTCGAGAGCTCCAAGGACTCCGGATGCTGACCGGAGCACGGGGTTCGGACCAACAGTGGCGTCCGGACTTTATTGCAGAGAGGTTCTAGAGGCGCGCGAGGACTCTGGACGCTGTCCGGACTGTGGACTCCGGACCATAGACAGCGTCCGGACCCACTGTCAGCCGCTACGCGCAGAAGACCGTTGGAAGGTATGGACGCACAGCGATTAGTCCGGACCCCCCCTTGCTGCCTGCGTCCGGAGCTACGCAGAGGAGCTACATCAAGGTACCAACGACTCCATTTGTCTTGGGGCCTATATATATGACCCTTGGCCAGCCAAATGAAGGTGTGGAGACTTGAGGAAACATACCAAGGGTGTTGTTGTACACCGTTCTAGTGATCTCCATATGCATAGAGCTTAGTGATACACTTGGTGATTAGCATTTGTGCTTTGCGAAGTGCATAGGCTACTTAGACCATTTCTCATTGTGCTTGCTCTAGGTGTAAGCCTAGTGTTAGTGAGGTTTGTAAACCTCTTGATCAAAGGGTGCTTGCGCGCACCAAGCTTGTACTCGGTGGGGCTTGTAATCTTGCGCGATCACACCAACCGCATTTGTGGTGTGGCCGCCACCGGTGTACCGAAGGGAACAAAGCCCGCGGCGTTTCGGCCGGAAGCTTGATAGTGAAGACGGCGGAGAGCATCCGGGAGAGGCTTGCCGGAAGGCACATCGGAGACCCACTTGCGCGTGGGGAGAGCCCGAGGCTATCCACGGAGTTACCCGACCGAGAGCTTGGCCCTTGCACGGGATTCCTCGCGAGGGGCTCCAACAAGGACTAGGGGAAAGCTTGCGCGCTTCTCGATACCTCGGTAAAAATACCAGAGTCGTCGACGGTAGTTTGCATCTCTACCTTGCTCTTTACATTCCGCATTTACTTTGTTTATCTTATGATCTTTTGTGGTAGAGATAGCGACACTCAGCAAAACCATAGTTGCACATCTAGATAGTTGTTGACACAAAAAGCGTCAGGATTTGTGAACACCTCGGGCTATTACCCGAATTCGATATCCAAAGGTGTGCCAGTCGATTTGACCAGTTAATCGACAAGGACGATAACTAGAACAAAATTTGAACAAGACAACGGCGATACGCCCGGATGTCAAGACTCAGACTTGATCAGGATAACTAGAGCAGAGCTGAACGAGACAACTGCGATGCGCCCGGATGTCAAAGCTAAGATTACTCCCACGCGGAACTTGCAAGGGTTTGATGGAGATCAAGGAGATGCAACCCGTCGAAGCTTGAAGAACTCGTAGATAAACTAAGGCTAATGCAATAAAAGGGTAAATTGCAGTAAAGGTAAATAAGAGTAATTGATTTTGTTTGACAGATTGATTCCTTGTATCACGACCCCAGGTACATATTTATACTCCAGCAATAGGAGTTGTAAACAGACACAACTCGTACCTTTCCAAAAACAAAAGGAAATAACTGACTCGCGCAGGAGTCGGACCCAAATAACAATATTACTTTCCTAAACAGACACCTCTATTTTTAAGTAAATAAATGACTCGTGCAAGAGTCGGACTCAACTCCTATAACAATACTGGTATAAAATCACCAGTTTCCTTATGTTTTTCTTCGATGAAACTTTCCATCAGCAGACTCTCCAATCCGCAACTTCCATCTATTGCCATCGACAATCCTTCGCTGACGTCAACCGTCACGTTACCCTGTGCTCATCGGCACCATCACTCCATGCCGATCGGCATCAACAATATTTCCCAATCGGCAACTTTGCACTTCTGGTGACTTGTCTTCACCAATTAATCCTTATCGGTAAGACCCTTATCGGCAACCACTGTTGTTGTTCAGCTTCTACCGGCAACAAACTTATTCATTTGCAGAATTCATTCTCATCGGTAACGTTAACCGATAACCTGCCGATGCCGATAGAAAACAGCTAGCGATCAATGCAAGTCTTAGCTCATTTGACACATGCCGAAAAACGGTGTCAACACATGCCCCCCAATTTCGGAGTGTAGAATATTTTACGCGCCAAAATTTTCTCTACTGTAACCTTTTCTTCCAAGATACTTGCACGACCTTCTCGATCACTGCGCGTAAAGATCGCAATTTATTAACAAAATTCCGCGACTGTAGCACGGACAGTTGCAAGCCCAGTCATATCTTCTCAATTGTCGCGCATACCTATTGCATACCTCTCTACATTCCTGCTCAGTGTGAAGAAAATTCCAAAATACCCCTGACCAGGCTTATAAAAATTACCACCATCCAATCTGTTTTTACCCTGAGCCTACTTTTACTTTCACCTGCCCTCATCTTCAACTTCGGCGGCGACTCCGAAGAACAGCTCCGTGAGCTCAAGCAACAGTAATTTCTTCAAGCAGAGAACAAATCGCAAGGATTCCCCCAGCTCCAATGGCGATCCACTTCGATGTCCCCAAGGTAAATCGGTCCCCTTCTCACTTCATCTTCTGCAAGTTCCTTTTCCGTATCAATTTATAATCCTATTTTCCCTTTTTTTTCTTTGATTTCTCCCGAAACCTAGGAACTGTACAACAAAGTAGTAATCCCGATTGAGCAATCCAATTTCAACTGCCTAGGTCCAATGGGAAATCCTGACCCCATCAATCTGATTAATGCGAAGACCAACCGCATCCCTTTCAGATCTGAGTGCTTTAGCCTAGGGTTATGGAAAGATGCCTTCCGTTCATGGCCTAAACCCACCAAGGGATGGAAGAACTGGTACCTCAGAGTAATTAGAACACAGCAAGTTTATTGGTCAGAGCGCAACCTAGACTAGTGCATTAGACTCTCTATTGCCGATATGGAAAAGAACAAAAATATGATGATGGCTGCGTCTTATTTTTGGTCTGATACAATGAATGCCTTCTTATTCAGACACGGGCCAGCTACCCCAACCCTTGTCGATGTGCATATGCTTACCGGCCTTGATGTCTCTTCTGCCGATACCCCTGCCTTGTTCAATAGGAAAGCTGAGTATAAGGTGAACACACGCAATATCGGCGGCTGGACTGGTTACATTCGGGAATACCAAAAGACTGGATCGGTAGGCCAAAGGGCGCATGACATCTTTTTGAACATGTGGCTAGAAAAGTTTATCTTCTGTGGCAGAACAGTCGGACCTACCACCATGTATCTCCCCGCAGCAGAACTTCTTGCCGATGGAACAAGACTCCCTCTCGGCTGATACCTTCTTGGATCGGTATACCATCTCCTACACCAAGTGTCCAAGAAGCTATTGCTAGGTGAGTCCATCGGCAACCTTGGAGGTCCTTGGTGGTTCGTAAACATGTGGTTGAACGCACACATGTACAAGGTCCTTCAATTTGATTTGTTCAATCAACAATTCCCAAGGGATATATCGGAAGATTATGTATACGATGATGATGAATCGGCCACTCGTCCCCCACTCAATTTCGGAGAAGCTATCATAGTGCTACCCTATTGCAGAACGGCTTTGGTGGCCTTATGTTGATGAGAACAACCAATTCCTGTTGTTATTCAACCTTACCGATTGGAATGTGCCACAGAATGAAATAATCATGAAGGCCAGCATTGTTCCCCGAGCCATTCCAGTTAACATCTTTGGAACCGGGAAAAACTCTCCGCCATCTTATGAGTTCTACTATCCATCGGCAGCAGCAAGGCAGCTGGCATTCGGCCAATTACCGATCAAACTCAGCTTCGCCAATGTGATAAAGCCAAGAGAAACTATCTCCAGTGCCATGGATTGGAACAGGATTGTCAATCTTTCTCCCCATGCCAATACATCAAACATCGACTTATCCTCCTGGGCACCAACATCTTTTATGACATTTGATCGGCAAATCGTGGTGGCAAGAATGGAGAGGCCAACTGTTCGCCAAATCGTCACACTACTATCAGCATTTGATCGACGCTGATTACATCGTTCCCGATGATGCAGTAAGTTCTTAACTCTAATGCATTTTTCATTATTTTTACTATCGGCATCTGACCTTTTGCTCAACAGGTTGATGATCCAATCCCCCAAGTGAGCAAGAGTGGCAAGCCCTTCCATCTTCGAATGATGAGCCCTGTATCGATTATCGGTAATAAAGCTCCTACACTGGCTGCTTTCACTCCTCAGAGTGTACCTAAGGTCACTCTCAAGCCCAAACCGACGCCCGCAAAAACCGTTGCCATCTTGGCGCGAGCTTTCGCAGTAAGTTTTACTTTTACTTATACCGATCATAAACTGCCGATCGGCAACATTCATTTCATTTAACTTGCACCAAATATTTTATAGGCAACGAGGTCATCGGCAGCTACTCCAGATGTACAAACTTCTCCAAGTTCTGCTGCCGATGCCCCCCAAGCTTCGCAGCCGAAACGCGTCGGCTCACCAACTGCTGCCCTGAGGAAGAAGAGACGTCTGAGGCTAGCCACTCCATCACCACCAACTCCAGCTGCATCACCAACTATTGATGCACCAACAGCAGAACCACCGTCGGCGTCCATTCCTGAGCAGCCAATGGACGATACCAACTCCGCCGGAACCAACCATCGCAACAGAGACAGCATCGGCATCGGCACCAGCACCTACACCCGATGAAATTCCTGATCAGAGGACAGCATCATTGCCACAGGAGCCAACCACCACAGCAGAGGCAGCACCAGCACCAGCACCAACCGCTCCTACGAAGGCATGTTCATCGGCAACTGTTGCCGATCTCCAAGATGATGCTACACCAGCTGCCTTCCCGAGCCCAAGGCAAGAAATCCGCTTCAAAATGGTAAGCCGACTATCACAAAACTTGCAATATAAGCTCATGATCAGCAAATTCTGACTTTCTTCTTTTCAGGCCCAAGATTCCCCCGATAGCTTGTTCTCCTTCGGCATCAACCTCCCGACGAAGACGAAGATAAAGAAGGTTCTACTCCAACGAATAGCTTGTTCTCCTTCGCTGTCAATCTTCCCGATGAAGACGAAGATGAAGAAAGCTCCGCTCCAGCTTTATCGGCAGATGTCAAACTCAAGCTTGAAACATTGCTATCTTTACTGCAACAAGACACATCCCATCTCGTCCAAGACTCCACTGTAGTAAAGATAGCTTTTAAAGACATCCAAGGCCACCTGTCTACCGATACAGAAGAAACACTCTTCCAGGCAGCGTTTCTTGAGAGTAAGCAACTCCAGTATCAGAGACTCTCTCGTCGCATAGCCGATAGAAATGCTCAATCAAAGCTTGAAGAAGAAATGTTTAAGTTCAAACAAGTTGACGATGAGAAGCACAAAGGTATCGGCCAAGTAGAAGCTTCCGACGCCAATCTTGAGCAAGAGATCGTTCACTTATCGGCAAGGAGGGAAGAGTTGCTGACTGAACTGAAAAGGGTTGAAGAGGCCCTGAACACCGCCAGCCAAAAGAATGCTTAGCTGCCCGACGCCATTAAGGCTCTACGACAAGAAAGAGACAGAAACGCCCGACAAGCTATCCTGCTAAAGAAGAAAATCAAGCCAGTTGAAGGGTCTGCCAATGATGATGCCAGGGAGATGAAAGAAATAGAGCAAATTCGCCTGCGTGCGATATCATCTATACAATCCTTATTGTAATTCATCATATCGGCAAATGTAACACTTTATTTTGCTTTGTAATATAATGTTAGTACACTTTTACTGATGTTTTATATAGCACTTTCTTCCATCGGTATTCCAACGGGCATTCTATGCATCTACCCAAATACTAGGGTAATATTTTTTCAAGTATTTACCGTTGATTGCTCTAGAGAATGCAACTCCTTCGAGAGTTTCTAAAATATAAGCATTGCCAGGAGCAGACTATTTTATCCGATAAGGACCTTCCCAATTAGGAGACCATTTTCCAAATTTAGAACTCTTAGTCCCAATCGGTAAAATTAACTTCCATACCAGATCGCCATCGGAAAATTCCTTCACCTTCACCTTCTTATCATACCATCTGGCAACCCTTTTCTTATTTTCTTCAATGCTGATTAGAGCCCTCAACCGATGACCTGCTAAGTCTTCCAACTCATCCTTCATAAGAGTATCATATTCATCGGCTGTCAATTGATCTTGAGAAGACAATCGCCTAGAACCAGTTTTAATTTCCCAAGGCAGGACAACATCGTGTCCATAGACCAACTGATACAGCGAAACTTTGGTTGCACCATGACACGCCATCCGATACGACCAAAGGGCTTCATTTAACACTATATGCCAGCTTCTAGGGTTTTATTCAATTTTGCGTTTGATAAGCTTAATAACTCCTTTATTAGTCGCCTCAGCCTGACCGTTAGCTTGGGCATAATAAGGAGAAGAATTCAATACCTTAAACCCCATACCAGCAGCAAACGAATCAAACTCTCCCGATGTGAACATGATTCCTTGATCGGTGGTAATAGTTTGAGGAATACCAAATCGGTAAACAATATGTTCCTTCACAAAATCTATCATGTTTGCCGATGTCACCTTTTTCAAAGGAATCACCTCTACCCATTTCGTGAAGTAGTCGGTAGCAACGAGTATAAACTTATGCCCCTTGTTCGATGGTGGATAAATTTGGCCAATGAGATCAATAGCCCATCCTCTAAACGGCCAAGGCTTGATTATAGGATTCATTGCCGATGCAGGTGCCCTTTGGATATTACCAAACCTCTGACAATCCTGGCACCCTTTAAAATAATTGAAGCAGTCTTCAAGAATTGTCGGCCAATAATATCCATTGCGCCTAATCATCCATTTCATCTTTAATGTCGATTGATGTGCTCCACACACACCTTCATGGATCTCGCCCATCAACTCCTTTGATTCCTCTCTACCAAGGCATCTGAGCAAAACTCCATCAATCGTCCGATAATACAATTCATCATCAAGGAGCACATACTTGGTAGCTTGAAACCTTAGACGCCTTTCAACCTTCTTAGACGGATCTCTTAAGTAATCGGCAATTTATTTTCTCCAGTCATCGGCAACCATTACCGATGTCATGACTTCCTGAATCGGCTGATATCCTGAAGCATTCTGTGCTAACCGATTGGCCTCTTCATTATGCAACCTAGGAATATGTTCAAGGCGATACTCTTTGAATTCTTTCAATAATTGTAAACATCTCTCATGGTGTGCAATCAATACTTCACTTCGGCATTCATAAACCCCAATCAATTGATTGATCACCAACATAGAGTCCCCAAAGATTTCAACGGCATCGGCATGCACTTCCCTGAGCAATTCCAACCCTTTTATTAATGCTTGGTACTCAGCCTGATTGTTTGTCGACGTAGCAACAATCGGCAATGAAATCTCATATCTCCGTCCCCGGGGTGAAATTAAGAGAACACCAATGCCTACTCCTTCCTTGCACGTAGAGCCATCAAAGAACAAAGTCCAAGGAGCAATCTCTATAGAGCTTACCACATTGCAATGCTGAGTAACAAAATCGGCCATCACTTGACCTTAACTGCCTTAACCGATTCATACCTTAGATCAAACTCTGAAAGCGCTAGAATCCATTTGCCGATTTTCCCACTTAATATCGTCATCGACAGCATATATTTAACCACATCATCTTTGCAGATAACAGTGCATTCGCCCGACAATAAATAAGGCCTCAACTTTATGCAATAGAAATATAAACATAAACATAATTTCTCTATAGCCGAATACATGGTCTCAGCATCTACCAACCTCCTGCTCAAATAATATATCACACGTTCTTTCTCTTCAAATTCTTGAATCAAGACTGACCCGATAACACTGTCATCGGTAGATAGATACAATCTGAAAGGTTTCCCGTGCTGAGGTGGAACCAAGACTGGAGGGTTTACCAAATATCTCTTGATCTCCTCCAAGGCTAACTGTTGCTCCTCTTTCCATGTAAACTCTTGATCGGCTTTCAGCTTTAACAATGGACTAAAAGATTTAATCTTACCAAATAAGTTGGATATAAATCTTCTAATGAAGTTAATCTTGTCGATCAAAGATTGCAGCTCAGTCTTGTTTGTAGGAGCAACTACTTTGTTAATTGCATCAATAGATTTTCTACCGATCTCGATGCCTCTCTGATGCACCATGAAACCCAAAAACTGACCTGCCGATACACCAAAAGCACACTTGTTAGGATTCATCTTTAACCCATGCTCCCTTGTGCATTCCAGGATTTTTCGCAAATCGGCAAGATGCCTTTCAAAATTTCCGGATTTAACCACCACATCATCAATATAGATTTCGACTATCGTGCCGATGTACTTATGAAAAATAAAATTCATTGCTCTCTGATAAGTAGCACCGGCATTCTTCAAGCCGAAAGTCATGCCAACCTACTCAAATAAACCAACATGACCTGGACATCTAAAAGCAGTCTTGGATATATCTTCTTCAGCCATGAATATCTGATTATATCCAGCATTGCCATCCATGAAGTTAATGACTTGATGTCCAGCAGCAGCATCAATCAGCAGATCGGCAACGGGCATCGGGTAACCATCCATTGGTGTAGCCTTGTTGAGATTCCTGAAATCAATACAAACATGAAGTTTTCCATTTTTCTTATACACAGGAACCACATTAGAAATCCAATCGGCATATCGACATTGCCGAATAAATCCAGCTTCAATTAACTTTGTAATTTCAGCTTTAATGTCAGGCAACACCATAGGATTACATCGGCGCGTAGGTTGCCGATGCGGTTGGAAACCAGATTTGATAGGAAACCGATGTTCGACTATTGATCGATCTAAACCAGGCATCTCTGTATAATCCCAAGCAAAACAATCTTTGTATTCCTTTAACAAATCAGTCAACTGTTGTTTACATTGGGAATCTAACTTAGCGCTAACAAAAGTAGGCCTATGCTTACTACCGTCGCCAATATCTACTTCTAATAAATCATCAGCCGATGTCAACCCATGTCCCAGTTTTCCATCATCGGCGAATCGATCCATTAAAACTCTTCTTCAGGACCAACTGCTTGGATCGGTGTAATGCGGTAATCGGCAACTTTGAGGAACTCCGTGTCCCAAGCTTCACCTGATATGCGCCTGGTTTGCTCATAAGTTTCCGATTCTGCCGATGCAACAATCAATGGGGCCTCACTTCGGACGACTTCAATCTTGTCTCCAACCGGTGCATTGTAGAAGGAATGCAGCAATTAGCGTGGATCCAATCCCTGCCTAGGAGCAAGTTGTAGGTACCTTTGCCACTGATTACAAACAATGTCGTCGGCAAAGTTTTGCTGCCGATGGTTAATTCGACACATACGGCTCCCATAGCTGGCGACACATTGCCTTCAAAATCTTTAAGTTTCATGTCCGTCTTGACTAAGTCTTGGTCGCCTTTTCCAAGCTTCCTGAACATGACATACGGCATTATGTTGATTGACGCCCCACCATCCACCAACATCTTTGTTACAGGTTGTCCATCCACTTTGCCTTTAACGAACAGAGCCCTTAGGTGCTGTCTTTCATCATCGGCAGGCTTCTCAAAGACAGCTGTCATCGGATCCAACACCAATTGTGCCATTTCAGCAGCTTCTTCATCATCGCTGACAGGTGCCATGAACTCCATCGGCAATATGATGACCATATTGATTTCTGCCAATGGATCCCTATCCTTGCGCTTTGGCCTCCACTGCTTTTCCCTTGAAGGATTTTCACCGTCATATAAATCACTCTGGCATTCGCGCTGGATTCTCCTTTTCTGAGTTTTCATCAGACCCTTAGGGCACCATTGAGGAAGCTTGGTTTTCCAAACGGGCTGGTGCTACCTTTCACTGCTTGCACCGGCACCACTCCTGATGTTTGGATCTCTGTAGAATATTTCTTCATCAAGCACTCTTGCATTGGCCATCTCCCCAAGCTCCTCTTGATCAACACGCCTGCCAAGCCTGTCATGCGCGTTGAGCTTGCCCCCCAGTCGGTCATGTGCTGATTTCTTTTCTCTGAGTGGCCTAGCATACCTGGATGTCCGATCATCAAAGCAAGGCTTCTTTTCTATCCGATCGGTAGGGTAGTATCCATTGCATTCAGGACAATTATCGGCAGTAGGTAGCTTGATGCCTTCTTCCTAGCAATGGACGAAGAAGGGACACTTCCAGTGGTCCTTATGACGAAGCCACTCTTGGTGCTCTTCTTCTTCTTGCCGATGTCGCTCCTCTTGTGATTGTCGATACTCTTGCTTTGGCTGCTTATGCGTGATTATAACACCAGGAGCCCTCTTGGCACTGCTACCTTCATCGGCAACTTTCTTGCCCTTTCTGTCATCGGCAAACCTCCTCTCATCACGCTCAACTACTTGATAGTCAGGATCTACTGATGCATTTTTCCTGACAGCTTTCGATGTCAACACTTTAGTTTTTCCACTAGTTTCCACCATATTATTTGGAAACGGGTGTTGATCAATCTTCATCGGTTTCTAGACTTTGGAATTTTCAAATTTGATTCGTCCAGATTCAATTTCTGACTGCAACTGCTGCCTGAATACTTTGCAGTCATTGGTACTGTGCGAAGTTGCATTGTGCCACTTGCAATACCTGATCCTTTTGAGTTCTTCGGCCGATGGAATTACTTGATTAGGCGCCAACTTGATCTGCCCCTCTTGAAGTAACAAGTCAAACATCCTATCGGCCTTGGTGATATCAAAGGTGAATCTTTCAGCTTCCTTCTGGCCAAACGGACAAGACATAGATTTCTTATCCTTCACCCATTCGGCTGCACCGATGCTTAGCTCTTCATCTAACCTAGAATCCTCTTCTTGCCCAATGAAGGTCACCTTCTTATTCCAAGTCTTCCTGGGTTCAAAGGTTTTGACATCTTTATCGGCAATCCTTTGCACCAGATGACTTAGGCTTTCAAATCCTTGCGACACATACTTATCTTTGATATGCGGCAGTAGTCCTTGGAAAGCCAAGTCTGCCAGTTGCCGATCATCAAGTACCAGGCTATAGCACTTGTTCTTTACGTCTCGCAGCCTCTGAACAAAGTTTTCTACCGATTCGTCATTACGTTGCCTCAGCTTGACCAAATCGGTAAGCTTCTTTTCATGTATGCCCGCGAAGAAATACTTGTGAAATTGTTTTTCTAGATCGGCCCAAGTAATCACAGAGTTCGGAGGCCACGAAATAAACCATGTGAACGCCGATCTAGATAATGACGATGAGAACAATCTCACCCTCAGTTCTTCTCTGCTGGCAGCTTCTCCACACTGGATAATGAAGCGGTTGATGTGCTCCATTGTTGACGTGTCATCTTGGCCAGAGAATTTGGTAAAATCAGGCACTTTGTACCGATTCGGGAGAGGAATTAGGTCATACGACGGAGGATACGGCGTCCGATAAGAGTATGTATTAACCTTAGGCTTAATACCGAATTATTCTTTCATCACTTCGGCGATCTTATCGGTCCAATATGCATCCTGCTCTTGCCGACTCATTGGCTGGTTGTTGACTGGTGGAGTCGGCAGATGCGCCCCTTCAGGTCTTGGTAGAAGATGATGCGGAGTAATTGGCGTGGGCGTAGGACCAGTCATCTGGACATTATGCATCGGCTGATTTACCGATGGATAATTTTGCACACTTACTGGATTAGGTTGAGTCATCATATTCATCGGTTGTTGTACCAATGCTCCATTCTGAGTGTTTGCTGGACTTCCATAGTGATACATCGGTACGCCAGGCTGTTGAACCGACGGCTGGCTAGTCCATCCAGGATTACAAATCATTGGTATGTGACTTACCGATGGCTGATAGTTAACTGGTGCCTATTGTTCCATCATCTTGGAGTAATCAACAAATTGGTTACCTTGATGTGCCATTACCCCGACCTGAGGATTTACCACCATAGGTTGGCTTCCAGTTGCTATGGTGTGTTGCATCGGCACAGAGTTTGCCGATGGTGGCATCATAGGTACTTTAGGAATCACCACCTGGAGATCTTCTTATGGCATTTGCACCGTTGGAGAAGACGTGGAGTAATGCATCATAGGGACCGCCGGCTGTGATTGCATTGCCGACGCCATGGAGCCCTTCTAAGCTGAATGTCTCCCTGCATCAAATTGGAACCAGCAGATAGATTTGATGGCATACCGTAACCCCACCAGTTGACGGGAGTTGAATGATTCTGGACAGCAGGTCCCGTCATTGCCGATGCCACCGGATCTGCACTAAGCTTGGTGACGCTTTCAGGACTTGGCCTTGGTGGTGTAGCCACATCGGCAGACGGATCCACGGGAATGGAAGACGCCATTGGGGCTGCCGATGGGTTTATCGATGCTGATCTAGGTTGATGATACGCTGGACCAACATATTGAGGTGCTTGTCCTTCTTTGAAAGATTGCATGACAGCATTGTATACAGTATTGGACAGCACACTGGAGTGGTTAATTAACGCTTGATTTAAGGCAGAATTAACCATCTCTTGCAACTTACCAGGATTGGCATCATACGTGACCTGCCGTGGCAACGGCAGATCTTGCTTTTGGATAGCTTCGCCGCTCCTGCTTAGGCTGAAGGACTTCAGATACAACTGTTTGTACTCCTCCATAGCCCGCTCCATAGCCAACCTTTGATCATCTTTCAGATCGGCCTCGGAGACTTCGATGACGTTCCTCTGGTTAACGTCGGAGTTATCACCCATGATAGATGTATAATTGTCCCACTGGGCGTGCCAAAAGAGGTGTTGACACAAAAAGCGTCAGGATCTGCGAACACCTCAGGCTATTACCCGAATTCGATATCCAAAGGTGTGCCAGTCGATTTGACCAGTTAATCGACAAGGATGATAACTAGAACAAAATCTGAACAAGACAACGGCGATACACCCGGATGTCAAGACTCAGACTTGATCAGGATAACTAGAGCAGAGTTGAACGAGACAACAGCGATGCGCCCGGATGTCAAAGCTCAGATTACTCCCACGCGAAACTTGCAAGGTTTTGACGGAGATCAAGGAGATGCAGCCCGTCGAAGCTTGAAGAACTCATAGATAAACTAAGGCTAATGCAATAAAAGGGTAAATTGCAGTAAAGGTAAATAAGGGTAATTGATTTTGTTTGATAGATTGATTCCTTGTATCACGACCCCCAGGTACATATTTATACTCCAGCAATAGGAGTTGTAAACAGACACGACTCGTACCTTTCCAAAACAAACTCCTACTTTAAAGGAAATAACTGACTCGCGCAGGAGTCGGACCCAAATAACAATATTACTTTCCTAAACAGACACCTCTATTTTTAAGTAAATAAACGACTCGTGCAAGAGTCGGACTCAACTCCTATAACAATACTGGTATAAAATCACCAGTTTCCTTATGTTTTTCTTCGATGAAACTTTCCATCGGCAGACTCTCCAATCCGCAACTTCCATCTATTGCCATCAGCAATCCTTCGCTGACATCAACCGTTACGTTACCCTGTGCTCATCGGCACCATCACTCCATGCCCATCGACATCGGCAATATTTCCCAATCGGCAACTTTGCACTTCTGGTGACTTGTCTTCACCAATTAATCCTTATCGGTAAGACCCTTATCGGCAACCATTGTTGTTGTTCAGCTTCTATTGGCAACAAACTTATTTATTTGCAGAATTCATTCTCATCGGTAATGTTAACCGATAACCTGCCGATGCCGATAGAAAACAGCTACCGATCAATGCAAGTCTTAGCTCATTTGACACATGTCGAAAAATGGTGTCAACAATAGTTTATCTTTTGCATAGGTTTTGCCAAGGTTAGAAAAAGAGGCCATAGTTTAGAGAGTAGTTTTTAAGTGACCTAATTCACCCCCCCCCCCTCCTTAGGCATCACGGTCCTTTCACACATATCAGGCCAGGATCACCTATGAGGAGCAGGTGGCCAACAGGGAGGCTATCAGGGGAGCTGGGGAGGTTGCCGGTCTTCCACCGCTTGTGCTAGTGGAGGTTCCTCCCATGTTTCCTAACTTGCCACGTCTGTCAGTTTCCAGTGATGAGGATGATGATGATGATGAGATTAGAGAGCAGGGTTAGTGGGACAGTTCTCAGTGGGTTCCTTCTGAATGTGTGTATGGCAGGAGGCCACATCGTCAGCAGCAACAGCAGCAGCAGCAGGATGTGGAGGAGATAGCAGTGCCTTCTTCAACTGCACCACCGCCTCACCGCTCAGCCCGTCAGTGCTTCACTCAGACCACACACAGGGCTCGTCATGCCATTATCTACAGCGATGATGAGGATGAGGAGTGATTGGTTCCCCTTCTCTTTTCTTTTCTTTTTGGCGCTTGATGCCAAAGGGGTAGAAGTTTAGGGGGCTCAAATCTTTTTGCTGCAGTTTGAGCTTCATGTCATATCCGTTGAGAGTTAGTTTGTTAGCTTGTGAGGTTGAGTGCCGCCGCAAAACTCTATTTTATGTAATAAGGCACTAGTTTGACTCTATTTATGTTGGATATGGACATGTATTTATGGATTTTGATTTAGCTTGTCATATTTCTGTGTCTGAGCTGTTTTAGACCTGTTGTTTCTTGTGTAGAAACCTTGTTGTTACCTGATTGTTATAGCCATGGCGGCAGTGTCGCCCCCTGCTACAACAACCAGGGTTGAGTGCTTTTATTTGATATAAACTGTCATATGAATCACGTCTTATCCTGTGACACATATTTTGAGCACCCCACAGCAAGCATAGATGTAGGGGGAGGCCCCAAATCACTTTGAATATGTGAAGCTTGGTTTCTAATACCAATTTGAGAATTCAAATCTCAATTCACATATTCAGGGGGAGTTCTCTACACCCATGATTGTATATCTCAGAATTATGATTATTATTTTGTAAGCTTGAATTGGGTTGTCATCAATCACCAAAAAGGGGGAGATTGAAAGTGCAATCAAGCCCTAAGTGGGTTTTGGTGTTGATGACCGCTTAATTCAAGAACTAATGAGATCTATTAAGATGACAAGCAGGGAAGAACAAAAAGAGGAAGATATAGAGAAGGTGGAGGTACCCCAATTCTTATGGTGGCTTCTCAACTCATCAAAGGTTTAAATTTGTTTATGGTTTGAATTTGAGTATAGGTATGCCGTACTATCAAGGGGATTCTAGTGTTGTTTGGTCAGATGTGAATCACATGCTCAAATCTCTATCCTAGACATGCACTCAGCTAGCTCAGTGTCCAGTCCAAAATCTAGATCCAGCAGACACACTGAGCTAGGGCGGCAGTGTCGCTATCTAATTCCAGCAGTTTTCCTTAACTATAAATACCCGCTGGAACGGTCTCCACCTCACCAGTCCCGTACCCCTTCGTCTTCCTCTGAATCCGACCGTTTGAAACAGAGCTCTATCTCCCTCTCTCTCACTCCATTGTTGACCTTCAACCTCCAAGCAATCCCACACTTCCAACCATAGATTCTTGAGGGAAAAGGCAGCAAAACACTCCTAGAGAGTGGATCTACTACTTCCCAAAGTCTAAGAGCTTGTGGTTCACATTTGGCCGGCGGTGCTAGGGTTTGTTACCCTTGGAGCTTGCTCCTAGCCGGTTAGGCGTCGCCCTGAGGGTTGGCCCCTCGCTTGTGGCAGCCTAGGGAGGTTTGTAATCGACGTGTGTAAGCTAAGAGATTACCCCTCATCTCAAGGATTCACCTCCTTGACTTGAGATTGAGTTGGAGTTGCAAAGCTCCAAGCCTTTGTGGCACCTCAACAATGTGGACTTAGGCAAGTCTTGGTGGCGAGCTGAACCACGGGATAAATCATCTTGTCTTGTGTGTTGGTCCCCTAGGGTTTGGTTCTTGATATATATCTTGTGCTAGGGTTTGTGTTGGTGATTCGAGGAAAGGAAACATTTCTGTGGTAACCAGTCTTCAAACTGGTTCTTGTGTTGATTTTGCAGGGAAGGACTCACCTTGGTACCTAGTATTTCCCTACCAAACCTCAGCTCTTTCTATTCATTATTTGTAGGCCGGCAGTGCCGCCCTCTATAGGTCGGCAGTGCCGCCCTGGCATTTGACTTGTGTTTGAAGTGAATTTTGACAGGCCTATTCACCCCCTCTAGGCTATTTACCCTTCCAGAGATCCTACAACTTGTTTGGTCCAACAACCTACACTAGTATTGGAGGGAACAAGTATGGATTTGTCATAGTGGATGATCTTACAAGATATACTTGGGTATTCTTTCTCAATGACAAGAGTGATACATTTGCCACCTTCAAATCTTTTGTCAAGAGATGTCACAATGAGTTTGAAACTACCATCAAGAAAGTGAGAAGTGACAATGGAAGTGAATTCAAGAATACAAGAGTTGAAGAGCTATGTGATGAACTTGGGATCAAACATCAACTTTTGGCCAAGTACACTCCACAATCAAATGGCCTTGTTGAGAGGAAGAATAGAACATTGATTGATATGGCAAGATCTATGCTTAGTGAGTACAATGTGAGTCAATCCTTTTGGGCCGAAGCAATCAACACCGCTTGCTACTCTAGCAACCGGTTGTATTGTCACGCATTGATGGAGAAGACACATTATGAGCTATTGAATGGAAGAAAGCCCAACATTGCATACTTTAGAGTGTTTGGTTGCAAATGCTATATCTTGAAGAAAGGCACAAGACTTGGAAAGTTTGACAAGAAATGTGATGAAGGGTTCTTACTTGGTTACTCAACCACAACCAAAGCCTATAGAGTGTGGAATTTGGCTAGTGGTATACTTGAGGAGGTTCATGATGTTGAATTTGATGAAACCAATGGCTCTCAAGTTGAAAATGAGAATCTAGAAGATGTGAGTGGTCCTCAATTGTTAAAGGCTATGAAGAACATGGATATTGGTGATATTCGGCCTAGGCAAGTGATTGACATTGAAGATGACAAGGATCAAGTGCTCAACTCACCAAATGTGCAAGCTAGTGGTTCTCAAGTGCAAGATCAACAAGTTGCTAGTTCATCTCAACCAAGCTCAAGCAATCAAGTTCCAACTCTCCAACCGACCAACATTGCAAGAGATCACCCCATTGATCAAATTGTTGATGACATTACAAGTGGTGTTCAAACAAGATCAAGATTGGCATCCTTTTGTGAGCACTACTCTTTTGTATCATCCTGTCGGTGTACCAACGAGTAAATTTGTACACGTGTCGGGTTCCGAATGGTGAGACAAAGAGACAAGTGGTTTATACTGGTTCAGGCAAGAAATCCCTACGTCCAGTGTGGAGTTGCTCGTGTTTCTTATCTCTGCTTGGAGGGGGTTTACAAGCCGGGTCGAGAGAGGAAGTATGAGTCCCAGGTCTCTGAATGAGTGAGTGTGATATTTGCTAGCCGTGTACTCGATGATGTGCTCGATGATCTATTTTCGTATCCCCTGCTCTCCTTTTATAGTCGCAAGGAGCCCAGGGGAGTTACAAGTGTGCGTTGAGCAGGATCCGCCTAGGAGGTTGTGCCTTATCCTTGCCTTCTTCAGGAAGGATGTTGGACACATATAATACTATATTCCTATTGCCTTCGTACTTGGTCGGAGGACGAGTGTCGTGTCGGCCCTTTCGTTGCACCGCCGAAGAATGCGGTGGGGGTCCGGTTGAACCCGTAGCAAGGTAGAGGCATGGCGTCTGTTGTACCATCGGCGGGTACAACATTGTACTTTCTTGTAATTCTTTTTACGTACGGCAGATTCCTTCACCCTGGGCCAATGGACTCTGTTGCTCCTGGGGTCCTCTGTACCTGTTGTACCCCCATTCGGGGGGTTCCTATAGGGGTCGGGTGTATGTGGAACCGACTCCGCTTCAGCGAGGGGCATGATGCCTATCTGTTTAGGAATCATGCTCCGTCCCGTCCTGATTGGGGAGCTCGACATGTCTCCGTTCGGGCAGGGGGCAGGGTGTTATCTTGCGCACCGAATTATATGGGACGTACGGTTCTACGTGGTTCTATACCTTCGATCTTATCTTGTGAAGGATGCACCATCATCGGCTAAGGGCGGTCGGCGGCCTCCTTCTGGACAAGGGTAAATGAGTCATTCCTCCGACGTCCCTCACTTCCTCTGTGGGCTGCTGAGCCGCCTAGCTTTCAACTTCAGGCGAGACGGAGGCACGTCTATCCGGGGCCCGTCTGCCCAGGGCACGTCTACCCACTTGGTCCGGATAAGCTGTGAGCCCCATGGCTCATCCCTCGTGGGCCGGCGATGACTTGGGCTTGATGGGCCTCTCATCCTCTCTCAGATGACGATAGATAGATCTTTTAGTCGTAGATTGTTTTTGAAATCTCGTCGTTAAATTAGGTATCCGACAGTAGCCCCGAGCCTTAGGAAGGGTTCATAATTACCTTGCTGAGGCTTTATATACCTTTATTTGATTTTCCTTCGCCGAGAGGGTGTGCGCAAGCGCACCTGCCGGGTGTAGCCCCCGATCTTGGGTGAGAGTGTGACTCTTGCGCAGGCTTTGATTTTGTCGTCTTCGGTTTGATGTTTGGATCGTAGGCAGCGGATATGCTTTGATTACATCACACCGCAATCTTCCGGTGGCGTGTGCGGTCTGAATCAGGTCGATTTTGGTTTTCATCCTGACAATCCACCGCTACTGCTGATGGCACTGTTGAGTCATAATGCCACGAACCTCGAAACTTGTTCACCTCTAGCCTGTTGCCACGTATCGTACTTCCCTGCTGTCGACGCCTTGGTTCATCTGTCGTGACCAGATGCGATGAAGTGACCGCGACGCCTTCCCACGCATCCATTAACAATCTCTTTGCATACGGTGATTTTCTGCGGCACAAATCCCCTGAGTATATGCCGACGCACGGATCCCCTATTGTCGTTGCCACTTGATCGAGCCATACGGATCGACTTGTGCTTGAATCGGGTTTGGCGCCATTGCAGTGCTCTGTCAGCGACCAGGATGTAGTTGCAACAGGCCTAAGGGTTAGGGAGACTCGCGCGCATCCTAGCCTGGTGGCGTTTGTCAGTGCTTCGCGTGTCACACCCTTCAGTGTGCGATGTATCGGTCGTCTTGCCGTGACAAGACTTGTCGCAGCGCTCCTCGTGTTTTTCTGACCGTCCTTGCAGGTTGAAAATGGGAACAGCGAGCCCTGCCTTGATATGGAGTGATCCCTGTGTTTGCCGACTCCGTTCCTGGGCCTATTTAAAGTGGCATGATGAGTGAACTGCTTCATCTCGCTTCTTCGTTTCCACTCTCCGTTTAAGCCTTTTCTGCTTAAGCCGCTGCTTGTCGAGCCATGGATCGTGGCAAGCGCCCCATGGAGGGTGGTTTTGTCGGGGGAACGCATCTGATCCTCGAAGCCTTCGTCGCCGGATGACCGATGCGGGATGGTACTCATACCACGCTATCTTATTATGTTCTTTTCGTATTCTTGTTCAGACGCTGACTGATTATCTGTGTTTTTTTATCATGAGGCCTTATCCATCCCATGACGCCTCTCTCCCTCGTGGCTTTGAGGTGTGGGTGGCGCCCTCCGATGTGCTTACGCCGGCCTGTCCGGTGTTCCGTGCGAGTCTGGGAGGTGTCATTCGTCCGGCTATAGTCTCGGCTCCGTCGAGGCCCGTGCCTGTGCCTCCCATGCATTAGTTCCGGAGTTTGCTGGAGGAGTTGCTTAGTCGCCCGATGCAGAACCTTCGTCAAGTCCAGGACACGGAGCTGCTTTATCGGATGCTCGAAGGTTTTCGCCAGAGCCTGCTGGGGTCTGTTCAGGCTGGCTACTACCTCCGTAATCAGCTGGCTGATGTTGACAGGCGCGTCGTGGGTAAGCTTCGTCGATTTTCCTTAAGTGCATTCTGTTATGACCTGCTTGTGACGCATCATATCGGTTTTTCTTCACAGCGCTGGAGGAGGATTTGCAGGCTCTCCGTTCTGCTAGGAACGACGTCGCCGGTCTCCTTCACGCTCCTAGGAGCACCGTGGTCGAGCGTCTTCGAGCTGTTCCTATGCGTGTTCGTAATGTCGTCGCGCGTGCCGTCTTCCGCGGGGCTAGGGTCACGTTTTCCATGGCCGAGGTTCGTTCTAGAACCGACATGGTGGATGCCGCCAGGTTCCCTCACGGAAGAAGCGTCGACCAGTATGTCCATCTCATCGAACAACTTTCTGATGCCGCAGAGGCCGTTGTGGATGTCGTGCCGGCAGATGAGGTCCTAGCAGAGGAGCCGAGGGCGGAGGCCCCGTGATTGTTAGTTCTCCATAGAGTTGGATGTGTTGCGCTGGTCGACGTGTTTTATTTTGCTTGTATGGACTGGGCCTGCGGAGCCCCTCTCTTTAGCTTCTGTAATTGTCGTTTTTAGTTATCGTTTCCGTTTCCTAGGCCTTTGTTAGTTTGCCTATCATGTTTGTTGGATCATGCGTTTGGGGACCGTCATCGTGCGGCTCTCGTGTCTCTTCCTTGCACCCCCATGATCTAGGATGTGGAAGTGAGCAGCCTCGTATCTTACCTCGGTGGCCGAGATCGAGCTCTCGGCGAGTTACAATCGGGTAGTTTAGGTGAGACCCCGGGTCCTCATCCGTGGAGGGATGCACCAACGGAGGTCCATCGTGGACCGATCTCTAATCCTCGATAATTGATACGTATAGTACCCAGATCCATTCGATGGGATCCGAGGGCTCGATGCCACCCCTCAAGGGGTCTACCACATATTATGTTATCTGTCAAAGTCTAAACACGTTTACTAAGCGCGTTCGACGTGAAGACGTCTACGTTCCGACCGCTAGGGCCCACTTAGCAATGTCCCTCACTCTTCGGTTTTGGCCAGGGAGGCTGTCGAACCCATAATGTTTGGGCCAGCCAAGATCCCTTGGCCTAGTTATCTCATTTGTTATATGAGTATGACGGGTGACAAACGGTCTTTCGACCGTTACCCCGTTGTTGTCCCTGCATTTTGCATAGAAGGGATAAAAAACTGGACGTTCTTTTAAATGGACGTACTTACTAGTCGTTCTCACCTTTAGCCGTGGTGGACTGGTTGTTTTCTTATGAAATTGCATGTTCCTGGGAGTTGGCGTTTTTTGGGTCTAGGGGGCCCTTGGGGCGCCAGTCCTTGGTTTAGCACGAGCGGCCTGGTGTCCTTTGGCAGTTTTTGATATTTGCCATGCCTGGAAAACGAAGAGTCGCGCCTCGCGGGCCGAGGGGGGGGGGGGCACCCCTCGGGCAGAGGGGCGCGACCTTATTTTCCAGGATGGACAGTATAAAACAAACCCCAAAGGACCACGGGGCCGCTGGCAAAACCAAAGGACGGGCTGCCACAAGGCCCCCATAGACCTGAAACAACGCAATTCGGGAAACCCATGCAAGTTTCATAAGAACACACCATTCCACCAGGGCCAAAGGGTTTGGACGACTATAAGTAGTCCTTTTAAAAAAAACTCCAGTTTTTTTTTTCCTTTATGCAAAAGCGGGACAACAACGGGGTAACGGTGGGAAAGACCGTTTGTACGTCAACTCATAAAACAAATGGGGGAAAACCCTGGGGCAAGGGACTTGGCTGGCCCAAACATTATGGGTTCGACAGCCTCCCGGGCCCAAAAAACGAAGATGGGGGACTTGCTAAGGGGGCCTAGGGGTTTCGGAAGTAACTCTTCACGTCGACGCGCTTATAAACTGTTTAGTTTTTGACAGAAAAACAAAAATATGGGGTAGACCCTTGGGGGTGGCATCGGGGCCCTCGGGATCCCATGAATGGATCTGGTATATACGTATCAATTATCGGGGGTTTAGAAGGGGGTCCACGAGGACCTCGGTTGGGTTTGCTCCTCCACGGATGGGGGACCCGGGGTCTCACCTAAATACCGATTGAAACCCTCGCCGAGAGCTCGACTGGGCCACGAGGAAATACGGGGGTCCCTCACTTCCAACCTAAAATGGGGGGTCCCCAAGGAAAGACCGAGAGCCGCACATGACGGTCCAAAAACGTTGTCCAACAACATGAAGGCAAACAAAACAAAGGCCTGGGGAAACGGAAACATAACTAAAACGACAATTACAAAAGGGTAAAAAAGGGGGAGGGGTTTCCGCGGGGGGGCCCCTTTCATACAAGCAAATAAAAACGTGGGACAAGCGAAAACACATCCAACTCTATGGAGAACTAACAATCACGGGGCTCCCCCCGGGTCCTCTGCTAGGACCTCATCTCCCGGGCACGAACATCCACAACGGCCTCTGCGCATCAGAAAGTTGTTCGATGAGAGGGACATACGGCACGTTCTTCTGTGGGGAAAACGGGGCGGCATCCACCATGTCGGTTCTAAACGAACCTGGCCAGGGGGAAAACGTGACCAGCCCGGGGAAAAAGACGGCACGCGGACGACTTTAAAGAACCGCTGGGAAAACAGCTGGAACGCGACCCCGGGGGGGTTTTCTAGGAGCGGAATGGACGGCGCGTCGTTCCTAGCAGAACGGGGGAGCCTGCAAATCCTCCTCCAGCGCTGTGAAGAAAAAACCGATATGATGCGTCAAGCAGGTATAACAGAATGCACAAAGGAAAACGACGAACTTACCACGCGCGCCAGGTCAACATCAGCGTGTTTACGGAGGTATTTGCCAGCCTGAACAGACCCACGGGGCTCTGGGGGGAAAACCCTTTTCGGCATCGTTTAAAAAGACTCGTGTCCTGGACTTGACGAAGTTCTGATCGGGGGGCCCAAGCAACTCCTTCAGCAACTCCGGGAAATATGCATGGGAGGAAAAGGCCGGGCCTCGGGAAACCCAGCTATAGCCGACGAATGACACTCCAACTCGCACGGAACACCGGAAAGGGCCCGGGGTTTAAACCTTTGGGGGCGCCACCACACTCAAAGCCACAGGAGAAGGCTTTTATGGGGTGGAAAAAGGCTCATGATAAAAAAAAAACAATAATCGTCACGGTTTTTGACAAGAATACGGAAGAACATAATTAAAAATAGCGTGGTATATACCATCCCGCATCGGTCATCCGTTTTCCCCACGAAGGCTTGAGGGGGTCAATGCGTTCCCCCCGCAAACACCTTTTCCCTGGGGCGCTTTGCCACGACCATGGCTCGCAAGAGCGGGTTAAGAGAAAGGCTTTTTCGGGAGGGAAAACGAAGAAGCGAATGAAGCATTTACTCCCTCATGCACTTTAAATAGGCCGGAACGGAGTCGGGGAAACCAGGGATCATCCAACAGGGGGGGGGGGCTCGTGTTCCCATTTTCAACCTGCAAGGAAAGTCAGAAAAACGAGGGGCGCTGCGACAAGTCTTGTCACGGCAAGGACGACCGATACATCGAAAACTGAAGGGTGTGACGCGAAGCACTGACAAACGCCACAGGGAAAGGGTTTCGCGCGAGTCTCCCTAACCCTTTGGCTGTTTAACTACATCCTGGTCGGGGTGACAGAGACTCAATGGCGCCAAACCCATTCAAAACACAAGTCGATCCGATGGCTCGATCAAGTGGCACGACAATAGGGATCCGTGCGTCGGCATTTACTCAGGGGATTTTTGCCGCAGGGAAAAACCGTATGCAAGAGATTGTTAATGGAGCGTGGGAAGGGGTCGGGGGTCATTCATCGCATCGGTCACGACAAATGAACAGGCGTTTGACAGCAGGGAAGTTTCGTAGTGGGAAAAGCAAAAGGGGGAACAAGTTTCGAGGTTTTGTGGGGATATGGGCTCAACAGTGCCATCACGTACGGTGGATTGTCGGGTGAAAACCAAAATCAAACCGATTCAGACCGCACACCCACGGAAGATTGCGGGTTTTTGATGTAATCAAAGCTTTTCCCTGCCTACGATCCAAAATCAAACCGAAGAAGACAAATCAAAGCTGCGCAAGATCACCCCTCTACCCAAATCGGGGGTACCGGGAAAGGGGCGCTTGCGCACACCCTCTCGGGGAAGGAAAATCAAAAAAGGTATATAAAGCCTCAGCAAGGGATTATGAACCCTTCCTAAGTGGGGCTACTGTCGGATCCTAATTTACGAGAGATTTAAAAAAAATTTTCGATAAAAGATTTTCTATCTATCGGAGGAGGATGGGGGGTTCAAGCCCGTCATCCCGGGCCCCCGAGGGTACAGGGGGCTAAGTTCCCCGGCCCAAGTGGGTAATCCCGGGCGACGGGGGATAGAGGCCCCCCTCCCTGAAGTTGAAAGCTAGGGGTCACCCCACAGGGAAAAAGTGAGGGACGTGGAAAAAAAAATTTTTACCTTTTTGGGAAGGAGGCCCGACCCCCCTTCCGGGGGAGGGCACCTTCACAAGATAAATAAGGTAAAAAACCTAAAAAAGTAGCCCTTAAATTTTTTCGGGGCAAGATAACCCCTCCCCTGCCGAAGGAAATGTCGAGCCCCCAATAGGAGGGAGGAGTGATTTAAAAAATAGGCATCTCCCCCGTGAAGCGGAGTGGTTTTCCAAATACCCCGATAGGGGAACCCAAAAAGGGTTTTTAAACAGGTACAGGGCCCCAGAGAAAGAGCCATTGGCCGGGTAAGGGAACCCCCGTAAAAAAAGAATTACAAAAAGTAAAATGTTGTCCCGCCGATGGTAAACCCCATGCCTTTTTTTGGTGGGGGTTCAAGGCCCCCACCGCATTTTGGGGTGCAACAAAGGGCCCCCCGGAAATCGTTCCGACCAAAAAAAGGGCAATAGGAAATAGAATTTATATGTGTCCAAACCTTTAAGAAGGAAGGATAAGGCAAAACCCCCCCTAGGGGACCGGTAACGCACTTGAAAATTTGGGGCCTTGCGATAAAAAGGAGAGCGGGGGATACGAAAATGATCATCGGCAATATGGGGGTCCCGGGTTTAGAAATATCACACCCTCATTCAGAGCCGGGGGAACTCATACTTCCTCTCTCGCCCGGGGCTTGAAACCCCCCCAAGCAGAGATAAAAAAACCGAGAACTCCAACGGACTGGGGAAATTTTCTTGCCTGAACCGTAAAAAACCATTTTTCTTTTTCCCCCATTGGAAACCCCCGACCGGTAAAAATTACTGTTGGAACGACAGGGTGATACAAAAGGTAGTGCCAAAAAAGGAAAACCAATTTGGGGTTTTTTTAACCCTTTTTAATTTTTATAACAATTTGATAATGGGGGGATCTTTTGCAATTTGGTGGTTGGGATTGGAAAAATTGATTGCTTGGTTGGTTGGAAAGAACTAGCAAATTGTTGATTTGCATTGAGAACCCTAGTTGAAATTTGGTGAGTTGAGCACTTTTTTTTTTCATTTTCCCCCTTTTAACCCCCTTTCTGGGCCGAATATCACCAATACCATGTTTTTTTCCTTTTTAAAAATTGGGGCCACCACATCTTCTAGTTTCATTTTAATTGGAGCATTTTGGGTTTTATCAAATTAACCTATAATCCTCAAGTTTTCCACTACCAAAAATTTCCCCATCTAAGGTTGGTTTTGGTTGAGCCAAGTAAAAAACCCCTTTATAAAATTTCTTTTTCAAAATTTTCCCAAACTTGTCCCCTTTTTTCAAATATAGCTTTTGAAACCCAAAATTTAAAAAATTTTCAATGTTGGGCTTTTTTCCCCTTCAATAGCTCAAATGGTCTTTCCCTAATTTTCGGAAATTTAAAAAAGGGTTTTTTTAGAGTAGAAAAAGGGTTTTTTGATTGCTTGGGGCCCAAAAAGGTTGAACATTGTCTCACTAAGCGATCTTGCCATATAAACAAATTTTTTTTTCCTCCAAAAGGCATTTGTTGGGGAGTTATTTTGGCCCCAAATTGATTTTTGCCCAAATTCATCATTGCTTTTTCAACTTTTATTTTTAAAATTTCCTTTCCCTTGTAAAATTTCACTTTCTTAAAAGGTATTTCAAAATCATTGTGACTTCTTGACAAAAGATTTTAAGGGGGGAAAAATTTTTTCACTCTTGTCTTTTAAAAAAGATTCCCCAAAAATTCTTGTAAGATCACCACTATGACAAATCCCCAAATTGTTCCCCAAAAATATTAGGGGGTTGGCCCAAAAAAAATTTAGGGCTCTGGAAGGGTAAATAGCCTAGAGGGGGTGAAAAAGGGCCCGTCAAAATTACTTCAAAACAAGTCAAATCGGGGGACTGCCACCTAAAAAAGGGCGGGAAGCCGGCCACAAATAATGAAGAAAAGCTGAGGTTTTGGTTTTGGGGAAAATAGGTACCAAGGGGTTCCTTTCCCGCAAAATCAACCAAAACCTTTGGGGAAGCTGGTTACCCCAAATGTTCCCTTTCCCGGGGCCCAAACAAACCCAGCACAAAAATTTTTATCAAGGGGAAAAACCCAGGGGCCAAAAACAAGACAAGAAGTTTTTTCCCTGGTTAGGGTCGCCACCAGCTTGCCTAAGGCCACATTTTTTGGGGGGGCCACAAAGGCTTGGGCTTTGCAATCCAAAATTCAAGTCAAGGGGTTTTCTTGGATGAGGGGGAATCTTTAGCTTTCCCCTCGATTACCAAAAACCCCCCTAGGTGCCCCCAAACGAGGGGGAAACCCCCCCGGGGAAACCCCAACCGGTAGGAGCAGCCCAAGGGTAACAAACCCGCACCCGGGGCCCAAATTTTTAACCCAAGGCCCAAAAATTTGGGAAAGGGGGTAGATCATCTCTTTTGGGGTTTTTCGCCTTTTCCCCCAAAATCTATGGTTGGAAGGGGGATTGTTGGAGGTTAAGGCAACAAAAGGGTGAGAGAGGGGAGTTGAGCAGTTTTTTAAAATCGGGTTAAGGGGAAACGAAGGGAAAAGGGGGTGGGTGGGACGTTTCCGGGGTATTTTATTAAGGAAAAATGTGGGGGAAATTTTTACGACACTGCCCCTTAAAATTTTCTGTGGAAAATAGATTTTGGATGGACCGAGGAGTGAGTGCATGTTAGGATAGAGATTTTGGATGTGATTACATCTGACCCCAAAAAACATAGAAAACCCCTTATGTACGGGATACCTTACCAAATTAAAAAAAACAAATTTTTAAATTTGATGAGTTTTTGAGCACCCCACAGCAAGCATAGATGTAGGGGGAGGCCCCAAATCACTTTGAATATGTGAAGCTTGGTTTCTAATACCAATTTGAGAATTCAAATCTCAATTCACATATTCAGGGGGAGTTCTCTACACCCATGATTGTATATCTCAGAATTATGATTATTATTTTGTAAGCTTGAATTGGGTTGTCATCAATCACCAAAAAGGGGGAGATTGAAAGTGCAATCAAGCCCTAAGTGGGTTTTGGTGTTGATGACCGCTTAATTCAAGAACTAATGAGATCTATTAAGATGACAAGCAGGGAAGAACAAAAAGAGGAAGATATAGAGAAGGTGGAGGTACCCCAATTCTTATGGTGGCTTCTCAACTCATCAAAGGTTTAAATTTGTTTATGGTTTGAATTTGAGTATAGGTATGCCGTACTATCAAGGGGGATTCTAGTGTTGTTTGGTCAGATGTGAATCACATGCTCAAATCTCTATCCTAGACATGCACTCAGCTAGCTCAGTGTCCAGTCCAAAATCTAGATCCAGCAGACACACTGAGCTAGGGCGGCAGTGTCGCTATCTAATTCCAGCAGTTTTCCTTAACTATAAATACCCGCTGGAACGGTCTCCACCTCACCAGTCCCGTACCCCTTCGTCTTCCTCTGAATCCGACCGTTTGAAACAGAGCTCTATCTCCCTCTCTCTCACTCCATTGTTGACCTTCAACCTCCAAGCAATCCCACACTTCCAACCATAGATTCTTGAGGGAAAAGGCAGCAAAACACTCCTAGAGAGTGGATCTACTACTTCCCAAAGTCTAAGAGCTTGTGGTTCACATTTGGCCGGCGGTGCTAGGGTTTGTTACCCTTGGAGCTTGCTCCTAGCCGGTTAGGCGTCGCCCTGAGGGTTGGCCCCTCGCTTGTGGCAGCCTAGGGAGGTTTGTAATCGACGTGTGAAGCTAAGAGATTACCCCTCATCTCAAGGATTCACCTCCTTGACTTGAGATTGAGTTGGAGTTGCAAAGCTCCAAGCCTTTGTGGCACCTCAACAATGTGGACTTAGGCAAGTCTTGGTGGCGAGCTGAACCACGGGATAAATCATCTTGTCTTGTGTGTTGGTCCCTAGGGTTTGGTTCTTGATATATATCTTGTGCTAGGGTTTGTGTTGGTGATTCGAGGAAAGGAAACATTTCTGTGGTAACCAGTCTTCAAACTGGTTCTTGTGTTGATTTTGCAGGGAAGGACTCACCTTGGTACCTAGTATTTCCCTACCAAACCTCAGCTCTTTCTATTCATTATTTGTAGGCCGGCAGTGCCGCCCTCTATAGGTCGGCAGTGCCGCCCTGGCATTTGACTTGTGTTTGAAGTGAATTTTGACAGGCCTATTCACCCCCTCTAGGCTATTTACCCTTCCAGAGATCCTACAACTTGTTTGGTCCAACAACCTACACTAGTATTGGAGGGAACAAGTATGGATTTGTCATAGTGGATGATCTTACAAGATATACTTGGGTATTCTTTCTCAATGACAAGAGTGATACATTTGCCACCTTCAAATCTTTTGTCAAGAGATGTCACAATGAGTTTGAAACTACCATCAAGAAAGTGAGAAGTGACAATGGAAGTGAATTCAAGAATACAAGAGTTGAAGAGCTATGTGATGAACTTGGGATCAAACATCAACTTTTGGCCAAGTACACTCCACAATCAAATGGCCTTGTTGAGAGGAAGAATAGAACATTGATTGATATGGCAAGATCTATGCTTAGTGAGTACAATGTGAGTCAATCCTTTTGGGCCGAAGCAATCAACACCGCTTGCTACTCTAGCAACCGGTTGTATTGTCACGCATTGATGGAGAAGACACATTATGAGCTATTGAATGGAAGAAAGCCCAACATTGCATACTTTAGAGTGTTTGGTTGCAAATGCTATATCTTGAAGAAAGGCACAAGACTTGGAAAGTTTGACAAGAAATGTGATGAAGGGTTCTTACTTGGTTACTCAACCACAACCAAAGCCTATAGAGTGTGGAATTTGGCTAGTGGTATACTTGAGGAGGTTCATGATGTTGAATTTGATGAAACCAATGGCTCTCAAGTTGAAAATGAGAATCTAGAAGATGTGAGTGGTCCTCAATTGTTAAAGGCTATGAAGAACATGGATATTGGTGATATTCGGCCTAGGCAAGTGATTGACATTGAAGATGACAAGGATCAAGTGCTCAACTCACCAAATGTGCAAGCTAGTGGTTCTCAAGTGCAAGATCAACAAGTTGCTAGTTCATCTCAACCAAGCTCAAGCAATCAAGTTCCAACTCTCCAACCGACCAACATTGCAAGAGATCACCCCATTGATCAAATTGTTGATGACATTACAAGTGGTGTTCAAACAAGATCAAGATTGGCATCCTTTTGTGAGCACTACTCTTTTGTATCATCCTGTCGGTGTACCAACGAGTAAATTTGTACACGTGTCGGGTTCCGAATGGTGAGACAAAGAGACAAGTGGTTTATACTGGTTCAGGCAGAGAAATCCCTACGTCCAGTGTGGAGTTGCTCGTGTTTCTTATCTCTGCTTGGAGGGGGTTTACAAGCCGGGTCGAGAGAGGAAGTATGAGTCCCAGGTCTCTGAATGAGTGAGTGTGATATTTGCTAGCCGTGTACTCGATGATGTGCTCGATGATCTATTTTCGTATCCCCTGCTCTCCTTTTATAGTCGCAAGGAGCCCAGGGGAGTTACAAGTGTGCGTTGAGCAGGATCCGCCTAGGAGGTTGTGCCTTATCCTTGCCTTCTTCAGGAAGGATGTTGGACACATATAATACTATATTCCTATTGCCTTCGTACTTGGTCGGAGGACGAGTGTCGTGTCGGCCCTTTCGTTGCACCGCCGAAGAATGCGGGTGGGGGTCCGGTTGAACCCGTAGCAAGGTAGAGGCATGGCGTCTGTTGTACCATCGGCGGGTACAACATTGTACTTTCTTGTAATTCTTTTTACGTACGGCAGATTCCTTCACCCTGGGCCAATGGACTCTGTTGCTCCTGGGGTCCTCTGTACCTGTTGTACCCCCATTCGGGGGGTTCCTATAGGGGTCGGGTGTATGTGGAACCGACTCCGCTTCAGCGAGGGGCATGATGCCTATCTGTTTAGGAATCATGCTCCGTCCCGTCCTGATTGGGGAGCTCGACATGTCTCCGTTCGGGCAGGGGGCAGGGTGTTATCTTGCGCACCGAATTATATGGGACGTACGGTTCTACGTGGTTCTATACCTTCGATCTTATCTTGTGAAGGATGCACCATCATCGGCTAAGGGCGGTCGGCGGCCTCCTTCTGGACAAGGGTAAATGAGTCATTCCTCCGACGTCCCTCACTTCCTCTGTGGGCTGCTGAGCCGCCTAGCTTTCAACTTCAGGCGAGACGGAGGCACGTCTATCCGGGGCCCGTCTGCCCAGGGCACGTCTACCCACTTGGTCCGGATAAGCTGTGAGCCCCATGGCTCATCCCTCGTGGGCCGGCGATGACTTGGGCTTGATGGGCCTCTCATCCTCTCTCAGATGACGATAGATAGATCTTTTAGTCGTAGATTGTTTTTGAAATCTCGTCGTTAAATTAGGTATCCGACAGTAGCCCCGAGCCTTAGGAAGGGTTCATAATTACCTTGCTGAGGCTTTATATACCTTTATTTGATTTTCCTTCGCCGAGAGGGTGTGCGCAAGCGCACCTGCCGGGTGTAGCCCCCGATCTTGGGTGAGAGTGTGACTCTTGCGCAGGCTTTGATTTTGTCGTCTTCGGTTTGATGTTTGGATCGTAGGCAGCGGATATGCTTTGATTACATCACACCGCAATCTTCCGGTGGCGTGTGCGGTCTGAATCAGGTCGATTTTGGTTTTCATCCTGACAATCCACCGCTACTGCTGATGGCACTGTTGAGTCATAATGCCACGAACCTCGAAACTTGTTCACCTCTAGCCTGTTGCCACGTATCGTACTTCCCTGCTGTCGACGCCTTGGTTCATCTGTCGTGACCAGATGCGATGAAGTGACCGCGACGCCTTCCCACGCATCCATTAACAATCTCTTTGCATACGGTGATTTTCTGCGGCACAAATCCCCTGAGTATATGCCGACGCACGGATCCCCTATTGTCGTTGCCACTTGATCGAGCCATACGGATCGACTTGTGCTTGAATCGGGTTTGGCGCCATTGCAGTGCTCTGTCAGCGACCAGGATGTAGTTGCAACAGGCCTAAGGGTTAGGGAGACTCGCGCGCATCCTAGCCTGGTGGCGTTTGTCAGTGCTTCGCGTGTCACACCCTTCAGTGTGCGATGTATCGGTCGTCTTGCCGTGACAAGACTTGTCGCAGCGCTCCTCGTGTTTTTCTGACCGTCCTTGCAGGTTGAAAATGGGAACAGCGAGCCCTGCCTTGATATGGAGTGATCCCTGTGTTTGCCGACTCCGTTCCTGGGCCTATTTAAAGTGGCATGATGAGTGAACTGCTTCATCTCGCTTCTTCGTTTCCACTCTCCGTTTAAGCCTTTTCTGCTTAAGCCGCTGCTTGTCGAGCCATGGATCGTGGCAAGCGCCCCATGGAGGGTGGTTTTGTCGGGGGGAACGCATCTGATCCTCGAAGCCTTCGTCGCCGGATGACCGATGCGGGATGGTACTCATACCACGCTATCTTATTATGTTCTTTTCGTATTCTTGTTCAGACGCTGACTGATTATCTGTGTTTTTTTATCATGAGGCCTTATCCATCCCATGACGCCTCTCTCCCTCGTGGCTTTGAGGTGTGGGTGGCGCCCTCCGATGTGCTTACGCCGGCCTGTCCGGTGTTCCGTGCGAGTCTGGGAGGTGTCATTCGTCCGGCTATAGTCTCGGCTCCGTCGAGGCCCGTGCCTGTGCCTCCCATGCATTAGTTCCGGAGTTTGCTGGAGGAGTTGCTTAGTCGCCCGATGCAGAACCTTCGTCAAGTCCAGGACACGGAGCTGCTTTATCGGATGCTCGAAGGTTTTCGCCAGAGCCTGCTGGGGTCTGTTCAGGCTGGCTACTACCTCCGTAATCAGCTGGCTGATGTTGACAGGCGCGTCGTGGGTAAGCTTCGTCGATTTTCCTTAAGTGCATTCTGTTATGACCTGCTTGTGACGCATCATATCGGTTTTTCTTCACAGCGCTGGAGGAGGATTTGCAGGCTCTCCGTTCTGCTAGGAACGACGTCGCCGGTCTCCTTCACGCTCCTAGGAGCACCGTGGTCGAGCGTCTTCGAGCTGTTCCTATGCGTGTTCGTAATGTCGTCGCGCGTGCCGTCTTCCGCGGGGCTAGGGTCACGTTTTCCATGGCCGAGGTTCGTTCTAGAACCGACATGGTGGATGCCGCCAGGTTCCCTCACGGAAGAAGCGTCGACCAGTATGTCCATCTCATCGAACAACTTTCTGATGCCGCAGAGGCCGTTGTGGATGTCGTGCCGGCAGATGAGGTCCTAGCAGAGGAGCGAGGGCGGAGGCCCCGTGATTGTTAGTTCTCCATAGAGTTGGATGTGTTGCGCTGGTCGACGTGTTTTATTTTGCTTGTATGGACTGGGCCTGCGGAGCCCCTCTCTTTAGCTTCTGTAATTGTCGTTTTTAGTTATCGTTTCCGTTTCCTAGGCCTTTGTTAGTTTGCCTATCATGTTTGTTGGATCATGCGTTTGGGGACCGTCATCGTGCGGCTCTCGTGTCTCTTCCTTGCACCCCCATGATCTAGGATGTGGAAGTGAGCAGCCTCGTATCTTACCTCGGTGGCCGAGATCGAGCTCTCGGCGAGTTACAATCGGGTAGTTTAGGTGAGACCCGGGTCCTCATCCGTGGAGGGATGCACCAACGGAGGTCCATCGTGGACCGATCTCTAATCCTCGATAATTGATACGTATAGTACCCAGATCCATTCGATGGGATCCGAGGGCTCGATGCCACCCCTCAAGGGGTCTACCACATATTATGTTATCTGTCAAAGTCTAAACACGTTTACTAAGCGCGTTCGACGTGAAGACGTCTACGTTCCGACCGCTAGGGCCCACTTAGCAATGTCCCTCACTCTTCGGTTTTGGCCAGGGAGGCTGTCGAACCCATAATGTTTGGGCCAGCCAAGATCCCTTGGCCTAGTTATCTCATTTGTTATATGAGTATGACGGGTGACAAACGGTCTTTCGACCGTTACCCCGTTGTTGTCCCTGCATTTTGCATAGAAGGGATAAAAAACTGGACGTTCTTTTAAATGGACGTACTTACTAGTCGTTCTCACCTTTAGCCGTGGTGGACTGGTTGTGTTCTTATGAAACTTGCATGTTCCTGGGAAGTTGGCGTTGTTTCAGGTCTATGGGCCCTTGTGGCAGCCAGTCCTTTGGTTTAGCACGAGCGGCCTGTGTGTCCTTTGGCAGTTTGTTGATACTGTCCATGCCTGGAAAACGAAGAGTCGCGCCTCTGCGGGCCCGAGGGGTGCCCATGTGTGTCACACCCGTTTTTAAGAACAAAAACAAGTACATAAAAGGCTCATGTGCACCCTAGGAATAGTCGCACACATGAGTTGACAAATTATAAAAGAGTACCATCACAGTGCTTATTACATAGCGAATAAATATTCATTACATAGTCTCAAACAAATAACTTCGACTAAGCGAGGATAACTGCAGAAGCTCCGAGGGACTGGTTGACTGGTTGACCCCAAGTCTAGTACTCATTGCGGTATTCATCAACCCAATCTTCATCTGTGGTGTTTGAAATGCAAGGATGAGCACATACGTACTCAACAAATATAACACGGGGTTTATGAAGCTCAAAAGGGTATGCAAGGTTCATAGCGGTGAGCATTTTAAGTAGATCAAAATCATATTAATATCAACAATTGCCAAGGTAATTTGCATAAGCTCAAATATCCATGATCATAAAGTAAATGACAATGATATACAATAAATAAATAACACATGCATAAGCCACATAGAAATAAGAACCCAATAATTTTGTGAGTTTTCCGAGCCACTCGTGTCTGTGAGCACGGCTATCATGATAGTTTTTAACTCTGATCAGAGGTGTACAACTTTACCCACGAGTCGTGATTGCCCATTTGCCCGGGTTTGCAACTCCCAAAACACTTCCAAGGTGAGCGGGCAGGGTACACTATGAAACCTTTCAAGGGTTCGTCTAACAAGTCAGGGCCGCAAGGTTTCCACGGCAAGGAGATATAGAGCCAACCTGTCCACGGTCACACTCCTTCGCGGCTGGCCCGTAGATTAGGAACCACACTATACCCGTCTCGGCACATCCCTTTCGTGCCATAAAGGTAACCACTGAACGAGCTAGAAAAGGTCCCCATACTGAGCTAAAGCCAGAGCCATATAGCCCTCGTGGTTGTACTGTATATCCCAGATTTTGCCGACAGATAAGCTCCTATAATCCATGTTGCTAAAAAGCAAGTTTTACCATTATTGCATATAGTCATTAACAAATTAAGATCATGTACATGTGGTATGAGCGCTAGCAATGCTAATCAGATATGGTGGATCAAATCATAGGTGTCAAGGTAATCAGGATAACAATCTCTAGGATAAAACTATGGTAAAACAAGGAATCATGCATATGAATTATATTATTAGTGAATAGGACAACAAGGATAATCCCATGTTATACTTGCCTTCTTCGAAAAACTCTTGCTGATTCTGTGGGTCTTGATCAAAGAGAAACTCTGGTTCTTCAACGGGTTGCTCAACGTCTATTCCGATCAACAAACAACACCATTCAATCAACGGCAATCATACACGGAGAAAACAAAACTATGACTAGAATAGTACACCAACAGTAATAAAACAATATGAAAAGTTTATAAAACTAATCTACGCATTGCTACGATCACAACGATGTTTCGTTCACGAAAAACGGAGCTAGAACGACGAAGTTATGAAATAAACGGGTTTTCCTATACAAAAATAATATATTAAATCTAATCACGAAATTAAACTTTTCAAAAGTAACTAACAGTAGTAGTAACATAAAGAGAACTTTATTACGAACCTAACGCAATTTGAACGGGTCAAAAAGGATTTAAAATGAGCAAGATATGGAGTTTTGAATTCGAGTGGCAAAACTGAAATTAGAATTTTCCTTTTTAAACTGATTTAAAATAAATCCAGAAGAGTTTACGCTTTCCAGAGGCAAAGACGTAATCTTTGAAGGTGCCATGGATTGCAGGTTGACACTTATAGAACTGCAGGGGCTCTTTTGCAAATCGGCAGAGCGAAGGGGTACCATTGATTCTGGATCGTTGATCTCGGATTGAAAGGCCGAGATTAGAAGGAGTGGCTGAAAGGGTATCAAGCGCTCTGGATCGTCCGATCGACGGTGGACGGTCACGATTAGAGCTGAGAGGGAGAGAGGAGGAGTCGGCCGGCGTCCGCGAGGGAGCAGTGACCACGCGGCGGCGCTCCATGTCTGCCGGCGAGGAGCTCGGCGGCGCAAGTGGGTATGGCGCTACGGGCCACCAAACAATGAATCGAAAGGTCCGGGAGAACGAGGAAGGAGAGGTGAGTCTACTTGAGTGCTTCGCGCGTGCAAACGAGGGACCGGGGTGGCTGATGACGTGACGGGGCGGACGCAGGCTCACTGTGATCGGTGACACGATGGTGAGAGTGAGGATACGCAAAATCGAGCACACAGAAAGGTTCAGGGTACCTCCAATCTCGTTCTGCAGAGGATGGAAGGCTCACGGTGGTCCAGGGAGCTCTGATGGCCGTCAATGGCGGCAGCGGCTCTGAGCTCGCGGTGGCGGCGCTGCGGTTGCGGAAGGAAAAACGGGGCGAGGAGGGGAGGTGCGGAACTATTTATAGGGTGCTGGGTTGATCCGCGGAGCAAGAAATCCCGAGAAATTTGGAAAGGGAGGGAAAGGAATCGGGATTCGATTCTGCCGTGCTCGGCTCGGTTCGGCAAAGGGAAGGAGACAAGGGAAGGGAAGTGCTGGGACTTGCGGGCCAGAGAGGTCAGCGGCATAGGGAGTTAAGGAAGGGGAGGTGCGCCCGCACGCTCTCGGCGGGGCCAAGGAGTTGGCCTTGCGGTCGGCTTCTGCTTCGACGCGCAGAGAAGGAAGGAGACGGGAGAAAGAAGGAACTGACGAGTGGGGACAGGTTGTTAGCGGCTCAAGGCAAAAGAAGGAAAGGGGAGGGGAGAGGATGACACATGGGCCGACCTTGTCAGTGGCACAAAGAGGGAAAGGGAAAGGGGGCTCCCGGACTGGGCCTTTGGCCGTCGGCCCAAGAGGGAGGAGGAGAACCGGGCCTGCGCGGAAGGGGCAAGGGAAGAGGCCTTGGGCCTAATTGGAGAGAAAGAGGAATGAGAAAAAGGATAAGCTTTTCAATTTCCAGAATTTGATTTTCCAAAGGGTTTTCAAATACAAATTTAAAATATACTAGAGTAAGTTTTCAAATCCACTCTATACAAAAACAGAAATGCACCAGCATGCAATGCACAAAGTGTTTCTACATGACAATTTTAATATACCAAAACATTTATAGTTTAAACATATTAAATGCATAGCAGAAAACATAATTAAATCATTTTAATGCATTTCAAAAATGATGCAAAATTTGGGTGTTACAAATCTACCCCCCTTAGAAGAATCTCGTCCTCGAGATTAGCTGGCTTACTCAAACAACTGTCGGTAGGATTTTCGCAACTCATCTTCTCTTTCCCAAGTTGCTTCTGCCTCAGAGTACCGATTCCACTGAACCTTACACATTTTAATTACTCTGCTTCTGGTTACCCTTTCTGCTGTTTCAAGAATCTTAACTGGATACTCTTCATAAGTCAAATCGTCAGCAACGTTAAGATCATCCAGGGGTATCTGCTCTTCTGGCACTCGCAAACACTTCTTGAGTTGTGACACATGAAACACATCATGAACTCCAGATAAATTCTCAGGCAGTTCCAACTGCTAAGCAACTTCACCATGTCTGGCTAAAACTTTAAACGGTCCAACATACCTTCGTGCTAGCTTACCCTTCATGTTAAACCTTTTTACACTTCTCATTGGCGATACCTTGAGATATACGTAATCACCGATATTAAAAGACAAGTCTCTTCTTCTATTATCAGCATAACTCTTCTGTCTCGACTGTGCTATTCTCAAACTTTCCCGGGTCACTCTCACGCGATCCTCAGCATCTCTAAGTACATCAGCACCAAACACTTGTGTCTCACCTGTTTGATTCCAAAACAATGGTGTTCTGCACTTATGACCATACAGTGCCTCAAACGGTGCCATCTTGATGCTCTGCTGATAACTATTATTGTATGAGAACTCTGCGTAAGGCAAACTCTGATCCCAACTAGTACCATACTGCAATGCACAAGCTCTCAACATATCTTCCAATATCTGATTAGTTCTTTCAGTTTGACCATCTGTTTGAGGATGATATGCAGTACTGAAGTTCAATTTAGTTCCCAAAGCTCTGTGTACACTGTGCCAAAAATTTGAAGTGAACTGAGTACCTCTATCAGACACAATCTTCTTTGGAACTCCATGCAAACATACTATCCGTTCCATATACAACTCTGCTAACCGAGCACCATTGTACTTTGTCTTGAGTGGTAAAAAGTGAGCTACCTTGGTCAGACGATCAACTATTACCCAAATCGAATCATAACCTCGCTGGGTACGGGGTAACCCAACAATGAAATCCATACCAACTTCTTCCCACTTCCATTCAGGTATCTTCATAGGTTGCAACAAACCAGCGGGTCTCTGATGTTCAGCTTTAACCCTCTGATAAGTGTCACACAAAGCTACATACTCAGCTACATCTCTTTTTAATCCAACCCACCAAAATTTCTCCTTCACATCCATATACATCTTAGTACTACCAGGATGAATAGAATAAGCAGACTCATGAGCTTCACGCAAAATCATTTGCCTTAAAGCTTTATCATCAGGTACACATAAACGATTACCAAACCACAAAGTTCCATTATCATCCATGCGGAATCCAGGTGACTTACCAATTACCAGATTCTCTGCTATCTCCTTTAGTTTCTCATCCTGCAACTGACCTTTTCGGATCTCCTGTTCAAGTGTAGGTTGCATCACCATCTCTGCTGCATTGACAATGAAACCCAAGTTCAAGCATTCAAAATCATCACACAACTCATCTGACATGGCTGACATAAGCAACTCATGGACTCCACTCTTCCTGCTAAGAGCATCTGCAACCACATTAGCTTTCCCCGGGTGATAATGCACATCTAGATCATAACCCTTGATCAGTTCTAACCATCTGCGTTGTCTCAAGTTCAGATCAGACTGGGTGAAGATATATTTCAAACTCTTATGATCAGTATATATGTCACACTTATGCCCAATCAGATAGTGTCTCCATATTTTCAAAGCATGTACTACCGCAGCCAGTTCCAAATCATGAGTAGGATAATTCAATTCATGTTTCCTCAACTGTCTAGATGCATAAGCAACAACTCTACCTTCTTGCATAAGAACACATCCTAAACTAGTACGAGAAGCATCACAATAGATAGAGAAACTCTTACTCAGATCTGGCAGTATCAACACAGGTGCTGTAGTCAACCTCTTTTTCAACTCTTCAAAGTTGGCTTGGCATTGTTCAGACCACACAAACTTGGCGTTCTTCTCCAATAAGGCTGTCATAGGCTTTGCGAGTTTTGAAAAGCCTTCAATGAACCTTCTATAGTAACCAGCTAAACCAAGAAAACTGCGAATCTCAGTAACACTAGTTGGTGGTTTCCAATTCAGTACATCTCTCACTTTGCTGGGATCAACAGAAATACCTCCGTTAGAGACAACATGACCAAGGAAAGAAACTTCCTTCAACCAGAACTCACACTTGCTTCGCTTAGCATACAACTTGTGATCTCTAAGCTTCTGCAACACCAATCTCAGATGTTCAGCATGTTCTTCCTCCGTTTTCGAGAACACCAGTATATCATCAATGAACACAACCACAAGCTTATCCAAATACTCCATAAACACCTTATTCATCATGTACATAAAGTACGCAGGAGCATTGGTTAATCCAAATGACATAACAGTATACTCATACAGACCATACCTTGTGGTGAAAGCTGTCTTTGGAATATCACTGGCACGGATCTTCAATTGATGATATCCTGAACGGAGATCAATCTTTGAGAACACACAAGCACCTCTCAACTAATCAAACAAATCATCAATTCTGGGCAAAGGATACTTGTTCTTGATGGTAACCTCATTGAGCGATCTATAATCAACACACATCCTCTGACTACCATCTTTCTTATCAACAAAAATAACTGGTGCACCCCATGGTGAAGAACTAGGGCGAATGAAACCTTTTTCTTGCAATTCTTCTATTTGTTTCTTAAGTTCTTCTAGTTCTTTTACCCCCATTCTATATGGTCGTTTAGCTATGGGTTCAGTACCAGGTAATAACTCAATAAGAAATTCAATGTCTCGGTCAGGTGGCATACCTGGCAGTTCATCTGGAAAGACATCCTGGAATTCATTCACCACTGGATCATCCTGGTTAATTTCATCATCAATCTGATTCACAACGGCTGTCTCCGGCTGCTGCATAACTACATCAACACTGATCTAATCACCCTTTGGCGTAACAAGAGATACCGTCTTCTCTTTGCACTTGATCACTGCCTGATGTGCTTTCATCCAATCCATACCCACAATCACATCTATTCCAGAACTTCTCAGCACAACTGGACTAATCAAAAAGTCTACCCCCCTTAAGGTTAGATTAACTGAGGGGCATTTATGAGCAACTTGTATAGGTCCTCCGGGTGAACTTACTAACATGTGATTCTTCATAGCTATCATGGGTATGCTATGTATGGTAACAAATGCTTGCGAAATAAAAGTATGTGATGCTCCAGAATCAAAAAGAACAGATGCAGGGATGGAGTTGATGTCAAACGTACCCAACATGACTTTCGAGGCCTCCTGAGCGGTAGCAACAGATACATGATTCACCCTTCCAGAGCTAGGAGTTGGTTGGGGTCTTCCTCTGCTGCTACTGTCATTGTTCTGGTTCTGCTTCGTGGGGCAACTATGAGCATAGTGTCCAGGATCTCCACATCGGTAGCATACTCTTGGAGTGCTGGGCTGAGGTGCACTATTCTTAGCAGGAGTAGAGATAGGGGTACCTTGATAAGGAGTACGAGGCCCTCTCTGAAACTGATAAGGCGAGCATTGCTGGTTCGGTGTATTCCCCTGCTGATACTGAGGCCTCTGCTGGCCTGGGTTGCGATTCCACTGGCTAACAGGCCCTTGGTAGCTCTGCTGAGAGCTAGAATGAGAATTGAAGCAGGGGCGAGTATTGCTCCCAGATGATTGTGCTCTCATCTTCCTCTTCTTGTCCATATCTTTGCGCTCATTGTCAAGAATAATGGCACGGTTCACCAGCGTCTGAAAGTTTGGGTACACATTACCCTTCAACTGCAGTCTAAGATCATAGTATATCCCCTTGAGGAAGTGGCGTTGCTTATCTGCATCATCTCTCACTTCATTAGGAGCATAGTGAGCCAACTGAGAGAATTGATCATGATACTCACTGACTGACATTTGCCCCATCCTGAGGTTACGGAATTCTTCTTGCTTGAGCTCGATAATTCCCTCAGGGATATGACGAGCCTTGAAGTCTCTGGAGAATTCATCCCAAGTGACAGAAGGAGCATTAACAGGACGTGCAGCTTGGTAAGATTCCCACCAAGTCTGAGCTGCACCTTGCAACTGACCGGAAGCATACAGGACCTTCTCCCGGTCATTACACTGAGCAATGTTGAGTTGTTTTTCCACTGCTCGAAGCCAGTCATCAGCTTCCAAGGGATCAGCAGCATGAGAGAACATCGGGGGATGACCTTGAAGGAACTCCCGGCGCTTGTTGACAGGAGTTGCAGCTTGGTTAGGCGGGTTCTGCACAAATTGCATCATAGCCTGCATGAGTTGTCCCTGCATTGCCGTCAGCTCTTCCGTAGTCATGGGTGCCTGAGGAGGCGGTGGTGGTGGATTCTTGTTGGAACAAGGCATCTGTGCTCCAAAACACAAACGATTAAGTTTAGAACATTGCTTACACCATCAAAACCATATTATATGCAAATCTAAAATTTTCTGGATGAGAGATTCTGGCAACACTGCAGTAAAACGGCCATCAATCAAGTTACAGATATCCGATGGAGTTGGTTCTGGACTTTCTAGAAAGATCTCGAGATGTAACAGAAACACTGCAGACTGCTCCGAAAAACAGCAAGGACAGAGACAGGACAAAACCCAACCCAACTATATGTATGGCATTACCTATTTATTTAACCTTTGGAAACTTGTAGGTAAAACCACAAGGTTCCAGCAAGCAATACAAAGATCCAAATCACACATTCACATCATGACAAATAATTCAAGCACAAAGGTTTCACACTTCACCAAAGACTCGATTACTAGACTCAACTGCGATACTATTCGCACTTCTGCTCAATTGGTGGACATCCTAGGAAAGGGGAGACAAGAAAAGAAAGGCCATAAAGACTTTGAACAGGATGAGTTTAGAAACTTAGTAAAACCAAGAGAAGCAAAATATACAAGGTGTTAAGAAATAGTAGCTCAAAGGAAGCTGTCAAGGAAGTGATAATCAGACAAGGATGGAGAGATAATCAATTCAAAGGACCAGGTTGAAGAAAATAGCTTTTGTAGAAACTAAACTTTAGATACAGACCAGAACTACTAGGCTTGCGTCCTATAGTCAACCTGGCTCTGATACCAATTTGTCACACCCGTTTTTAAGAACAAAAACAAGTGCATAAAAGGCTCATGTGCACCCTAGGAATAGTCGCAGACATGAGTTGACAAATTATAAAAGAGTACCATCACAGTGCTTATTACATAGCGAATAAATATTCATTACATAGTCTGAAACAAATAACTTCAACTAAGCGAGGATACCTGCGGAAGCTCCGAGGGACTGGTTGACTGGTTGACCCCAAGTCTAGTACTCATTGCGGTATTCATCAACCCAATCTTCATCTGTGGTGTTTGAAATGCAAGGATGAGCACATACGTACTCAACAAATATAACACGGGGTTCATGAAGCTCAAAAGGGTATGCAAGGTTCATAGCGGTGAGCATTTTAAGTAGATCAAAATCATATTAATATCAACAATTGCCAAGGTAATTTGCATAAGCTCAAATATCCATGATCATAAAGTAAATGACAATGATATACAATAAATAAATAACACATGCATAAGCCACATAGAAATAAGAACCCAATAATTCTGTGAGATTTCCGAGCCGCTCGTGTCCGTGAGGACGGCTATCATGATAGTTTTTAACTCTGATCAGAGGTGTAAACCTTTACCCACGAGTCGTGATTGCCCATTTGCCCGGGTTTGCAACTCCCAAAACACTTCCAAGGTGAGCGGGCAGGGTACACTATGAAACCTTTCAAGGGTTCGTCTAACAAGTTAGGGCCGCAAGGTTTCCACGGCAAGGAGATATAGAGCCAACCTGTCCATGGTCACACTCCTTCGCGGCTGGCCCGTAGATTAGGAACCACACTATACCCGTCTTGGCACACCCCTTTCGCGCCATAAAGGTAACCACTGAACGAGCTAGAAAAGGTCCCCATACTGAGCTAAAGCCAGAGCCATATAGCCCTCGTGGTTGTACTGTATATCCCAGATTTTGCCGACAGATAAGCTCCTATAATCCATGTTGCTAAAAAGCAAGTTTTACCATTATTGCATATAGTCATTAACAAATTAAGATCATGTACATCTGGTATGAGCGCTAGCAATGCTAATCATATATGGTGGATCAAATCATAGGTGTCAAGGTAATTGGGATAACAATCTCTAGGATAAAACTATGGTAAAACAAGGAATCATGCATATGAATTATATTATTGGTGAATAGGACAACAAGGATAATCCCATGTTATACTTGCCTTCTTCGAAAAACTCTTGCTGATTCTGCGGGTCTTGATCAAAGAGAAACTCCGGTTCTTCAACGGGTTGCTCAACGTCTATTCCGATCAACAAACAACACCATTCAATCAACGGCAATCATACACGGAGCAAACAAAACTATGATTAGAACAGTACACCAATAGTAATAAAACAATATGAAAAGTTTATAAAACTAATCTACGCATTGCTACGATCACAATGATGTTTCATTCACGAAAAACGGAGCTAGAACGACGAAGTTATGAAATAAACGGGTTTTCCTATACAAAAATAATAGATTAAATCTAATCACGAAATTAAACTTTTTCAAAAGTAACTAACAGTAGTAGTAACATAAAGAGAACTTTATTACGAACCTAACGCAATTTGAACGAGTCAAAAAGGATTTAAAATGAGCAAGATATGGAGTTTTGAATTCGAGTGGCAAAACTGAAATTAGAATTTTCCTTTTTAAACCGATTTAAAATAAATCCAGAAGAGTTTACGCTTTCCAGAGGCAAAGACGTAATCTCTAAAGGCGCCATGGATTGCGGGTTGACACTTAAAGAACTACAGGGGCTCTTTTGCAAATCGGCAGAGCGAAGGGGTACCATTGATTTTGGATCGTTGATCTCAGATTGAAAGGCCGAGATTAGAAGGAGTGGCCGAAAGGGTATCAAGCGCTCTGGATCGTCCGATCGACGGTGGACGGTCACGATTAGAGCTGAGAGGGAGAGAGGAGGAGTCGGCCGGCGTCCGCGAGGGAGCAGTGACCACGCGGCGGCGCTCCATGTCTGCCGGCGAGGAGCTCGGCGGCGCAAGTGGGTATGGCGCTACGGGCCACCAAACAATGAACCGAAAGGTCCGGGAGAACAAGGAAGGAAAGGCGAGTCTACCTGAGTGCTTCGCGCATGCAGACGAGGGACCGGGGCGGCTGACGACGTGATGGGGCGGACGCGGGCTCACTGTGATCGGTAACACGACGGTGAGAGCAAGGATACGCAAAACCGAGCACACAGAAAGGTTCAGGGTACCTCCAATCTCGTTCTGCAGAGGATGGAAGCCTCACGGTGGTCCAGGGAGCTCTGATGGCCGTCAATGGCGGCAGCGGCTCTGAGCTCGCGGTGGCGGCGCTGCGGTTGCGGAAGGAGTTGGCCTTGCGGTCGGCTTCTGCTTCGACGCGCAGAGAAGGAAGGAGACGGGAGAAAGAAGGAACTGACGAGTGGGGACAGGTTGTCAGCGTCTCAAGGCAAAAGAAGGAAAGGGGAGGGGAGAGGATGACACACGGGCCGACCTTGTCAGTGGCACAAAGAGGGAAAGGGAAAGGGGGCTCCCGGACTGGGCCTTTGGCCGTCGGCCCAAGAGGGAGGAGGAGAACCGGGCCTGCAGGGAAGGGGCAAGGGAAGAGGCCTTGGGCCTGATTGGAGAGAAAGAGGAATGAGAAAAAGGATAAGCTTTTCAATTTCCAGAATTTGATTTTCCAAAGGATTTTCAAATACAAATTTGAAATATACTAGAGTAAGTTTTCAAATCCACTCTATACAAAAACAGAAATGCACCAGCATGCAATGCACAAAGTGTTTCTACATGACAATTTTAATATACCAAAACATTTATAGTTTAAACATATTAAATGCATAGCAGAAAACATAATTAAATCATTTTAATGCATTTCAAAAATGATGCAAAATTTGGGTGTTACAATGTGGAAGACGGGGAGACAGCGGCCCTTGTGCTATATATTGTGGGGAGTTTGGAGTAACTCCCTGCCGCTCTCTTCAGTCTTATTCTTCCCATTTGCACCAACTAAGTGGGGTAGGAGAGGAGAGGCTTCGTCGTTGTCAAGGAGGCGCGTCAACCTTGCCCGTGGGATGGATGATGGTGGTGCTCGCCTCGCCATGGCATCAGGTGCTCTGTTGATGCTGCCGGAGGAGCTTCTCTTCCAGATCCTTCTCCACGCCGTCGACCAAGGAGGTAGCTTTCTTGACTACATGCTCCTTCACCAAATATGCAGTTCTTTTCGGAGGATCTGCAACAACGGCGCGCTGGTTCGGTTCTTGTCCCTCCGGGAGATGCAATGTTATTGTCGGTCCGGCTACAAGTTTCGGGGGATGATTCTTGAGCAGCGCTTCTTCGAGGTCGGCCATTGGGAGGCCTTGTGCTTTCGTGGCGTGGAGAGGCTGATGCTGCGGGGGCAGGACCCCTCCGGCCGAGAGCTCATCAACCGAGCGATCCTGGCTGGGGATGCCAGAGCGATGTACTTCCGGGCCATGTTGTTGTACTTCGCAAATCCGGCGAACCCCGAGGCTCTTTCTCTCCTCAACCAAATCACCAGTGACGCATTTCTGGATGGCAGTTGGGGCAACCGCGGACTTACCTCGCTCCGTTTTGACTCCCGCAAGGATCTTCGCGTCATTGCGCTGAGGAGGAACATTCGTTGCTCGAGGGGCGTGCCGGCGATAGTAGTCGACGATTCCCCTGCCTGTACTTGGGAAGGGTGCAGACGCTCTGGGCTGGCGAGCAAGAATCTGGTCGGAGCTATTATGTATTGTAGCCCAGAATGTCGCCTTTGCCATGAGTTCGGGCTCTAGGGTAGGAATTTTTCCGATGAGATTTCCTATTGCGTCTGTAGGATGAGGCTGTAATGCTGAGAAACTTATGCAGGCTCTGGCTCTTTTTCTTTTGATGGTTATAATGAACTTGGGTTGTATATGTTTGTTTAATTTTTTCTTTTATTTCGTGTGTATTGGGTAGCCCCCAGGTAAGAGGTTTCTTTGTACATCGTGTATGTCAGAAAGGCTCTTTCCCAAGACTTTGCGATGTGTGAAAAGAAAAATCTTCGACCGAAAAGCCTTAATGAGGGATTTTTAGGGGTAGAAACGACGTAGCTATTGTATGTTCTAGGCATTGGTGAAGATTTTGCTAGCGAAGCTCTTGAGTCAATAATCTCCTGGTCTTATCACTTTGTGGACAATGTAGGGTCCTTCCCAGGGCGATGTGAGTTTACGCCGCTCCTTGTTGCTCTAGATTTTTCGGAGTACTAAATCCCCTGGTTGGAATCCTCTTGGTCGGACACGTCGATCATGGTACCGACGTAGCGCTTGTTGGTACTTCGCCGAGTGTAGGAGGGCGGCGTCCCTGGCTTCGTTGGTCTGGTCTATGGCGTCTTCTAGGAAGGCTTCTGCCTTCTCAGGGTCGTAGGCCTCCACCCTTGGGGACCCTTACTCGAGGTCGGTGGGTAAGACGGCCTCCGAGCCGTAGACCAGAAAAATGGTGAAAAACCAATGGCCCTGCTTCGTGTTGTTCTGAGACTCCATAGAACCGAAGGGAGCTCTTGGAGCCATTTTTTGCCATATTTGTTCAGGTGATCGAAAATTCTCGACTTGATCCCTTGTAGGATGAGTCCGTTGGCGCGTTCTACTTGCCCATTGGATTCCGGGTGTGCGGAGGAGGCCCAGTCGACCCATATGTGGTGTTCGTCACACCATTCTAGGAATTCATCTGCGGTGAAGTTTGTTCCATTATCGGTGATGATGAAGTTGGGCACTTCGAAGCGTTGGATGATGTTGGTGAAGAAACTGACGGTTTCCTCGTCCCTGATGTTAGTGATGGGGCGCAACTCGATCCACTTGGTGAACTTGTCTATGGTGACTAGCATGTGGGTGTAGCCCCCGGGTGCCTTATCGAATTTTCCGACCATGTAGAGCCCCCAAACTGCGAACGGCCACGTAAGGGGGATGGTTTGGAGGGCCTGAGCAGGCATGTGGATCTGCCTGGCGAAGAATTGGCAACCTTCGCAGGCGCGAACCAAGGCCTGCGCGTCGGCCACGGCCGTCGGCCAGTAGAAACCTTGTCGGAACGCGTTCCCCACGAGGGTTTTTGCTCCTGCGTGATGCCCGCAAACGTCCTGATGGATGTCTTGCAACAGTTTTTTTCCCCTGCTCAGTTGGGATGCAACGTTGCAAAACACCAGTCGCGCTTTGCTTGTAAAGCTCACTATCGACAAGGACGAATGCCTTGGATCGTCTGGCGAGCTGTTTGGCCTCCACCTAATCCGCGGGGAGCTCGCCTTTGGTCACGCGATCTACGTATGCCTGTCTCCAATCTCTCTTCTGGCGTCGGCTCTTCCATTTCTATGTTCATCGCCTCTGTCAACTCGTCGCTACGGACGGTTGAGGCCTCGGTGGCTTTCGAGGCCATCGAGGAGCTGGTGTCAGGAGAGCTAGAGACCTCCGATTCCCCGATGTTGATGGACAACTTTGATTGATCGTTTGCAAACACCCCGAGAGGCGTGGGCTCTCGACCTGAGGCCGCCTTGGCCAGCGCGCCGGCCTCTTCGTTCTGTCGTCGAGGTACGTGGTTAAGCTTGAGGCCATCAAACTTGGATTCGAGTTTTCGCACCTCTTGGCAATATGCGGTGATGCGTAGGTCGACGCAGTTAGACTGCTTCATGACCTGGTTGACTACGAGTTGGGAGTCGCCGCGAGCGTCGAGCCGTCTTATGCCCGGGTCGATCGCGATCCGTAGTCCACTAAGCAAGGCTTCGTACTCCGCCTCATTGTTGGACGCTAGGAACAACAAACGCACCATATACCTCATGGTCACCGCATGGGGTGACGTCAGGATGATCCATGCACCTGCACCGGTCTTCATGAGGGACCCGTCAAAGTACAGGGTCCAATACTCCTGCTCAACTGCTGGAGTGGGGAGGATCACATCCGTCCATTCCGCAATGAATTCGGACAGGACCTGTGATTTGATAGCGCTCTGCGGGGCGTAAGCAATATTTTTATCTATCAGTTCCAACGCCCATTTGGCGATGTGATGGGCGACGTCCCTATTCAAGATGACCTCTCCCAGGGGCGCGTTGCTCACGACTATCACCTTGTGTGAACTGAAGTAATGCAACAACTTTCTTTTAGTCATGATTACCGCGCATACCAACTTCTGCATATGGGAATACCGGGTTTTTGAGTCGCTCAGTACCTCGCTAACAAAGTACATGGGCCTTTGTACTTTGAGTGCGCGCCCCTCTTCTTCTCTTTCCACGACTAGAACCGTGCTTACCACTTGCCTTGTGGCGGAGATGTACAGTAGGAGTTCCTCCTCGTCATGAGGAGAGACCAGGATAGGCGCATTGGTCAACAGCTGCTTGATGTGGTCAACACCTGACTGAGCCTCGGACGTCCACACGAATCGCTCAGATTTTTTCAGGAGCTTGTACAGACGCAAACTTTTTTCGCCGAGACGGGAAATGAAGCGGCTAAGCGATGCGAGGAAGTCGGTGACCCGCTGCACCCCTTTCACGTTATGGATTGGCCCCATCTTTTCGATGGCGGTGATTTTTTCGGGGTTAGCTTCAATCCATCTTTCGGAAACGACGAATCCCAGGAGCATGCCCTTAGGGACCCCGAAGACACACTTCTCTGGGTTGAGCTTGATGTTGTTCTTTTTGAGTTTTGCGAACGTGAGGACGAGGTCGGCCACGAGTCCGTCAGCGTGTTGGGACTTGACGACGATGTCGTCCACGTAGACCTCGACGGTTTTTCTTACGAGTTCATCGAAACATCGGATCATAGTCCGCTGAAAGGTGGCCCCAGCGTTTTGAAGCCCGAAAGGCATGGTGACGTAGCAGAAGGATCCGAACGGAGTGATGAACGACGCCGCGAGCTGGTCTGACTCATTCATCTTGATTTGGTGGTACCCTGAGTATGCGTCAAGGAAGTACAGGAGTTCGCATCCTGACATCGCATCGACTATTTGGTCTATGCGAGGTAGTGGATACGGGTCCTTCAGACAGACCTTGTTAAGGCTCGTATAATCAACACACATTCTCCATTTCCCATTCTTTTTACGTACAAGTACAGGGTTAGTGAGCCACTCGGGGTGGTACACCTCTTTGATGAAACCTGCAACAAGGAGCTTCTTGATCTCTTCTCCTATCGCAACACGTTTTTCCTCGTCAAAGCGGTGTAGTCATTGCTTGATGGGTCGGGAACCTGGCTTCATATGTAGGAAGTGCTCGGTGACATCCCTAGGTATGCCCGACATATCCGAGGGCCTCCACGCGAATACGTCAATGTTCGCATGGAGGTAGTCGACGAGCTTGCTTTCCTATTTAGGAGAAATGGAGGTGCTAACACGCACGGTCCTTTCCTCCCCGTCCCGAGCGTCAAGCATGACTGTTTTCGTAGACCCTGTGGGTTCAAAAGATCCAGCCTTCTTGGTGTTTGGGGCCTCTTCCCGTGACGCACTGGCCTCGGTTGCCATCTCGGCTGCGAGTTGCTTCGAGGCCACGAGCGCCGACGCGTACGTGCAGCACTCGATGTCGCACTCGTACGCGCGTCGGGGCGTCGTGCCCACTGTGATGATGCCCCTAGGGCTTGGCATCTTTAGCTTTAGGTAGGTATAGTTCGGGACGGCCATAAACTTTGCATAGCATGGCCGCCCTAGTATGGTGTGGTACGTTCCCCTGAAGCGGACGACTTCGAAGGTCAGTGTTTCCTTGCAAAAGTTGCCTGGTCCACCGAAAGTAACGGGCAGATCAATCTGACCAATGGGGTCTGCCTTTTTGCCGGGGATTACCCCGAAAAACGGAGCCCCCGAGGGTCGCAGACGTGACCGTGGTATTCTCATTGCGTCGAGGGTCTCATCATAAAGGATGTTGAGTCCACTCCTGCCATCCATGAGGACCTTAGTGAGGTGTTTCGTACCAACGATGGGATCAACAACTAACGGATATCGCCCAGGATACAGTACATAGTCGGGATGATCATTACGATTGAAAGTAATAGGGGACTCAGACCACTTGAGGAAGGTGGGAATAGCGGTGGTGGGTGCATATACCTCTCAGCGGGCGACCTTCTGTTAACGCCTGGAGCTGCACGACGTTGGGCCGCCGAAGATCATCAGGGTTTCGTCCGCCAGGATGTAGTCATCGTTCTTTCCTCCGACGTCCTCTCCATCGTCCTCTTTCTTCTTCGCCCACCTCTTCTTCTTTGCGCCGCCCCCGAGAAACTTTTTCATAAGGTTGCAGTCCTTGAGGAGGTGCTTGACAGGGGTTGCGTGGTTCGGACAGGTCTGTTCCAGCATCCTCTCGAAGTGATCGTTAGCTGGTCCATCCTGTTGCTCCTCGCCTTTCTCTGTTGTTGCGACGAGCGATGAATTGTACCATTGCCGGTTGCGCCCCTTCTTGTTGCGGCTCGTTGTGCCCTAGAAGACGGCATCAACCGCTTCCTCACCTGAGGCGTGGTTTGTGGCGATGTCGAGCAGGTCCTTCGTCGTCTTGGGTTTCTTGCGATCTAGTTTGTGAACCAGGGACTCGCAAGTTGTCCCTGATAGGAATGCTACGACGACGTCGCCATCGGCTATATCCGAGAGCTCGTTGCACTGCTAAGAAAAGCGACGAATGTACTCACGAAGGGTTTCACCTCGCTTCTGCTTACAATTCTTGAGGTCCCAGGAGTTCCCGGGGTGGATGTAGGTCCCTTGAAAGTTTTCGACAAAGGATTCCTTCAGGTCCCCCTAGTTCCAGATCTTTCCTTTCGGGAGGTGCTCTAGCCACACGCGCGCAGTATCCGAGAGGTAGAGCGGCAGGTGACGAATTATGAAATTCTCATTGTTCGCCCCGCCCGCCTCGCAGGCAAATCGGTAATCTTCCAGCCAGATGCCAGAGTTTCTAAGCCCCATCTACTTCTGGATGTAAGTTGGTGGTCGGAAGCGCGACGGGATCCATGCAACATGTATGCGCGCGGAAAAACACCGTGGCCCAGTGGGCTCCGGGCTAGGGTCCCGGTCCTCGTCGGGGTCATGTCATCCCCGCTGCGCGGGTGTCGCCCGCGCCGCCTATCGCCGTTGTCGCTGTCACTCTGCTCGTGGTCGTCGCTTTCGAAGCGCGCTCCGTGATTGGGACGCCGCCTGACCAGCTCCTGGTCTCTTGCGGGGGTTGGCCTCGGCCTCTGGCGAACGGAGTTCTCGGGTAGTGGTGTGTTTGAAGGGCTGGAGAGAGCCCCTGCTCTCTATAGCGCTGAGCTCTCTGCTTGTTGAGCCGCCGCGCGGTCAAGGAAGAAATGTAGGTCTCCTCCGAGCTTCGTTTCCTCGGGCGTCGTGGGCTCGGGGAACTATCTCATGAGCATGGTGGTGGCCGCTATGTGTCTGCTGCGCCCTTGGAAAGGTTGGTGGAGACACGTCATCCTCGACTATGCGGCGTTGCACATCCCAAGCTCGGGCTCGGGGATCGACTGTCGGCCCCGGGTGCAGCTGCTACTAGAGGAGGGCGCGCTCGTCGTCGATCTGGTGGCGAGCGTCGTCGAGCTCATCCTGCCGGGCACGCATGGCGTCGAGGTTGACATATGGTGGCGTGAGATCCGGTCGGTTTTCAGGGAGGATTTAGTTGTCATCCTCGTCGAGGTCGCGCACGGCTCGTCGGGGGTAGCTTCCCTTCCTTCGCACATAAAACACTCTCATGAGGGGACCTCGCTAACCTCGAGGGTGACGTGCTCAGTCCCCATACTGTCGGTGCCGGAGAGAGCCAGGTCCTCTTCCGTCAAGAGGTCATAAAACGAATCGATGGTTCCCACGAACTCATCGTCGAGGGTGTCGGTCATCTTCAGAGCGATGAGCCGATCAAGGATGGAAGCAGCGCTGGCGAGGCCGAATGGGTATGTTACTAGGACACCTTCTTCTATCGGCGCGCCTCCCTCGATCTGGATGGCAGTGTCGACGCAAGCAAGTGCATGTCTCTACGCACGGACCAGAGAGGGTCGCGGCGCCCTTCGGCCCTTGGCGCGCTGACATGGCCTGCGCCTGCGGAGGAGTGGGCGGTCATTGTCCTCAAAGGACTGTTCGTCTGAGGCGTAGTATACCATTCGCTTGGCGGCAGGCTCCCTTCTCGCATCGAGGTCTGGGAGGAGGTTTTCAGCGCGTCCCTCGGCGCCCTAGTGAACCCTTTCCATTGTGGCGACAACCCTGAGGCAGCTGTCGCTTGGCGGCGCTTCGTCGCCGTCGAAGCTGGGGTACGAGTCCAGGAGGTAGTCATACTGGGAGCGCACGAAATGTAACATGGCATGCTCGGCCGCATGATCGGTTTCGTGGCCATCGTCGTCAGAGTCCCCCATGCCGCTCATGAACGCTACGAGCGGGTGGAGTTTTCTGTCGTCATTCCGGGGGATTTCTTCCCCAAGTCCGGTGAGGTTGACTCCGGGACCTCGTGGCCCCAGGGCCTCAACCGGTGCGTCCCTACGGGGAGTAGGGTGGTCCTCGTCTGACCGTGCCAGGGCGTCGACGTCCTGGTCCGGTGAAGACAGCACACGGGTGACAGTCCCGTCCGAGGAGCAAGCGAAGTCCAGGCTCCCAAAGCGGATGAAGGAGAGCCCAGGGTTGTCGGAGTTGGAGGTGGCCATTCGGAACCACTAAGGCGTCGTGACACGCGATGCCCCCTACCTGGTGCGCCAACTGTCGGTGTTTAGAAACTACTAACGAGTAAATTTGTACATGTGTCGGGTTCTGAATGGTGAGACAAAGAGACAAGAGGTTTATACTGGTTCGGGCAAGAAATCCCTACGTCCAGTGTGGAGCTGCTCGTGTTCCTTATCTCTACTTGGAGGGGGTTTACAAGCTGGGTCGAGAGAGGGAGTATGAGTCCCAGGTCTCTGAATGAGTGAGTGTGCTATCTGCTAGCCGTGTGTTCGATGATGTGCTCGATGATCTGTTTTCGTCCCCCCTGCTCTCCTTTATAGTCGCAAGGAGCCCAGTGGAGTTACAAGCGTGCGTTGAGAAGGATCCGCCTAGGAGGTTGTGCCTTATCCTTGCCTTCTTCAGGAAGGATGTTGGACACATATAATACTATATTCCTATTGCCTTCGTACTTGGTCGGAGGACGAGTGTCGTGTCGGCCCTTCGTTGCACCACCGAACAATGCGGGTGGGGGTCCGGTTGAACCCGTAGCAAGGTAGAGGCATGGCGTCTTTTGTACCATGGGTGGGTACAACATTGTACTTTCTTGTAATTCTTTTTACGCATGACAGATTCCTTCACCCCGGGCCAATGGACTTTGTTGCTCCTAGGGTCCTTTGTACCTGTTGTACCCCCATTCGGGGGTTCCTGTAGGGTTCGGGTGTATGTGGAATCGACTCCACTTCAACGAGGGGCATGATGCCTATCTGTTTAGGAATCCTGCTCTGTCCCGTCCTGATTGGGGAGCTCGACATGTCTCCGTTCGGGCAGGGGCCAGGGCGTCATCCTACACACCGGATTATACGGGACGTACGGTTCTACGTGGTTCTATACCTTCGATCTTATCTTGTGAAGGATGCACCATCAATGGCTAAGGGCGCTCGGCTGCCTCCTTCTGGACAGGGGTAAATGAGTCATTCCTCTGACGTCCCTCACTTCCTCTGTGGGTTGTGGAGCCGCCTAGCGTTCCACATCGGGCGAGACGGAGGCACGTCTGTCCGGGGCGCGTTTGCCCAGGGCACGTCTGCCCACTTGGGCCGGGTAAGTTGTGAGCCCCGCGCCTCTTCCCTCGTGGGCCGGCGATGATTTGGGCTTGATGGGCCTCTCATCCTCTCTCAGATGACGATAGATAGATCTTTTAGTCGTTGATTGTTTTTGAAATCTCGTTGTTAAATTAGGTATCCGACACATCCATAGAGCCAACAAAGATTGATGAAGCCCTACAAGATGTTGATTGAGTAAATGCTATGCATGAAGAGCTCAACAATTTCACTAGAAACCAAGTTTGGGAACTAGTTAAAATACCCAAGAACTACAATGTGATTGGCACAAGATGGGTATTTAGAAACAAGCAAGATTAAGATGGTATAGTTGTGAGGAACAAAGCAAGATTGGTAGCTCAAGGTTACACTCAAGTTGAGGGTCTTGATTTTGGAGAAACCTATGCACCGGTTGCAAGATTAGAGGCAATTAGAATCCTATTGGCCTATGCATGTGCACACAATATCAAGCTATAACAAATGGATGTGAAGAGTGCTTTCTTGAATGGCTATATCAATGAGCTAGTATATGTTGAGCAACCTCCCGGATTTGGAGATGACAAGAAGCCCAACCATGTGTACAAGTTGAGGAAGGCTTTATATGGCTTGAAGCAAGCACCTAGAGCATGGTATGAAAGATTGAAGGACTTCCTTCTATCTAAAGGGTTCATCATGGAGAAGGTTGATACTACTCTCTTCACCAAGAAGCTTGGCAAGGATCTATTTGTGCTTCAAATCTATGTGGATGACATCATATTCGGTTCAACCAATCAAGAATTTTGTGAAGAATTTGGCAAGATGATGGCAAATGAGTTTGAAATGTCAATGATTGGTGAAATTAGCTACTTCCTTGGTCTTCAAATCAAGCAATTGAAGAATGGCACCTTTGTGAGTCAAGGCAAGTACATCAAGGATATGAAGAAGAAGTTTGGCTTAGAAGAATCTAAAGGCATTAGCACTCCAATGGGCACTAATGGACACTTGGATAGTGATGCTAATGGCAACATGGTGGATCAAAAGTTGTATCGGTCTATGATTGGAAGCTTACTCTATTTGACTGCTTCTAGGTCAGATGTGATGTTTAGTGTATGCATGTGTGCAAGATTCCAAGCCTCTCCAAGAGAAAGTCACTTGAAGGCTACAAAGAGAATATTGAGGTACTTGAAGCATACACAAGATGTTGGATTGTGGTATCCCAAGGGGGTCAAACTTTGAGTTGGTTGGATACTCGGACTCCGACTATGCCGGATACAAGATTGATAGAAAGAGCACATCGGGCACATGTCAAATTCTAGGTATGTCACTTGTATATTGGTCATCAAAGAAGCAAAATAGTGTTGCACTCTCTACCGCCGAAGCCGAATACATAAGTGCGGGTAGTTGTTGTGCTCAATTTCTTTGGATGAAAGCAACTTTGAATGACTATGTGATCAATTTCAAACAAGTGTCATTGCTATGTGACAATGAAAGTGCGGTGAAGCTAACCAACAATCCGGTTCAACATTCAAGAACAAAGCACATTGATGTGAGGCACCACTTCATAAGGGATCATCAACAAAAGGGGGATATCAAAATCACAAGTGTTGGTACCGATGATCAACTTGCCGATATATTCACCAAGCCATTAGATAAGAATAGATTTTGCAAGCTAAGGAATGAGTTGAACATTCTTGACTTCTCAAATATGTGTTGATGCATCCCCCATATATGACATGCCTCTCCTTCGAGCTATGCAAGGTACAAGTTGTTTGACATGTCATTCATCCTATACTAGGACTTGTTAGTGCATCTAGACATCAATTCATTAGGCTCATTCATGAAAATCAAATGAATTTGATGCTTATATGGTAACACTATTGCTTCTATGCTTGATATGATCTAGTGGTAGCATATGACATATTTGTGGGCTTGCAATCCAAGTGTTTGATCTAGAATATGAACTTCAAATGTTTAGCTCAACATGGGCAAGACAACCATTCTAGGATGTGTGAACAAGCTTGTCCATGGTTTAACCGAGTTAAATACCTTGGGGCAAGTAATCTAGATTGAACCACAACTAAGCTTCTTTCCAATAATCAATACTTTGAGCACATCTTTTATGATAATAGATGACAAAGGGGGAGAAGTAAGTAGTAAGACAAAGAAAAATATTTTGAACATGAGCACACAAGTAGGGGGAGCAAGCCTACGAATAAAGTTGTTGCATATCTTTGTGCATTCATAAGTGCTTGCTTGCATATGTATTTATATTCATAACATGCTTGTGTGGTGAATGCTAGAAACTTAAATGATATGGTTCTTGAAGAACTAGCATGCTTAGGTTATTTAAGTGGTATCTAGTTCTCTCAAGTTGTTTTCAAAGTGGTTTCTAGGCATTCATGGTGCTAAGGATGGTTTCACATTGCACTCCAATTGGTATCATGCTTCAAAGGTCCATCCCTTATACCTTAGCATCATTTGGTAGCATTCACTCTCCCACAAATTCCTATTCATGCACATGTGATCAAAATGAACCAAACTCATAAATCACATATGTAGGGGGAGCTAATACTACCAAAGTTGGAAATTTTCATTCAATATATTCTTTTGTGAAAGTTTGTCATCAATTACCAAAAAGGGGGAGATTGAAAGCCCTAGTTTGGTTTTGGTTAATTGATGAAACCTATGGACTAACCCTATTGCTAAGTGCATGATCAAGATAGGGTAATCCACCTTAGCACATGGAGCTAGATGAAGGATCATGATGAATCAAGTGCTTCATGGACTAAGGAAAAGAAGAAAGATAAAAACAAAAATGGGCTCAAGGCAAAGGTATATCATAGGGCCATTTTTGGTTTAGTGATCAAGACATTATAGAGAGTGTGATCACATTTAGGATATATAGCCATACTATCAAGAAGGTAAAACTCGTGTCGATTACGGTTATCATGTGTACCTAGGTTTGCATTGCATACATAAAAATTGAATCTAAGTGACACAAAAATGAAACATACATCCAAGATAATTCAAAGAAAAGGCTAACACAGGGAACAAATATTTGGAAGACATGGTGTTAGCACTTGAAGACTTGAAGAAGAAGAAGCAACTCGTTTGGACAAAGAGAAGAGGTCTAGACGCAGGGTCCGGACGCTAGGGATGCTCGGTCCGGACTAACGTGTATGCGTCCGGTGGTGTACCCTAGCTCTCGGCTTCTCTGGACAGGAGGTCCGGACGCAAGCTCCGGACAACCATCCGGAGTGATGGACGTCTCTGGATGCTCTCTGCTGAGAGTCCGGACGCAAGGTATCGTCCGGATGCAGGACTCCGGACATGCGTCTAGATAGTTTGTGCTCTCTGGACCCTCTCTGTGTAGAGTCCGGACGCAGAAGACAGGGAGTCTGGACGCTACTGTTCAGTGCGTCCGGAGGTAACACGTCAGCACCAGGAAGGGCGCCAACGGCATGATTCAAATCGGAGGAGGGTCCGGACGCGCAGCCGATGGTCCGGACCCCCCCATAAAGCAGCGTCCGGACTGACGCAGTGAGTTGAGAAAAAGGAGCAAAACGGCTAGCTCGGGGGTGGAGGATATATAAGTGTTTTGGCCAGCTCCTAGGGCTCTCTCTTGCACCTCCCATTCATTTGACATACTTGTGCTTGCTTGAGATAGCCCCCAACTCATCTCTCTTTGCTTGTGTTGCTAATTCTTGAGAGTTTGAGTGAACCAAGTGCTTCATCATTGCATTGCATCTTAGTGGCACTTGGTCATCGTCGTCGCCGTGGGATTTCTTGTTATTCTTGGTGTTTGCCAACACCTAGACGGCTTGGCGATTGTGGAGAAGCTTCGGCGCGTGTTGGTGATTGTTTGCGACCAGCTTCGACGACTTGTGAGAGGGCTTGTACCCACCTCGGCGGAGCGCCAAAGGGTAACTCTAGTGGATTGCTCGTGTCATTGAGTTACTCTCATTTGGGTGGATTCTTGTGGCGCCTGAGTTAGTGGGCTAGGCTTGTCATTGCCTATTAGCCACCAAATCATCACTTGAGTAGTCGACACAACGGGGACTAGCTTGGTGGCAGCCAAGTGAACCTCGGGAGAAAAATCATTGTGTCATCTTGTCTCCCGGCTACTCTTTGGTATTATTGTGATTGGTTCTTCTTATTGACATCCCTACATCACAAGGCATCGGTATAACAATCACCTCTATCTGTTGCATTTATCTTCCTTCATATCTTGTCTAGTTAGCTTGCTAGTTAGTTTCCTTGTTAGTTGTTCTTGCTAGCTTGTGTTAAGTGCCTTAGGCTTTTGCTATTGTGTGTTAGGCACTTAACTAACTAGAATTGCTTGGATAGGTGGCTTTGCACTCCTAGTAGAGTTAGAGCAAAAAGCTTTGCTTATTAATTGTCATCTAATCTTTGCTCTAGTGGTTTGTAGAATTTTTATTAGGCTATTCACCCCCCCCCCCTCTAGCCATCAAGGACCTTTCAGGAAGGTTCAAGAACCCTCATAATCCACCGATCGGAGCCGGAGACAATCACCTTCCTCCGCTTAACGATCCTCGTCGCACGAAGCCGTCTAGGAGATGGCAATCTCCAAGAATAAAAAGAGCTTCTGCAATGACGACGATCACCAAATGTAACTAGTATGCAATCAAAGAGCAATGCACTTGGATTCATTCAATCTCTCATGAAATTATCAATTTAGTCAAGAGGAAGAGTGGGTGGAGCAATCTCAAGCAAGCACAAGTGTGTGAGTGAAGTAGGAGGGCAAGAGATGTAACGCCCCAGAGTCCAAACGGCTCAGATCCACTCTGCATGCTGAGCGAACCACACCCACCACCATCTCACTTAAGCTTTCGTCCTCGCTTCGCTTAAAAGGATTAACCTGGAGATGGTGGGATGGACTCTATAAGCCTTATATGTTGGTCTATCCCACCTTAAACAACCAAGGTGGGACTAAACCCTCCACAAATTAACACACATGGGCCACTACGGGCCAAACGGGCCGGATGTGACATACAACCCCCCTCAAAGAACTCGACGTCCTCGTCGAGCCCAACATACCCACAATCGGGCAACCGATGACCAGGAACGTTCCCTCTTAGCACACGCGACCGTGCACCCAGTGTCGGCACATGTGCCATGTCGTGCGCCCCGCAGAGCCTACACGCGCAATGAACCTACCATGTCCGCACACCTGGCCCGCACGCGCCCGCTGCCGCGAAGGTCGGCTCCGATACCATTTGTAACGCCCCAGAGTCCAAACGGCTCAGATCCACTCTGCACGCTAGCGAACCACACCCACCACCATCTCACTTAAGCTTTCGTCCTCTCTTCGCTTAAAAGGATTAACCTGGAGATGGTGGGATGGACTCTAGAAGCCTTATATGTTGGTCTATCCCACCTTAAATAACCAAGGTGGGACTAAACCCTCCACAAAATAACACACATGGGCCACTACGGGCCAAACGGGCCGGATGTGACAAGAGATTACCCCTTGGGCCGGCCAAACACATATATATAGCCCTTGAGTGAGTGGATTCGCTCATTTTTCACCTTTCTGCGTGCCTCCAGACGCAGTTTTCACAGAGGGTCCGGACCATTGAAAGCGTTCGGACCTCTTCACCACCGAGCGCCAGCGACTCTGAGTTACACCTCCGGACGCGCCTCCGGATGTGCGCACTACGCGGTCCGGACCAACGCGCACGCATCCAGTCGCCTGCCGATTGAAACGTCCTTCTTCCCGCTCGCGCCACAACACACCACGTGCCTTCGGACGCTCGCAATAGTGCGGGTCCGGACTCTACAACAGTAGCGTCCGGACGCTACACAGAGAGCTCCCGAGAGCCCCTTTTCCTCTGGACGCGTGTCCGGAGCTCCATATCTGGACACAACCTAGCGTCCGGACTTTCTTGCAGAGCCAACAGAGAGCACCAAGAAGTCCAGACAACGTCCAGACCCTTGCGTCCGGACCTCAACCAGCGTCCGGACCCCTGTCCCCTGAACAGCAGACCTAGGGTGTGTGTCCGGACGCACACGCAATGGTCCGGACACACCGAAACCCAGGCGTCCGGACCTCCAAACTGAGTCCAAACAGCCTCCAACTTTCCTCCAAGCTTCCAAGGGCTAACACTAAGTGATCTCAACACTTGTGCACGTGTGTTAGCTTTTAGTTCACATTTTCTTGGAATTAGTTGGTTGTTTCACTAGTTCAATTGATTTTAATGCAATGCATATGAACCTAGTGGCACATGATAACCACAATCATTCACAAGAGCTCCCTCCTTGATAGTACGGCTATTTATTCTAAATGTGATCACACCCTTATGGTGTCTTGATCACCAAACCGAAAATGGTTCCTATTATCACTTTTGCCTTCACACCATTTTCCTTTCCACCACCATGCTAGAGCTTGTGCCATCCACTTGATCCACCTTGCTCCATCACATGGCATGTACCAACCTATCTCATGATTCACACTTAGAGATCCAAGGTTAGTATTTAGGTAGGTTTCATCAATTACTCAAAACCAAACACATGGGGACTCTCAAATAGCTAGTCACGAAGGAGAAGGCGAGGACGGAGGAGGAGCAGCGAGGCGTGTGCGCAGCACCGGTTCGCAGCAACCTCCGACTCCGGGCAACGGGATCCCAACCGACGACGGGCGGTTCTCCAGCACATTCGGCGGCAGATCTCCTCTGATGGGAGCCGGTGCCGATGCAGGAGTAGTCGCGGTCCAGGGCGCGCGGAGCCGGTGATGATGCGGGAGCGGGGAGCCGATGCCGGGAGCGGGGAGGGACTGCCGATCGGTGCGGGCGGAAGCGAGCAACGATGCGAGAAATCGAGCAGGGCAGGAGAGATAAAAAGGTAAGGAAGAAGAACGGTCAGACAATGACATGTGCACCATATGTGTCATTGATTCAACCCTCTCCAACCCAACCTAAGAACCAAACAAGAAACATGAGATGAACCGAACCTGTAACCAAACAAGGAATGGGTCCGACCCATCCCTAAAAACTGGGTTGGACCCAACCCAATCCGGTTGATTCCCAAACCAAACACACGGTAAGGGCGCGTTTGTGACCCTGGACCAGGCCGGCCTGGCCAGCTGAACTGGCCCAGGCCTGGGCAGGCCTGCCCCAAGTGCTGCAACGCAGCTTGTTTGCGCTCTTGTACCAGTTGAACCTGGTCCAAGCGAGCGTGTGTTTGCGACCCAACAGGTAGCCGGGCTGAGAGACCAAACACTACAAAAAATCACCCGTGTAAGCCACGAGGAGCCGTGCGTGCGCCGCGGAGAGCAGTGCTCCAAAAAAACGTCAGTTTTGGTCATCTCTCGAGGGCAAGGCCGAGGGGTATTTTTGGCTCTGAAAAGCCAGGCTCGCTGCTGGGCCAGGACGACAAACATAGCACGTTACACCTTAGGAGCGCAGCCGGGCTGCAGGGCCACCCTCGCCAAATGGACCTAAGAATCCCCGATATCTTTATCATGGTCACTTCTCTGTGAGGACTAACGCCCCTGTATGGTTCTCTTGTAGCCAGACCGACCAAGGTAATCATAGTAGGTTTCAAGTACTCCTTTTTCTAGTTTCCTTTTTTTTAGGACAAAAAAAACAACGACCGTATTCAACACCGAATCCATTCTTTTCTATTTTCCTTTTTTTTAGAAAAAAGGCGGTATTCAACACCACCAAATCCATTTAGAGGAGATTTAGAGGAGTTTACATCCATCTGTATTCACAGATATTCAACATCCAATACCGTATCCAAATACTTAAATCGCAAAACAAAACCTATCCTATCGCTTAAAACGTCTTTATTTGACGGAAGACCTTGCAAAAAGCCTAACACAATTGTAGCCACATCCTACCGCACTATGCTACGAGTTCTTGTTAATACTCACAACAAAACTTTTGGGCTCTATATACCCCGCATCAAATCATTGATGGAAAGAAAACTGGAAAAGCTTAATAGCAACAGATCAAGTCAAGGCTGATTATGAACGATATTGCAGCAAATCATTGGTGGAAAGAAAACTGGAAAAGCTTAATAGCAACAGAGCAAGTCAAAACCAACCACAGGATTAAACATCTCCAAACATAGCAGCTAAGTATAGGCTAATAACACCACAAGATAAAATGATAACCATTCATGACGCAGATTCAGCACAGGGGACTGAGCATCAGGTCACGCAGCTAAGTGCTCACATGATACGAACATGTTTATAAAAACTAGATAATATTATATTGGGTAATGCTACTTGTGTGCATCCCTCACTCCTCATCCTCGTCACCACCATCACCACCGCCACCGCCAGTTCCCTTATTCATATTCTTTCTCTTCACCCTGCCTGCAGGGCCTCCGCCGAAGGGGCTTGACAGTGAAAAGTCAATGTGCTTCTCAGACTCCACCCTCACCATGAATGATGGGACATTGACAATTTGCCTGCCAACCCTGCAAGGTTCCACAAACAGATATTTCATTCAAAGAACAGTTTCAAAGAAACATTGATATCCTCTCTAACATCACAGTTACGAAATATTTCAAGCAAGACAATACATTAAGGACAGCTAACAATGGTTAATCTAATCTAAAATACATTCAAAAAAGTTATATATCACTAGTCATTCAAAGTTTCAGAAACAGCTTAAGAGAAGCACAGATATAGGCTTCAAAACTATTGTTCTAATCATTGCATGAAATGAGAGTACAAAATCATTATAAACACAACAAATCATCCAGGGTTCAATGATGCAATTACCTTAAAGGGTAAACTAAAACTATGTGCTCTTTTGAGAAAGATAATCCATAGGGAATATGAGTACTGAATTGACACAAGCTTTGCAGAGACAAGCAGGGAACAAAGAAATCATGAAATGACAAGATATGTGAGTAATCACTGACAACCATTTATTAGATATAACCCAGCATCATTGCTACTTTCTACCGATATATATTAGAAGGGCAAAATGGGTTTCAGATATTATTTTTTTTGCATCAAAAGAAGTGAGATAACTTGCATATTCTTAACCGGACCTTCCACTGAAAACCAGGTTTTCAGATAAACACTACCAAAATATTTTTATTACAAGCAGCCACGTAATGATACCTGATGTGACGCTGCTTGATCAAGACACGAGCATGGTGAATGGACTTGGCCATGCCAGCCTTGAAGACAAGTGTTTGAAGGCGCCTTGCAAGGAAGTTCTCAGCAGTAAGGGCAAGGACATAATCAAGCTTGTTCTGACCCTCTGCGAGAAGCCCATAGGGGTTCATGCGGCGGAGAAGCGCCTCACCCTCAAAGATACGACGGGGGTTCTTCTCATCAAGGGTGAGCAAGTGCCTTGCAGCATTACGGATCCTGCTCAGGGCATACTGGACCCTCCAAAGCTCACGCTTGCACCTGAGCCCATACTCACCGACCAGCTTCAGTTCAGCATCAAGACGCTCCTTCTCATAAGGACGCCTAGGTTTCTTGAATGTTTTACCATCTGCATAAAGAAGTTTCACCATAAACATAACTAGCGATATTCATGAAACATATGAAAAATCTTAAGGGCAAAAACTAGAAAGTAAATGGTCAGATAGTTGCCAGATATTCTTTTCAACCACAATGAACAGATTAAAGATCATTAAGTTCTTTTCAACCACAATGAACAGATCAAAGAGCACCAAGTAACCATTTGGGCAAATAAGCTACAAAATGCACATACAAGCAATTTCAATCATAAAAGGGAACATTATACTGAACAAATATCAAGTTCCATGATGAACTAACATAGTAGAATGCTTAATTTTGGCATTCGGATATGACAGAAGCATGGACCATACTAAAGAATCAGGTGACATAACCCAACAAATTATTTTTTTGTTAAACAAACACCACCTGGCACCATAATAGAAATTTTTTATGGGTTGACGCAAGCCTAACAGGGGCCCTTGCAAGAGCAACCAAACAGTTCAACCATAACATTTTTACTCCACACAATCAAACAAAAGAATTGGCCTCGATGCCCATCTCAGACCAAAGCTAGCCTCCACCTATAAACACTTCACATGAATCAGATCCAGATAAACGCCTTGCTCTACAAACCTCAGATCAGATCGACTGACACCAAGAGCAGTGGACACGCTAAATCCACCGAGCCCCATGTCGCGCCGTCAAAACCATTCACCTCGTCACGCAAACTACGGCGCAGGTAGGAACTCAAACCGAGACAAAACATTAGGTGCCCCGAACGGCAACCTTCAGAAAGCTCTACCAAGGTCAGGTAGAGCCGACTAGCCAAGAACTCGACGAGCTAGGCCTATGCGCCCCCCGTTCGGCACCAGATCACGGAGCCCCACCAACGAAAATGAAAAGGGAACGAAGCGCAACGAACAGAGGAGTGAGGGGATCTTCGGGGCGGACTTACAGTTGCGGTAAAAGTTGACGTGCACCATGGCTGGTGCTCCTTTCCCTCCCTCGCGTCGCGCCCTCGCCCTTGCCTTCGCCTCTTGTTGCTCCGCCGCCGCCGCTTCTGTGGGGGTGTCGCTGGGAGTGCTGCTATGTCGCGATTACGGCTTTATATGCCACCCAAAAACCCTAGTGGGCCGAGCAACTAAGATGGCACTATGTGATCCATGGGCCGGGCTCAATTGACAGCGGAAGCCTGATTTAACAGCCCAGATGGCCTCTATGCTTGTCGCACGCGAATCTCCAGGCAGCCTCGGTGTCAAATGGTTCCGGATTTTTTTTTTTTTGCTATTTGCTAATCACATTATTGTGTCGCTATAATCGACAGCAGTTCTCTGATGAAAAAAAAAAACACCGAGAGATTACAGTCAGCCACCGCAGCGTGCAGCGCTGTAGGAGTGCAGCCGAACACTTGAGCGAAATACATAGCTAAGTGTCCTTCGAAATTATAAAATTAATTACAACAAGGAAAAGAATAGCTCTTTCGCCATGTCGACCGTCCAGTGCAAAATGTTGCTGGCAGCTTGTTCTTCTTTGCGAGTCTCCCAACAGCACCCATGGCGGCGGCATGCTTGCCGTCGGGCTCAGCTTAATTGTGTTCAAGACTGAGCTCAGGGGCATCGTCCCAGTTCTCTTCGCGTAGATGACAACAGCGCTGGGATAAACGTGCATAGCATGGGCTCGCTGAAGCCCAACGCCCACTGACACCAAAGATCCAAGCACCACCGGTCACCACTGCCTCCTTGATGCCATCAATTTGTTGTCCACGCCAAGTTTTCTGCGGTAACACTGCATGGACTCATGGGAAACCCTGCTCTTGCACAGCATCAGCCATCAGGCCACAGAAAATCCCGCACATTGGTTGGTCAGCATGCCCAAGTTGCTCGATTGCGAGCCCATGCCATTGATGCGGATCATCTCACATAAGAGGTAGAGCTGATACCAAACATGGACTTGGCGTGCTTCCTCTCACTACCAAAAAAGAATGCCTTCATACCAGTAACAGAGTAGCTGGAAAGAGACATCGCTATGTAATTTCTACATGTTTAAAATGTCTGAACACTTCAGAGAGAACCGTGATGTCCTGACCATGCTATTGCTATGTAAAGTTCTGTTGCAGAGCATCTGCTTACTGCAACACAAAACAATATTCCACTATGTAATACTGCAAACAAAAGATAGCAAGGGACAAAAAGGTAAAGGAAAACTACCAGAAAAACAATGAAGTTTGAATGCACCTATCAGATATTGAATTCAAGAAATAATCATGTTTCTAGTAAAAAGATTTTCTATTTAGGTTTCCATAGCTGTGCCAAGATAAAATCAAGAAACCTGAAGCACCGAATTCATCTGCATTAATCCTGCCTTAAGATCCACCAGATCTAAATGTCAGCTACTCAGCTCCAAAGGAGATTCAGATCTAAACCTCCACCTCGCGAGAGCAGTTAAAGATGAATGGAAACCTGTATATCACAAAAATATATGAAACAAACAGGTTATGAATATCTGCTACTCTCTATTTATCAATCTGTCTACAATGTTTTACTCAAAGAACAAGAAGCCTTTCTGCTGATCTGCTCACTCAAACGATAAAATATTTTCTGCAACGCAGCATTATTTTGGAAACTCAGTTCTGACATAAATTAGGCACGATAAAACACAATTATATCACAGCGCCATACCTTAACTTGGTTTTGTCCTTGTGTCATGGATTCTGCAAAATACCACGATTTGCCACATTTTCACGTACACCGCATTGTGTTTTCAGTCATTATGAAATGAAACCATCCCTGATGCAGCTGCTCCAAAAAGTTTACATTTCAAGTCACAGCCTTCAACATCTCAGATTCTCAGACACCTACTTGTTAAAACTGACATATACAAATTTCTTCATGGTTGTACATCCTGACACTTATGGAGGCATCCAGCATAAGAAATGATCAACTCTACACTCATTTACAGCAGAAGACCAAACTTAAGCCAGTTGCAGATACAGATGCTCAAGGATACTGTAAATCTCATCGGAATTAGGATGGCTGGACTCTCCCATCAAAAACTCATGAACAACATTTTCCACTTCAAGCCAACTGCACCCTGCTGTTTTCTCAATACCCTTTCCTCTCATTGATTGCCACACAGTCTCAACTAAATCCCATTGCTGGCCACGAGCCAACGTGTTGGCAAGGAGTACATATGTTCCAGAATTCCCAGGTTCAATAGCAACGAGCTCTCTCACTGCTACCTTACCAACTTCAACATTGCAATGCTTCCTGCAGGCATTGATCAAGGCTCCCCAGACACCTGCATGTGGTTTCATTGGCATTGCCCGTGCAAATTGGTATGCTTCCTCAATGAGTCCAGCTCGGCCATAGAGATCCACCATGCACGCATAGTGATCTAGAGATTGTTCAATTGCATAATTTGTTCTCATAGATTCAAAGTAGCACTTTCCATCATGAACTAGTCCAGCATGAGCACAAGCTGACAAAACGCCAAGAAAAGTGACCGCATCTGGCTGCAACCCTTCCTCAGCCATCTCATTAAAGATCTGAAGTGCATCCCTACCATGTCCATGGTGTGCAAGAGCACAGATCATCACATTGTAAGACACTGTGTCCTTTAGACGTGTCTCAACAAACAACAAATGAGCTTGGCTGACACTACCACATTTAGCATACATGTTGATCAATGAATTCAGCACATGGAAGTTCATTTGGACACAGCCTTTCCTCAAAATCCCATGCACCTGTCTTGCAACTGACAAAGAACCAAGCTCTGCACAGGCAGACATCAGCACAGCCATCGTTGCAGGATCAGGTTGGAATCTTGCGAGGCGCATTCTATTGAACACTGCAACCGCATCAGCCCACGACCCCTCCTGCGAGCATGCAAAAATCATCATGTTCCAGCTGTTCACATTCCTGTCCGGTATCTCTTCAAACAAGTGCCTTGCTACACCTGCTTCCCCCTGCCGCAAGTACCCCATCATCAGCGTGTTCCAAGAGATTTGGTCCCTTTCCACCATCCTGTCAAACACATCCTGCCCAGCCTCCACAACACCTGCCCTGACGTAGCACGCCACCATGGTATTCCCGAGGACCACGCTTGTGGTAGGCATTTCGTCAAACACCCTCCTCGCATCCGCTACCCTGCCAAGGTTGCCGTACATGTCAACCAATGCGGCGCCCACGTGCGCAGCGCGTCCGAGTCCGGCATTCACCAAGAACCCGTGCACCTGGATCCCCACTCGAACGGCCCGCAGCGCCGAGCAGCACCTGACCACGGAGCTCGCCGTGAAGGCGTTCGAGCGAGGGACGCCGCGCCGGAGCATGAGCCGGAACAGCGCGAGCGCCTGCTCGGCCGCCGACGGCGAGGACGAGGCGTGCCTGGCGTAAGCGGCGATGGTGGCGGTCCATAGGTAGACGTTCTCAGAGGCGGCGGGGACGGCGCAGTCGAAGACGGCGCGGGCGTGGCGCGGAGAATGGGACGAGGCTATGAGGGCGACGGCGGCGCGGGCGGGGAGAGGGAGGCCCCGGACGAGGAGCTGCGCTTGGAGCTGCCTCGCCGCCGCCGGGGTCGTCGCGCGGCGGGCGAGGCCGGCCAGGAGGGCGCCGGCGTGCAGACGGGCGCTATGTAGCGGCGGCACCGCGCTGCTACCGTGGCGCATTGGTGGTGTTGCTAATGGAACTGCTCCTGGATTCAAATTTAAATAATCAAGACGCTAAAGTTCAATTCCTAAGCTAATCTCCAACAACTTAAACACACGTTGGTATTTCTATAACTTTGGTAAAATTATAAAAAAATTTCTTCAACAACTTCTAAAAACAATTTTGTATTTATTCAAACTTGTTATCGAAGGAGGTCGCGCGTGGGCTGGGTTGCTATCGCCGTTGGTTTCGTATTCTTTTCCTTTTCTTTTCTTTTTTCGTGCTGCTTTTTCTCCGCGTACGTAGCCGCACTATCGCGGTTGGTTTCGTTTTCTTTCCTTTTCTTGTTTCGTTGCTGCTTTTTCTCCTTTTTTTTTGTTTTTTTTTCTTTTATACATTTTTTATTGGGATTTGCTACATTTCAGGTGCCTGAATTTTAGTTTTTTTTCGGACGACGGCTATTACATATATTTATATTAAAATTGTAGTTTTAGTTCATTACAATTTATGTAGACACAAGCTGCAATTTTTAGTTTTAGAAATAAAAAACATGTTAGACATAACTACAAACGTGATAAAATCTTATATATGTTGGCACAAAAACAATTTAACAAATATAATTATTTCTATAAGAAGATAAAGATAAAAATTTAATATGTTATAACACAAAGACAAATAACAAAATATAAAATTAACAACTAACTTATATTAGTTGGTGGTATATTAGTATTGTCTGAAATCATCTTAAATTGCAGGCACCTGAACTATAGAAAAAGTGTTTTTCATTTAGACGGACTGTACGTTTTTTTCATTTGAACGGACGTACGTTATTTTGTATACCTCCTCCGTGCTTTGCCGTCACGGCTGTGCTCCCCGTCACGGGCCCACCTCGCCGTCACGCTGATATGGATTACTTGCTGGTGGGTCTTTTCTTTTTTAAGTTTAGGAAGTTGGAATAACAAATTGTTGGAGAGAGAACTTTTTTTTCACTTGCTAAATAATTTAGCAACTTGTCGAATCATAAGATTTGACAAGTCAATTTTTCTTAGAGATGCTTGCAGTTTATCAAGGCCTACGCACCGTCTTTTCCCACTCTATTTTATTACCTTCTACCGTGCAATCCAGGCTATGATTTATTTCAAGTCGCGTGCAATCCAGGAATGATTTTGGAGTCTGCTTCTAGTACTTTTCAGACCAAAAGCTTGTCACTATGGTAGGCAGCTGTGGTCATTGCCTGGCAAAAAAACTGCGTGCCACACTCAAGAGGCTGAGTTGCAGAACTAGATTATCAAGTCTAACAGAAGCGCGGCAAAGATTAAAAATCATGAGTAGCTGACATACTATTATGAAGAAGATGAGCAATGGATACACATGTTTCTAATTGTCCAGTATATTATGATCAGAGTCAGCCCGCATATGGTACAACTCAGCAACATGACAAAATGAACACCACAACAACAATGTAATCAAAACTAAGCAACACAAATTACAATTTTCATAAGCCTTTGCGAATACCAACACCAGTATCTCGGTGGCCTCACTATGAAATGAATTGATTTGCAACACGATTATGATACATGGAATACTACTGTGCTCGTTTTATCCATGTACGCAGCAACCATCTTTCGGTTATATCTGGGGTAGTTTCGCTCCAAGGTGAGCGCCTATGTCCATCCAGTACAAATGAGCAAAAACATGCTTGGCCTGGTTCTCCCACTCCTTTGCACAGGTTGAGTCCCAGACCCCTAATATACAGAACAGTATACCCCTTGATGCTCTCCTATCCTATGACCTTCCTGATGACATGCCAGAGGTGGCATGTATCTCCAAGGAGTGCTCTGGTATGTAAGCAACGCCTGCAGGGCAACAATCACTTCTCAAGTCTTAAAAGGATAAAAAGATATTAGATATGACCAACCAAATCACTGATGTATTTAAGACATTTGGTAGTCCACTAAATCCACTGCCTTAATATTCCCAAGTCACTTGAAGCCAGGATGATGCAAATAACAAACTCCTTTCTTGAATTTGACAATCTGTGTACACTCTATGTCTAGTACTCTAGCTGGTAAAGTACCACTTGCTGTGTTGGTAAAAAATCTGCATCTAGCTGCCAAAGCAGTACTTCTTTTGCAAATTTGTTTTTAAATGAAAATACTACCTTTCTCCCTTGCGGTTATTTGCAGTGTATCCAGTGTGATAATTCCATCTGTTAATGGAAGCAGCTCAAGTTTGACAGTGGTGCTTGAACGGGGAGGAACACACCTGTTAGACACATTCACCAAAACCAAATGTCACTCTGCAATGTTTTGGAATATAGGCAGCTCAGTTTTGAGTTGACTCTTTTAAGTAAGTGAAAACAGGTAAGGGTGAATACCCTAGGGGCACTGCACTTTGCAACCACAGATGAGTACAGCCTGAAGCATTACTCATTCTATTTCCTCCATTGTCACCTTCTTTTGGAGATGCAGCTAGGACAGAATTCAATCTTCGAAAGCCAATTCCATGTTTTCCCAAACCAGATCTTTTTGCTGACTCATTAACACCATCAAAAGAACCAATTGGGGTGGTTGGAGCTGAGTTTAAGGATACAACTGAAGAAGAACCAGATCCTTCAGGAGCAAGGACATTTAATGTAAGGTTTTCGGATGTCATATTAGTAGCTTCAAGTGTTAGTATCTGCAGGAAATGATATATCATTTTCATAGTGATAAATTGGAGATTTTTCATAGTGAGGAAATACTGCAACAACCTGCACAGGGAGCTGAGGAACTCGAGCACCAAGACTAGGATTTCGTAAAGACAGTTCAGATGATACAGAGATCATAAGATCGCTGGCTGCAGAGGGTCGCCAGCTTGTTGCTTGCTTGAAAAAAAGTTTTGATTCTACAAAGATAAAAGGGCTAGTCAGAAAAATCCACTCCATTCCTGTTTTGAAGAATCTACTTGTTTTATCTATAGCTTTACCTGTGTAATTGCAGCGATAAGATACCAGTACAGCATATTGGTCGCTTAGATCAGCATATGGCTCACCAACCTTTGGTGTATGGGTATTTAAAGTAGCACCGGTCATCGTTGGGAGGGACAAGGCGGGAGGTGCATAACCACTGGTCTTCCGTTCCCTTGAGGACATAGTTGCTGGCTTGAGAATAAAAGAGTGCTCCTCACCCTCCTAGAAAGATAAGAAATAGTGTACAATGCTTAAAACAATTGCCACACACTTTATTACAAACACACAACACTAAAGTGAATCTTGGATATGGAAACAACATTTGTGGACTTTGTTCCCTCCACCATTCAAGAACAATTCTGCACCACCATACGAAGTCAGTTTTGGAGTTCTTAAAAGCAGGAAAAGTGGAAATTTAGGGAATGAATTGTGTGTTTGTGGGGGGGGGGGGGGGGGGGGGGGGGGGGGGGAATCTTGTGCCTGTAATAGCTGGTAGATCATGAGCAAAAATGCAAAATCAATGAAAAAAGTTGCATATACCTGAGTGCTAAATTTGGTAAGTTATGACCATGCCCAACCTCAATACTAGCAATTGGTAATGACAAAGGAGCACCTCCTTTGGATGCCTCCTCAAATACAATAGTAATTGCGTCAATGAATACAACTATATCTTTCGCATGAGTAGGAGCAATATTCTGCAACAAGAATTCATGATATAAACATTATGTTTGGAACATTAGTTCACAAAATGAAAAATGAATGGATGTTTTGGTATATTCCACGCACCTTTACTGTGACACAGAGAAGATTTTCTACAGTACATTTTGCAGCAAAAGAATGAACCTCAATTGGTTGAATGATTTCAACTTTTCTCCTCCATCTTTTCCCTGGTAGATACACACCTTCTAAACCACAACGTACAGAATACCGTTCAGGTTCTAAAGGAACTCCTCTAAACGAAAGCTGCCCATCATTTATAATGTCTGGGGTTTTTGCAGGTTTTTCAGGCATAAATTCTTGACTTTCAGATATTGGTGGTGGTCTTATATTATTTGGTGTCTGAACGGAAGAGGCTGAAGGCATGGAGTAACTTCTGAAGTTGAATATTTGAGAACCAGAAGTAGGATAAGATTGCTTGTGTGATACACTTGGATTGAGAGTAGGGGGTGCCAAAGAACGAGGCGGTAATGTGCGATCTAAAGGGAGCAACCAACTAAGCAGCTCCTGACATGGGTCATCATTACTGTCAGAAAGTCCATCTACAAGATTCTGAGGCATACAATTGTTCGATATACTTTTCTCAAACTGAAGGACTTCAAGCACAGGATCTTCCAATTTGTTAACGCCAACATTCACTTGCAAAACAACCTGCATCCTTCCACCAGAGAACATCATTGCTAAATCAGCATGCATTTAAACCAATGAGAATTACAATAAAATACATAGCCAAATAGTGACACCACTAACTTCTTATACATGTTTTTTTAAAACTCATTCTTTTCTCTGCATCTAATATATTGATGTATTGCCTCATATGTAGTAGCATAGAAGGATTCAAATAGATTTTTACAAAAAAAAAGCTTAATTAACTGAGAAATTAGAGAAACCTAAAGCAAGGTCTAAGTTTCTAAAAACAATAACAAAACTACAAGAATCAATTTAACAGAAAGTACACTTCCATTGACATTCTATATTGCTAAACTAAACTTTTTAATAAAAAATGCAAGCTAAACTTCTATTACAATACTGTATTGCATACTACGTAACTACACATTTCATGTTGTTTCACATATCACAGAACTACACGTTTAACGTTTTGAGCCCAAACAAAACAGAACTACACGTTTAACGCTTTAAGCCCAAACAAAAAAGCAGTTTCATGATATGGAATACCAATAAATGTGCAGTTCCGTAATATGAAGTGAAAAAAGTACACTGCTTTGAATCAATTCTATGTGTAGTTTTGTGATGCATGAGAATAGAAGTGTATTGCAATTTGCAAAATTGGTTGCAAGAAGTGTTGTGTAGTTTTGCATTTATTTTTACCTATAGTGCAGTTTTCTGAAATTTACTCTAATTAGTTTATAGACTTCACTTTCAAAGTTCATGGACCTATGGTGCATTTAACTCTTTATAGAAGGCAATGTGGTATTTGCAAGTTTCCAGAACGCATCAGTAAGACTAATCGGTGCTGCTAAATTGCTAAAACTGATTAAATGTGCTATTCCAGTCTACAATAGAATCAGGTGCCAAGTTCTTTACATGTTTATTAAGTGGGAAGATATTTATACTTTCCAGCACTTAGTAAAGTCATTTAGAGGAAATGTTACCTAATAAAGGAATAAAAATGACAAGTGTAAATGACAATTGACATTGAATTGGAGTTAGAAGCAGATTTAAGTCAATTTCCAGTAGGTGCCTGCTGCTTGGCTAAGCTTAGGTTGGATCACAAAACTTGCAGTTACTTATGCAATGCCCATCAATGTCCAGTGGCCAGTGATCATGCAGTACAAGAAGTTGTAGTATACAATGTCACACAGTAATTAAAAAGAACCGTAAAAACATACCACTATGTCTCCATTCTGCAGAGAATAACACTTGACAACATCTCGAGCAACTCCCCCAGATGTGCTACCATCAAAGATCCCTTTATCAGAAATGGTATTGTAAACATTACTCTTTGAGCACTTACTATTTCCCTGGTTATCTGATCGTTCGTCTGCCATCATAGTTGAAGTTACTCTTTTCTTGGACCATAGAGGCTCATCTGACTCTGCAATCCGGACAAAAAAATTGGATTCTCTAAATCTTCGCAACACATGTTCGATCTGCTGCTTATGATCCTCCATCTGAAGGAGAGATTGAGTCTCCAAAATATCATGTTCTGAAGAAGAGGCTTCACCATTGAGTTCAAGATCCTGATAGACACTTTCTCCAGCTGCTCCATTATCATGACCATTTGCACTGACAGGGCTAGATTTATTTGTAGAGTTTTGCAAAGAATTTCCATTCTTAGACATCACTGCAGCAATTCTAAAGGGGGATATAACCTGTACATCTTGCTTAGAAGCTGACAGGCACGCCAGTATATGAACCTGCTCGCCTGACAACTGAACCAAATCAATTCCAGAAAATAGGTAACAACTAAGATGCAATAGAACCAGAAACTTTTACTAAAGTCACAAAGAAAACACGTTTACCAGGAAAAAGGAAGGAACGGTCCAGAGTCTGCAACTGAACCATTTCTGGTATGTCATTCAAACTTTCAGGAAGTGCCTCTGTAAGAAAATTCTAGATATTACTAACTCACAGAGATGTTAAGATGGTTTTACTAGCGTGAAGAAGCTACCAGTAGCATGTCACAAGGAAAACAAATTATTGGACTTGAGTGTTTAGCAGATAAGTGTTAGGGCTACATTTTCACACTGAAAACAACTAATGGTGAATTAGTTAGGGCCTGTTTGGAACGCAGGATTTCCACAGGAATTGCGTAGGAATTTCACAGGAATTGCGTAGGAATTTCACAGGAATCAGTTCATTTTCACAGGAAAAACGCAGGAGGAACGGGGAAAAATTCCCGCGTTCCAAACAGTGCCTTAGTAGTAATGGTAAAAAAAGGCTATATAACCTTACTCATGCAATGCAGACCAAGGATGGAGATAAGGACTAAGGAGGGATCACTTGGCTGATGAAAGATAAGTTAAGTTTGATTACTAAAAATCATAGGTGTGTTTATGCCATTATGATATATAACAAAAAACGAGATGAACAATTCAAAGGCACCGAACTGCTTGGAATTGTGATCCATCCTTCATCCTCCGCGACATCGGCATGTGTCCCAGTGGGACCAGGCTTTTTGAATCTAGAGATGAAGGATCCTCACTGATATCCTTAGACCCATTATTAGCAGATCCATCTTCGCTGCGGACGGAGGAGGGCTGGTACGAATCGTCCGCGATGAGACCCTCCAGTGTCGTAGTTGGCTTTTGTAAAGCATCTCTGTGATGATCTTGCTCTGAAATCCTTGGCAGCTCAGATGATGCAGGCTGCGTAGTTCGGTAGAGGAAATTCATTGAGCAATACTGCTTGAATTAGTTCCTGCAGAACAAATGACAGCAGAAGGGTAAACAGACAGATCCACACCTTGATCTAGTAATTTGCAGTTTAGCATCACATAATAATAATAAAAAAAGAGAGAACATTTTTAACACGGCATTTTCAAGTCCAGTCCAGTCGGACTAGGCACTAATTGGACTAAACAGTATGGTAACACAAGGCAGCAGCACCAAACCCTCAAGCAGGGTTCCAAAAAGCGGCACTAAGCGCACGCTTCAGCGCGCTGAAGCCCTAAGCGGACAGGCAATGCTTCGCTTTGAGGCATAAGCGCTCCCAAAGTGGCGCGACCGCCATATGGTGGAGCAGCGGCTGCTGGGGCGACTGGCGAGAGGCGAGAGGCAGGAGGGGGAGCCGCTGATGACGATGCCGAGCCTGGGACTACCGCGCCGCCGTCGCCTGCGTGCCGTGCGCGGCAAGGTGGGGGAAGGAGGGGACGGAAGATGGAGCGCCGGCGCTGCGAGGAAGATCGGCCCCGTTGGGTTCACAGCAACCAGCTCCACCGACGAATCTCCGCAAAATGCGTTGAGAGAGACGCG
>CM039129.1:29000491-29275257 GCA_022036555.1 Microstegium vimineum | reverse complement strand
GAATCTCCGCAAAATGCTTGAGAGAGACGCGAGAGATGGAGGAGCTGAAAAAATGTAGATCTCACCGGCTCCTTCTCCCTTCTCACGCGGGAGGACGCCGCTGCCCCTGAATCCACGCGCTGCGGCTCCTCCTCCCTCCTCACGCGCGTAGCTGGCGACGGAGAAGAAACCCAGGGCGGCCTGGAACGACGGAGGGAGGCGGGGCGGCATGAGAAGCGACTCAGGCGAGACGGCGCGGGAGGCAGGGTGAGACAGGGCGGAGCGGAGGAGGAGGATGCGAATTTTTTTTTTTGATGATAGGGAAATAACTATCTCACCCTTCAATTGGTAATGTGTTAACGCTACGGTTTTATATAGGGAAACTGTTAAAAATAATCATTTAGTTTTACGAAATTTAACTTTTACACAATTGTATTTGAAACCTATACACAATATATGTAACATTTTTGTTTTTAATTAGAAGACATAGTTACATTCTCCCTAACTTCTTAATCATAACGAAGATTCTCCCTAACTTCTTAATCATATATTGGAGATTTTTAGGGTTGATGCACGACTCGTCAAAACGTCAGTCAATAATTTTATCCTCATTACGTTATTATTTATGTGCGTATATACAAAATATAGTTGGAGACTATTTATGCTTTATAGTGTTGATCGGCATCCTCTGTCTCGCCCGACTTGGGGCACAAGCTCTGTCTCACCCGCCCCGAGGGCGGGGATCTATCTCGCCCAACCCCTCGGCCGTAAACTCCGTCTTGCCCAATTCAAGGGTGCGGGCTCTATCTCGCCTAACCCCTCGGACGTGTCTCGCCCCAAACCCCTCGGGTGTAAGCTCTGTTTCGCCGGACGATGATCGTGCCCCTTTGGTTATCGTAGACCTATGACGGGCCCTCCCGATGCCATAAGATGACGACGCACACACGCCGGTGCGAAGAAACCCTAAGGAACCTGGCAAGTGACGGTCCATATGGAGAGGACAGCCATTTTGAGGGCTCAACAAACACCCAAGTAATATTTTCTATGGAACCCGTTGAGTTTATGGTAAACAAGTCCCCATATAATCATGTCTTAAATATTCATAAATAGAATATGTATTATAATTTCAGAGTTCATTTAGCTAAAAGCATAAAAGTAATACCCCTTATAAGTTACTGAAAGTTGACTTCTAAACAACGTCCAAAACTTAGTTTTTTTTACAGATGTAAACCAACTTTTATGAAAAGTACCATGTTCAATACAAGAAAAGAAAAACAGAAACAACAAAGAAACTAAGGTAAAACCTAACTTTTTTTACAGTTAACCAGGAGCTACTATTTTGAATATGAATACACAACCAATTATTTGGGAAGAACGGTAGGTTCAAAATAACCTCACCTTTTTAACATTCTCCTCTATGGATAAAAATGCAGTATCAAGTTATGATATGTAGTTAATAACAACTCTTTTTGCAGCTATATTGGCAAATCTTTGTGTTTCTGCAATTTGTGCCAAAAGGATTCATAACCACAGAACTCAACCATAGCACACATGGCCATACACATAATTTTCATATAAAGAAAGAAGAACCCTCATAACCATCTGACAACACCAAAGAGCATTTCACCAAATCCCGATTAACATATGTCAATTGGCTTCAGATCTAAGTATGATAGTATAATTGCTAATGATGGCACTATTGGCAGTGCTCCACAAAAAGAGCAGATCGTCATATAAGTTTGGTATAAGCATCAAGTCAATAAATAAGAAAAACACAAATTGCTAATGGCTTGTTGCCCATCGGTAATCGACACAAACTGCATCATTTTTCAAACTAAAAATCTACATCATTTCCAAACTAAAAACATATCTACATGTCCATCACAAAAATTATTTTCAAAATAGTCTAATGCATAGTTGGGCCAAGATCAAAGAACACCATCAATAATCAAGGTTTTTAGAGTTGCATGCAATTAGATAAGAAATTTAAGCTACCTGCTTTAACTTTGGAAGATCTGGTAGCTTCCTATCATTGATGGAGCATGTAGAAGCTTGGTCTTCTCCTCAAGATAATCAAAGCCTATCACCAACCATTATCTCATAAAGGCACATAATAGCGAAAATATTATGTTTACATGCCTAAACACAAAAGAACAACAGCTTTATGACCCTCAATTTTGTGAATTGGAGAACCACTCCTCCAAGCCCAGATTGAGACAATCCCACATCGAACAGAGTTAGATGCGGAATATTGTGACAATCAGACATTCATGCACTCAACTTCGGTCAAAAACATACTTGATTTAATGAGATGCTGAAGTGGAACAAAAGAACATCACCTTAACAGCTAGGCCAGTGCCAATTCGAGTATCCAAAAAAATTAGACAAGCCTCATCCCCCACACTACAAAACTCCTATGCCCTGCATTTAAAAGGGCATCATTAGTTTAGAACATTAATAATTCATCAATGCATATTATAAAACCGTAGCAACTGAGTTTGCACTACTACAAGAATCATTTACCGCAATGCTGGCATTTGGCGCTCGACAGCGACATCTTCAAGCGTCTGCTGCGGTAAAACCGGTGGCCAGCTTGGGTAGCTGACCACTGCGGTTATTTCATTTACCGTAGCGGGCCATATAACCCGCCCGCTGTAGTAAATGAGCATTTTCTGCAGCTGGCGCCTTATGCTGCCCGATGCGGTAATCCCTGTCCTATAAATAGCAGCAGCCCTCCCTCCTTCCCCACGACTTCTCCTCTTGCAAAACGGGGCGGGGCGAGGTTTTGCCCGAATTTTTCACCAAATCTTCAAATTAGTTTTAGAGCTTTAATTTGGTGGAGTAGGACATGAATAGAGGTATATGATTGCTCTCCCCACCCCCTCTTTCTCCCTCGTTTGCTCTCTTTTTAGTGCAACTCCTCATGTGGATCTAGATCTAGATCCATGGGATTCACACATGCATGGATCTAGATCTAGTTTATGTTTTTTAGTCTAGATTCTTCATAGATCCATGTACTAGATCATATAAACCTGTGTTTTTTAATCTAGATTCACCGGTGTGGCTAAAGTTTTGTACGTCTTGATCTCTCATCTTGTTGGGGGCGGAGTTATTGCCGAATTTTTCACTAAATCATCAAATTGAGTTTGAGAGCTTTGATTTGGGGAGGAGAGGACAATAAGAAGTACATGATTGCTCTTCCACACACCTATTTCTCTCTTTTGTTCTCACTTTTTAGTGCGATATGTCTCATCATGTGTGTCTAAATTCATGAATTATTAGTAGATCTATTTTTTTATTATAGCACTTTGTTGTTTTGTCGTGTGTTAGCACGATCACAGGTCCCGAATGGATGTACCACATTGATAGAGTACCCTAAGTTTCATGACGAGCCTAGACAGTCGGTTCGCGCTGAGTACCGATGGGATGAACCCATTCTGTGAGCTAAGCAGCTCGCACAGTACTTGGCCAGTCGTCCTCAGCATCTACAACCTACCTCCTTGGGTGTGTCTGAAGTGCAGGTACCTTATGTTGACGATGCTTATCTCTGGACCGAGGCAGCTCGGCAATGATATAGATGTCCTCTTAGAGCCGGTCATGGAGGAAATGCAGATGCTATTCGATGTTGGGGTCGAGATGATGGATGCGTACAAAAAGAAGAGCTTCACACTTAAAGTCATCATCTTTGTCACCATCACGGATTACCCCGGTCTCTTCTCACTATCAGGGCAGATCAAAGGAAGACGGTTGTGTAGTTTGCATCGACGGGAGTTGCTACACTTACCTTTCGAGTTCCACCAACTGGTGTACACTCGGCATAGAAAAGATCCTTAAGGCCAAACATAGGTATAGGAGAAGTGATATGAATGAATACTTTGACAATAAGGATGACCACAACGACTTCCAATGTCGCAGACAAAGTGGGGGTCAAAGGTGTATGAGATGGTGAAGGATATGGATGAGATCGAGTTCGGTAAGAAGAAGAAACCACCAAGGAAGGGACAAAACCGACTAGGAAGCGAAAGCGCGACAAGGAGGCATCTCCTGATGATGAAGTCACAGTCGTCCCTTTCAAGAAGAAGTTGATCTTCTTCAAGTACCTGTCGTACTGGAAAACACTACATACACCCCATGCAATCGACTGCATGCACCTCGAGAAGAATGTGTTTGAGAGCACGATCGGTGTTCTGCTAGACATCACGGGCAAGATTAAGGATGGATCAAGTCACGGACCGATCTTGTCAACCAGGGATTAGAAAGGAACTCCACCCTGGAAAGCCTCAGAACGATAAAGTTGATATCCCATTGGCTGCATACAACCTCACGCATGCCGAGAAGGTGACTTTTTGCAAATTGATGAGGGGTTTATCAAGGTGCCGATGAGAGTCTCCCATGTGTTTTGGTTTTGAGTAATTGATGAAACCTACTTAGGTACTAACCTTGAATCTCTAAGTGTGAATCACGAGATAGGTTGGTACATGCCATGTGATGGAGCAAGGTGGATCATTGGTGGATAGCACAATATCTAGCATGGTGAAGGAGATGGAAAGGAAAATGGTGTGAAGGCAAAGGTGATTGCTAGGAACCATTTTCGGTTGGTGATCATGACATCATAGAGGATGTGATCACATTTAGGATAGATAGTCGTACTATCAAGGAGGGAGCTCTTAAGTATGATTACGGTTATCATGTGCCACTAGGTTCATATGCATTGCATTAAAATCAATTGAACTAGTGAAACAACAAACTTAATCCAAGATAATTGTGAACTAAAAGCTAACACACATGCACAAGTGGAGGGATCACTTAGTGTTAGCTCTTGGAAGCTTGGAGAAGTTGGAGAAGTGTTGGGCAGCTCAAAGAGCTTCAACTGAGGTCCGGACGCTAGGGTTTGTGGTGTGTCCGGACCATCGCGGGTGCGTTCGTACACAGACCCTAGGTGGCTCGCAGAGGAGAGGAGACCGGACGCTGTTCGCGGTCCGACGCAAAGATCCGGACGCGCGTCCGGATGACCTGCCCTCTCTGTTGCTCTCTGGGTGGAGCAACCGGACGCAAATGATGGCCCGTTGAAGGAACCGGACGTGCGCCCGGGTGGTTGGAGGCTTACTGGACCCTCTCTGTTTGGGCCCGGTCGCTGGAGGCGTTGGTCCGGACCCGCACTATTGCGAGCGTCCGGAACCACGTGGCAAGCAGAGGCGAGCGCGGGAAGTAGCCGTTTCAAACGGGGGCCTGTCCGGACGCAGACGCGTTGGTCCGGTCTGCACTTTGGGTGCGACCGGAGTCAGCATCCGGAGGCTCAAGTAGAGTTGTTTGCTCTTGGCTATTGATGGGTCTGGACGCAAATGATGGTCCGTACCCCCATAAAAAGTGTGTTCGGATGGGACGCAGATGCTCAGTTTTTGGGGCAAAACAACTAGTTGTTGAGTGAGGGCTATATAAGTGATATGGCCGACTCTTTGGGGATTGTTGGCACATTCTACTCACTCACACTTTTGTGCTTGCTGAGAAGCTTCCACCACTCATCCTCTAAACATATTTGACATATTCTAGAGAGATAGAGTGGATCCAAGTGCATTGCTTTGTTGATTGCATACTAGTGGCACTTGGTGATCGTCGTCATCGCGGAGCTCTTGTTATTCTTGGAGATTGCCATCTCCTAGACGGCTTGGTGCGATGAGGATCATTGAGCGAAGGAAGGTGATTGTCTCTGGCTCCGATCGGTGGATTGTGAGGGGTTCTTGAACCTACCCCGCGGGAGATTCGCGAAAGGTATCTCTAGTGGATTCCGCGTAGCTTGGGATCCCTATCTTGTGTTGGTTGTGCGGCACCCTTGAACGGGTTTGGCTTTGATTGCCAATTTAGCGCTGAACCTCCAAGTGGGTGTATCGCTACAACGAGGACTAGCTTGTTGGCAAACAAGTGAACCTCGGTAAAAAATCTTGTGTCACATTGTCTCTACTGAGGATTTCATATTGTGATTGATTGGTTATCTTATTGCTACTCTCCACGTCGGTATAACCTTCCTAACTCTAGCTTTGCATTACATTCTTTACATTCTTGCAAAGTAGACCCTCTAGCTTAGCTTGTGTAGCGTAGCATAGTTTCTTTAGTTATCTAGCTCTTGTGTGTGACATATAATATATCTTGCTAGTAACTAGAATTGATAGGTGGCTTGCCTAACCTTAGAGCTAGAGCAAACTTGCTTAAAGCCGTGTTTTATTCTAACAAGTTTGCTTAAGTGTTGTTGTAGAAAATTTAATTAGGGTATTCACCCCCCCCTCTAGCCATACCTAGACCTTTCAAGTTGTATCAGAGCTAGTACACCGTACACAAAGGCTTAACATCCCATGGTGTTAAAATAGCTCAAATCAACAACACCAAGAGGGCACCTAAGTTTGATGGCAACAATTATAGCTATTGGAAGGCATTGATGACCACCTATCTTAAATCAATCAACCGGAAGATATGGTTGGTGGTCGAAAAGAAGTTTGAGGTGGTAAATGAAGAGGCACCCACTCCGGCCGAAGAGGAAAAGCTCCAAAACAATGATATTGCCTTGAGTGCAATACATGAGGCAATCTTCAAGGAGGTCTTTGAGCAAATCAAAAACTTGGAGAGTGCTCATGAGGCTTGGAAGAAGCTAGAAGAGTCATATGAAGGGACTACATCCATGAAGGGAGCAAAGGCCTATATCTTGAAAGAGAAATTTGCTAGCTTCAAGATGAAGGAAGATGAGAATGTGCCCGAGATGTTCAATAGGCTTGAGGTGCTTGTCAATGACCTTAAGTCACTTGGAGAGAAGGTGGAGAACAAAGACTTCTCATTCAAGTTCCTAAAAGTATTCCCTCAAGATTTGAGATGCTAGTCACTCTATTGGTGAGAAGTGGATTGGACACAACAACACCAAACCAAATTCTTGGTGAAGTGATGACCGATGACACCTTTAGAGAAGACAAGGACAAGATTAGAGAGAACAAGGAAAAGAAGGATGACAAGAAAGAAGACAAGAAGAAGAGTGTGGCATTAAAAGCCACATCATCATCTAAGGGCAAAGCAAAGTGTGATGAATCAAGCAATGATGAATGCTCAAGCATTGATGATAGTGAAGATGAAGAACAAATGGCCCTCTTTGTCAAGAAATTTGGCAAGTTCATGAAGAAGAAGGGCTATAGAGCTAGAAGGAAGAAGAACTCCTTCAAGAGCAAGAACAATGACAAGAGGTGTTTCAAATGCAATAGCAAAGATCACTTCATTTCGGATTGCCCACATCATAGTGATGATGAAGATGAGAAGAAGGACAAGAAAAAAGAAAAGAAAGAGAACAAGATGTTTCTCAAGAAGAGCAAGAAGGGAGACTCATATGTTGTCACTTGGGATAGTGATTAAAGTGAAGATGAGGACTCAAGTGATGTTGAGAAGAGATCAAGCAAGAAGGCTCTTGCTAGCATTGCTATGAAGAACAAGATCTCTCTCTTTGACACTCCATCGACATGCTTCATGGCTAGGCCAACTAAGGTACAATCCGATGGTGAGTGTGATTCTAGTGATGATGATGATAATGAACCCACTAAAGATGAATTAATTGTAATGTTGGAAGATGCTAAGACTCACTTCTTACTCACAAGAAAGGAGTGCAAAGCATTGCGAAAAGAGAATCATTCTCTCAAGCAATCCTTTGATGAGCTCAACCTTACTCATGAGAGGCAAACAGATGCCCATGAGAAGCTTGGCAAAGTTCACTCTAAGCTTGAAAAAGCCCACTCTAAGCTTGAAAAGGCTCATTCACTTCTTGTTGAGAAAAATGAGAAAGAGCATGTTTCAACATGTAACATGGGAACAACTTGTGATATAATTGATGAATCATTCTATCAACCCATCATCATCACCCTAACTAACCCTTCTTGTAGCACATCTAACTCTACCTCTTCTACTAGTGATATTGTCACTTGTGACACTACACTAATGGTTGAGAATGAGACCCTTAAGAAGGAGGTTGGTAAGCTCACTCTAGCATTAGGCAATGCCTATGGTGGAGACGCCCGCTTGCTTAAGTGCTTGGGTAGCAAAAGGTTCTCCCTTTGCAAAGAGGGACTTGGCTATACCCCCAAGAAAGGCAAGGCGGCCTTTGCAACTCCAAAGCCTCGCTTTGTGAAGAGCAATAGTCGGTTTTGCACTAGTTGCAAGCAAGTAGGGCATGAAGAGCAATATTGCAAACTAAACCAATGCAAGATAAAATTTACACATGCATCTCTTCGCTTTGATTCTAGTTATATTCTTACCAAGGGCAAGAAAGGTGTGATTGCTAAGTACATGGGTACACCTAATGAGAGCTCAAAGAAGAAAGATATTTGGGTACCTAAGTCCTTAGTCACTAACTTTGGAGGACCCAAACAACAATGGGTACCTAAGAAGAATTGAATCTTTTTGTAGGTCAATTATAAAGACGGAGGGAGGCATTGGGTGCTTGATAGTGGGTGCACATAACATATGACCGGAGATTCAAGAATGTTCAACTCTATCAAGCAAAATGATTGCAATGGGATTGAATCTATCACATTTGATGACAATGGCGAAGGGAAAGTCAAAGGGCTTGGTAAGATTGCTATATCAAATGACATGAGCATATCCAATGTGTTTCTAGTAGAGAGCTTGAACTTCATCTTGCTATCCGTAGCTCAACTTTGTGATCTAGGCTTTAAATGCATCTTTGGAGTTGATGATGTAGAGATCATAAGTGTAGATGGCTCTAACTTGATATTCAAAGGATTTAGATATGAGAATCTATACTTAGTTGATTTCAATGCCAAAGAAACTCAATTGTCAACTTGCTTGCTATCCAAATCTAGCATGGGTTGGTTATGGCATAGAAGGCTTGGTCATGTTGGAATGAGGCAATTGAACAAATTAGTCAAACATGATCTAGTTAGAGGCTTGAAAGATGTGGTCTTTGAGAAAGACAAGCTATGTAGCTCTTGTAAAGCTGTTAAACAAGTTGGAAATACTTACCCTAGTAAGAGCATGATGAGTACTTGCAAACTATTTGAGCTCTTGCACATGGACTTGTTTGGACCAACCGCCTACACTAGCATTGGTGGAAACAAATATGGCTTTGTGATAGTTGATGATTTCACTAGATATACATGGGTATTCTTCTTGAGTGACAAGAGTGAAACATTTAATACATTTAAGATCTTTGTCAAGAGATGCCAAAATGAGTTTGAAACAATTATCAAGAGAGTAAGAAGTGACAATGGTAGTGAGTTCAAGAACACAAGAGTTGATGAGCTTTGTGATGAATATGGAATCAAACATCAATTCTCGGCCATGTACACACCTCAATCAAATGGGCTTGTTGAGAGGAAGAATAGGACACTCATTGATATGGCAAGATCTATGCTTAGTGAATAATTTGTGAGTGATTCTTTTTGGGCCGAAGCTATCCACACGGCTTGCTATTATAGCAACCGACTCTATTGCCACAAGATGCTTGAGAAGACACCTTATGAGATATTGAATGGAAGAAAGCCAAATATTGCATACTTTAGAGTATTTGGATGCAAGTGCTATATCTTGAAGAAAGATGCAAGACTAAGAAAATTTGAGAAGAAATGTGATGAAGGCTTTCTACTTGGCTACTCAACTACAAGCAAAGCTTATAGAGTATGGAATCTTACTCATGACATAGTTGAGGAAGTGCATGATGTGGAGTTTGATGAAACAAATGGATCTCAAGATGAGAATTGTTGGAATATGCCCTAGAGCTAATCATGTAGATGATTATATTCCGGTTGTATCCATGATTAATAAAGTGTTCTGAGAATATCCATTATAGACAACTAGTATTGATTGACAATTATGTGAATTGTTTGTGGAACTCAATTACCTGAATGGTTATTCTAAAAGTTGTCCCTGGTCGGTATTCTTGTAAGAGCACACTTGAATAATAGACCAGCACATGTATTAGTTGATGGCTATGTTTCACAAGTCATAGACATGGAGATGTCAAACTAATAATGTGGGCACATGTGAGACATGTAGGCTGGACTGACCCAACAAGAGAAAGTCTCTATTCATGTCATGTACGTTTTGTCCTTAGACCTGAGATTGTGGTATGTACTCAAGATGTGAAACGATCTACTTAGAGACTATCAAACGCTACTCCGTAATTGGGTAGTTATAAAGGTGGTCCTTGGGTGGTCGGGAAACATGCTGTGAGACATAGACAATCAAGATGGAATTTGCCCCTCTCTTCGTGAGAGAGATATCACTGGATCACTCATGTGATTGGATCAACAAATGCATGGCCGTGCTTGGGTTAAGTGTTAACCCACGAGTTGAACCATATATCGAGTGGCGAAGGGAATAACTTGTACATGGTCATAGTGGTTCGTCTGATATGATCATAGCGTATGCATAGGAGTTGACACGCCTTGCTAGAGGCCGCTATCAACTATTGGTCGAGTAAGAGTACTTGGGCCATGTCTATGTATGCGTGAGCCCATAGGGTCGCATGCTTAAGGGGCTGGAAGCCTAATTCGGGTTGGACCCGAATTAGACTAGGTTTAGGGTTTCTAATGGGCCTCCACCGTGGGGGCTCGTTAGGATGCCTATATAAGCAAGGGGTGGGCACGGGGCAAGTTTGATCCACGCCTTTTGGCAGCCACCGTCGCCTCCCCATGCTCGCGCCTTTTGCTCCTCGCGGACCTAGCAGTCCGGAGGCGCAACGCTTCCTCCCTGCACGTGTGGGATTCCTCGGAGGTGCTGCATCTGGAGCACAAGGACGAACCGCGCGAAGGGGACGTTGAGACGGACGACCACGCAACTGCACTGCCTGCTACGACACGCACGACTACATCAAGTCATCTTCTGCTGCATCTGCGCGTCTAGTGGTAATCCCGTAACCTATGGCTAGCAGTAGATCCTGGTTTATGAGGTCGAAAAGTTTTGTTTTCCGGCTAGCGTAGCAACCTCGTATTCCTACAAGAATATCAACCATGATGATGTGAGAGGTGAACCATTGGCCAATGTAATGAAGAATATGGATATTGGGGACATTCGGTCAAGGCAAGTGGATGATGACCAAGATATTGAAGATCAAGTGAATCCTCCATCCAATGTACAACTTAATGACAATCAAGCTAGTTCATCCTCTCCAACTCAAGATCAAGAAGCTAGTTCATCTACTCTACCCAATGATCAACCAAGTACAAGCAATCAACTTCCAATACTCCAACCTACATCTATTGCAAGAGATCATCCTATAGATCATATCATTGGAGATATCACTAGTGGTGTACAAACAAGATCAAGATTGGCTTCATTTTATGAACACTATTCTTTTGTATCATCTATTGAGCCAACCAAGATTGAAGAGGCTTTGCAAGATGTTGATTGGGTGAATGCTATGCATGAAGAACTCAACAACTTCACTAGAAATCAAGTTTGGGAGCTAGATGAGAGACCAAAGAACCACAATGTCATTGACACTAGATGGGTCTTTCGCAACAAGCAAGATCAAGATGGAATAGTGGTGAGAAACAAAGCAAGACTAGTTGCATAAGGCTACACTTAAGTAGAGGGTCTTGACTTTGGGGAAACATATGCACCGGTGGCAAGGCTAGAAGCAATAAGGATTCTATTGGCTTATGCTTGTGCTCACAACATCAAGCTCTATCAAATGGATGTGAAGAGTGCATTTCTCAATGGGTACATCAATGAATTAGTATTTGTGGAGCAACCACCCGGTTTTGAAGATGACAAGAAACCGAACCATGTGTACAAGCTAAGGAAGGCACTATATGGCTTGAAGCAAGCTCCTAGAGCATGGTATGAGAGGTTGAGAGATTTCCTCCTCTCTAAGGGATTCATTATGGGGAAGGTTGACACTACCCTATTCACCAAGAAGATTGGGAAGGACTTGTTTGTGTTGAAAATCTATGTGGATGACATTATCTTCGGGTCAACCAATCAAGAGTTTTGTGAAGAGTTTGGCAATATGATGGCAAATGAATTTGAGATGTCTATGCTTGGAGAGCTTAGTTACTTCCTTGGTCTTCAAGTCAAACAATTGAAGAATGAGACTTTTGTTAGTCAAGGCAAGTACAACAAGGACATGCTCAAGAAGTTCAATCTAGATGAAGCAAAGTCTATTAGTACACCCATGGGAACAAATGGAAATTTAGATGGTGATGCTAGTGGCAACATGGTAGATCAAAAGCTATATAGATCAATGATTGGTAGCTTGCTCTATGTGACCGCATCAAGACCGGATGTCATGTTTAGTGTATGCATGTGTGCAAGGTTTCAAGCATCTCCTAGAGAGAGTCATTTGAAAGCCACAAAGAGGATATTGAGATATTTGAAGCATACACCTAATGTTGGGTTATGGTATCCTAAAGGATCAAACTTTGAGTTACTTGGATACTCCAACTCAGACTATGCGGGTTGCAAGATAGAAAGGAAAAGCACATCGGGCACTTGTCAATTGCTTGGAAGATCATTAGTCTCATGGTCATCAAAGAAGCAAAATAGCGTGGCACTCTCTACCGCCGAAGCCGAGTATATTAGTGCGGGGAGTTGTTGTGCACAAATCCTATGGATGAGAGATACTTTGAATGACTTTGGAGTCAAATTCAAGCAAGTGCCTTTGCTATATGACAATGAAAGTGCAATCAAGCTCACCAACAATCTGGTTCAACACTCAAGAACAAAGCATATTGATGTCCGCCATCATTTCATTAGAGATCATCAATTGAAAGGGGACATTTCTATCACTAGTGTTGGCACCGAAGATCAATTGGCCGATATCTTTACCAAGCCACTAGATAAGGAAAGGTTTTGCAAGCTAAGGAATGAGTTGAATATACTTGATTTCTCCAACATGAGTTGATGCACCCCCACTTATATGACATGCCTCTACTCCAACAATGCAAGGTAAAAGTTGATTTGAGAGCATTCATGCATACCTTGTTAGCACTTGTGTAGAGCATTTAGACATAACTCATGCTTATAGGCTCATTCATGAAAACTAAAATGTCTTTGATGCTTATATGGTATCACTATAGCTTCTATGAGTTGATATGATCTAGTGGTGTCATATGACATGTTGATGTGCTTGCAATCCTAGTGTTTGCTCTATGTTTATGAACTCAAAGGGTTTAATTCAACATAGGCAAGATAACCATCTTAGCATGTGTGAAGAAGCTTGTCTATGGTTTAAACCAAATTAAATATCTTGGGCAAGTAGCTTAGATCAAGCCAAAGTTGAAAACAATCTTTCACCCTATCTCACACGGGGGAGCTAAAACTTGTATATCTATAATTGGTCCCACCTTTTGTGTCAATTGGATGACAAAGGGGGAGAAGTTATTGAAAAAGATATCATCGGGGATAAATTGAAAAGATATAACATAATAAGGGGAGAAAATGATAAATCAATTTTGAAAAAGAACATACAAATAGGGGGAGCAAGCTCATGAACTCTATTGTTGCATTTGAATGTTTGCATCCTCATATGTATTGTTGCACAAGCACTTGAAATTCAAAATACATGCTTGTGTGGTGCTTGCTAGTGATACAAATTGAATGATGATTGATCAACTAGCATGCATAGGTTGATTAGCTTTGACCCTTGTAGTTTCAGGTAATCTCTAGAAACCATGCTTTTAATGTTGATCTCACAAGGTTATCTAGTTGTTGTTTCAAGTGGTGTCTAGCTAATCATGGTGCTAAGGGTGATCATAAATTCCGTACTCTAATGGTATCACGCTTCAAAGGTATAACTCTTACACCTTAGCATCATTTGGTAGCTATTTACTCTCCCACATTGCCTATCCATACATATGTGCAAAACTTGAACCAAACTCATGGAGCACATATGTAGGGGGAGCTAATAACTACCAAAACTGAAATTGAGCAACTTGTCCAAATCTTGAATCTTTGATTAAAATGCTTGGACAAGCAACTCAAGTTCAAAATGATTATATTTCATATATTTATGGAAGGGTTGTCATCAATTACCAAATAGGGGGAGATTGAGAGTCTCCCATGTGTTTTGATTTTGATTAATTGATGAAACCTACTTAGGTACTAACCTTGAATCTCTAAGTGTGAATCACTAGATAGGTTGGTACATGCCATGTGATGGAGCAAGGTGGATCATTGGTGGATAGCACAAGCTCTAGCATGGTGAAGGAGATGGAAAGGAAAATGGTGTGAAGGCAAAGGTGATTGCTAGGAACCATTTTCAGTTTGGTGATCAAGACATCATAGAGGATGTGATCACATTTAGGATAGATAGCCGTACTATCAAGGAGGGAGCTCTTAAGTATGATTACAGTTATCATGTGTCCCTAGGTTCATATGCATTGCATTAAAATCAATTGAACTAGTGAAACAACAAACTTAATCCAAGATAATTGTGAACTAAAAGCTAACACATGTGCACAAGTGGAGGGATCACTTAGTGTTAGCTCTTGGAAGCTTGGAGAAGTTGGAGAAGTGTTGGGCAGCTCAAAAGAGCTTCAGACTGAGGTCCGGACGCTAGGGTTTGGGTGTGTCCAGACCATCGCGGGTGCGTCCGTAACACAGACCCTAGGTGGCTCGGCAGAGGAGAGGAGACCGGACGCTGTTTGCGGTCTAGACGCAAGGATCTGGATGCGCGTCCGGATGACCTGCCCTCTCTGTTGCTCTCTGGGTGGAGCAACCGGACGCAGATGATGGTCCGGTTGAAGGAACCGGACGCGCGTCCGGGTGTTGGAGGCTTACTGGACCCTCTCTGTTTTGGGGTCCGGTCGCTGGAGGCGTTGGTCCGGACCCGCACTATTGCGAGCATCCGGAACCACGTGGCAAGCAGAGGCGAGCGCGGGAAGTAGCCGTTTCAAACGGGGGCCTGTCCTGACGCAGACGCGTTGGTCCGGTCTGCACTTTGGGTGCGACCGGAGTCAGCGTCCGGAGGCTCAAGCAGAGTTGTTTGCTCTCGGCTGTTGATGGTCCCGGACGCAAATGATGGTCCAGACCCCCTATGAAAAGTGCGTCCGGATGGGACGCAGAGGCTCAGTTTTGGGGGCAAAACGGCTAGTTGTTGAGTGAGGGCTATATAAGTGATATGGCCGGCTCTTTGGGGATTGCTGGCACATTCTACTCACTCACACTTTTGTGCTTGCTTGAGAAGCTTCCACCACTCATCCTCTAAACATATTTGACATATTCTAGAGAGGTAGAGTGAATCCAAGTGTATTGCTTTGTTGATTCCATACTAGTGACACTTGGTGATCGTCATCTTGTGTTGGTTGTGTGGCACCCTTGAACGGGTTTGGCTTTGATTGCCATTTAGCGCGTGAACCTCCAAGTGGGTGTATCGCTACAATGAGGACTAGCTTGCTGGCAAACAAGTGAACCTCGGTAAAAAATCTTGTGTCACATTGTCTCTACTGAGGATTTCATATTGTGATTGATTGGTTATCTTATTGCTACTGTCCACGTCGGTATAACCTTCCTATCTCTAGCTTTGCATTAGATTCTTTACATTCTTGCAAAGTAGAGCCTCTAGCTTAGCTTGTGTAGCTTTGCATAGTTTCTTTAGTTATCTAGCTCTTGTGTGTGACATAGAATATATCTTGCTAGTAACTAGAATTGGTAGGTGGATTGCCTAACCTTAGAGCTAGAGCAAACTTGCTTAAAGCCATCTTTTATTCTAACAAGTTTGCTTAAGTGTTGTAGAAAATTTAATTAGGCTATTCACCCCCCCTCTAGCCATACCTAGACCTTTCAGCCGACCGGTTTCTCCTCCAACATCAAGAGTCTGGTCTCTATGAAAGACCTCACAATGACCGACTACAACTCACATGACTGTCACATCATGCTCATAGTGTTCGTTCCAATATTGATAAGAGCTATCAGTCTAGAATATATGAAGATAGTGATAACACGTATGTCATACTTCTTTAACTGCATCACGCAGAAGGTCATCGATAAGGTAGAGTTGCCTGGCTTAAAGGAGTTCATCGTGCTTACCCTGAAGGTTCTATGATCGAGGCGTACACAACCGAGGAGTCAATCAACTGGTGTATGAGGTACATTAAAGACGCGAGGGCGATTGGGTTGCCTATTCACCCACATGAGGGAAGAACCGAAGGGACAGGGTGCGTGGGCCGGAAAGTTTGCACTGATATACCTAACAAAGAGGTAGAAGATGCTCATTATAGCATCCTCCATCAGTTGGTGAGCATGGAAAAATACGTTGAACAACACCTGGAAGAGATTCGCACCGCTCATGATGGAAAGCGCACGGAGGAGTGGGTCCAGAAAGAGCACATGAAAAGTTTTGTTCAGTGGATCAAAGAGCAAGAAATATCGGTTGATGACGATGACAGTGACACTGTAAAGAAGCTTGCGCAGGGCTCGTCGACCCAAGTCACCACGTGGCAGGGGTATGATGTGAAGGGGTACAGGTTTCACACGAAAGAGAAGGACAACAAGAGTGCAGCACAGAACTGCGGTGTTCGATACGAGGGCGTAGACGAGTTGACACAAAAGAGGACACAATTCTATAGGCAGATTGAAAAAATATGGGACCTTGACTATGGACACAACTTACGCATAACCAGTTTCAAGTGCCATTGGGTGAACCCGAAATCAGTTGTAGTGGACAATTACGGGTTAACCACCGTGAACCTCAAAAGCACGGGCTACAAAGACGACCAATGGGTACTAGCAACCAATGTAGCGCAAGTGGCGTACTATATCTATCCACCGGATACAAAGAAGCACATGGTCATGTCCGGAAAGCAACAGATCGTGAGAGCTGATGGGGTGCAAAGCCCCGAGCAGTACAACAATTACACGGAGCTCTAGCTTTTTACAGATCATGAAAAGAAGATCAAGGTAGTCGAGGTCGGTTGCAAGCATAGCAAGATGAAGCCCTGGGCACGGAGTGGTAATGAGAAGAGGGTCGTGAAAGCTCCCGCACTAAAATGAGATGTATGCCACACTTTTTTGTAATAATGTAGACCAATACAAGTTTGTGACATGTGAACCTGGTTATAAATATAGACGTTGATGAGTTTGACAAACTTTGTATTCTTCACTTTTCTTTATATTTGAATCCATTTACAATCTCAAAACTTCAAGTCAAAAAATGATTACCACAGCTGCCAGAATACAATGCCCGCTGCGGTAAATCATTTACCGCAGCGGCAACCTAAACGCCCACTGCGGTAAATCATTTACCGCAGCGGGCAGCGTAACGTGTCTGCTTCTACAAATATTTACCGCAGTGGGTGTTTAGGTTGCCCGCTGAGGTAAATGCATATGTATATAAAGCCGCCTTGCCGGTTCGAAATTTCTAAGTCACGACTTCATTTGCTTTCTTCCCCGAAGGGCTGTCCAGTTCAGTCGCCGCCGCTGCGCGCCATTGCCACCCCACGCCGCCGTACCCTACTCCGCACGAGGAGAACACCCTCCTCTTGTCGTCCGCTGCACAAGGAGAGCACGTTACACCGCGGGCTCCTCGCCGCGGCCAGAAACCCTAGCTCCGGGCTCCCGCCGCCGCCATCGCCACCACCGGCCAGGCCTATTATGCTCCTACCGGCTGGCCTCGGCCGCACCATGTCGTCGTGTCACACCCGGTTTTAAAGAACAAAACCAGACTAGCCATATGTGTGCCCAGGAAGTCCACACATACAACAACAGAAAAGAAGAATATCAAAATCAATGTTATATAGCGAAAACATAGATACATTAACACTTACATCAAAGTATAGCAGAACGATTAATAAACTTTCTTGAAGCTCCAAACTTCACAGGGACAGTTGACTGGAGTTGCATACGCCTAGCACTTCTTCGAAATCTCACTAGATCCATCTTCTGTTACCCATCCGGGATTTTTATCCAAAGTATTGAAAAGTAAAGCAAGCGTAAGTACATATCGTACTCAGCAATATGACATGGGGTTCATGAGGCTCAAAAGGTTGACACTGGTTTACTACGATTAGCTTTTAATGAGTCATAGTTTTAGCATTAGTAGCAACAAAAAAAATAAGCGATGGCCCAATTAATCACATGAAATTGATAACATGAATAAAGAATAACATTTAAAAAAAACATCGTAGATTATTTATCAATGTTCCATTAATTTCCATTAGTCGGTGAGTTTTCAGGGTCGCTCGTGTCCGTGAGCATGGCTGATATATCAGTTTTTTTAACACTCTGCAGAGGTTGTACATCTTTACCCACGAGTCATTATTTACCCTTTTACCCGAGGGGATCAGCCTCTTGACCCACTTCCAAGGAAGGTCGGCAGGGTTCACTATGAAGTCTTTCAAAGGGGCTCGCTGACAAACAACAGACACTACGGATCCACGGGAAAAGGGTATACGGGGACCCCTCGATGGTACACACGCGCAGCGGTAGCCACTCCGGCCGTACCCCGCAACCGCGCGTCAATGACAACTTTCGTGAACTGCCGCATGCGAGAGAGTGACCCTTATACTTAACTAAAGCCAGAGCCATGTAGCCCTCATGGTTGTACTGTATGTCCCAGCTTTTGCTGACAGATAAGTTCTTAGATTCCATGTTGGTAAAAGGCATCTTTTATTTCTCGTTGCATATTCTATTAATCAAGTTATAGTTCATGATCATAATTACTTGAGCACTAGCATCAATTCTACCCAATGCATAACCATAGGATGACAAGGAATCAGAGTATCCATACAACTAGGATATATAACTATGGTTATCAAGGTAGACACATGCAGATGAATTAAATGACATTAAAGTGAATAGGACAACAAGGAAAATCCCATGCTATACTTGCCTTAAGCACTTGCTAAACTCTCACATCATCAGCTTCGGGTCATCACCTTCCGATCTTCAACGCTCACAAGCGACTCTCATTCTACTCGTAGCAAGCACCACACAAAGACAGACAAACAAAAGAGACAACTAAGAACAATACACCATACAAGAGAAAACAACATACTAAAGATAAAGCTACGTGCGATGATCTAGAGAATGTAAGAAAGGACGATTACAGAACTATTGTTAAAAGAAACGTATATGGTGCAAAGCAAATTAGATATGTGAGAGCATCTAAGTATATGGTGCATGTTCCAACTAAGCAAATTATATGTTCAGAAGCATAATAATATTAGCACTTAATCATATTAATATATTATATTTATATAATACCAAAGTATAAATCTATATTGATTTTAATTATTAAACTAGTTGCTAGCATATTTAATCAATTTAATATTTAAGCATATATGGAAAACATATGTCATGAAAATAGCAGCACTAACATATATATATATATATATATATATATCAGCAAACACAATTTAAACGATGCCAAAAAGAGATTGATCTTAAATTGCTTTTAAATAATTAATAAGGTATTAAAATAAAGATTAATTAGTTAACGAAAAATTATAATTAAGTCACATTAAAAACACTAGCACTACTGCGTAGAACGTAACGATACGATTCTAACGCAATTCGAATCACTCAAAACAGAGATCAAACGAAGAAATGGGAGATTATACGATTGATGGCAAAACTATAATTAACTGCATCTTGTACCTTGGTCCATCGTCTTCCTCACGAACGTGACCAGAGCCTGATGCTGTTCGTTTGTCTGCAGGGAAGGGAGGAACTCGGCAGGGACTCAGGGCCGATTGGGTGGCACGGAGGCATGAAGCTGCACGGCGCAGGGGACATGATCGACAACAGTGGTCACCTCCACCTGGATTTGAAGAATCCCTCCAGCGATGCATCAGTACGAGGGTTGATCTATTGCTGTTGGTTGTATAAAGCTGAGACATGACGCACAAGGATAAAGGCACCATCAATTACGGATACGAGGACTAGATCGATAAAAGAATCCAGGTGAAGAACGACGACCTGAACCTTCAAGCAAAGGCCACGACATTGTTTTCTCGTCGACGGATTGGCATGCAGACGGCTTGGAGGCTAGAGCAAAAGAGAAGGCTGACGATCTGATGTCGTTCGTACTAGTGGTGGTTGCCTCCTGTAGACTCAATTTAGATGTCGGGGATGGATGAACAGATCACGGCGGCGGCGGCGGCACGTCAATGGCAGAGTAGGAAAACATATGATTTTCTACCATTAGGTATTCCCAAACTAGGGCTCCCCTTGCGGTAGATGTGGTGTAGTTTGGCCAAGAGGTGGGTACATATTTATAGGGAGAAAGACTCTCCAACTCAACATCAACTAGCGATATGGTACTAATTGACGTTGCACCTCCACCTTTACTAACGGACCAAATTAACCATCAAAGCCCATTAGTAAACAAATGCTTGGGCTTTTGTGATATATGAGGATTATTGCACATGGGCTTTGTGGGCTGGTGAGAAATTGAGATGCTTATTATTTATTTTCGGAATAAATTAATTTTGTGAATAAAATAATTCCAGAAAAGTCTAGAATTAGTATTTAAGCCACGAAAAATATTCTGACAGCTCCAAAAATTCAGTGAAAATTCTCAGAGATAGTTTGGAACATGATGAACCCAAATAAAGTATTTGGAGCTCATGAAAAGATATTTTGGAGAATCTAAAAAAATAGATTATGCTAAAAAAATGGGAAAAAGGAAGCCGAAATAATTTCCGGAAAGGACTTAGAGGCATGTTGATGAATGATGAACTCAAGAGAATGATTTGGATCAAGCGACAAAGGATCTTGGGAATATCCCAAAGAAAGATTACGATCGAGGGAGCGAGAATTTGATTATAGAAAAAGATAGAGATGAGCCGGAGACCGATAAACGACTTACTAAACGCGTTTTAAAAACTTTAAACACTCACATGGATCAAGACAACAACAAACAAACGCCACAACAATCAAAGCCCATCAAATTGATTTAGAAAAGTTTGTAAATCCACTTTTCCTATACTAAATTTGTGCAAACTCAAACTAATCTTGGAAAATTTTATACTAAGATAGAAATCATTTATTTATTTAGTGTTTTCTAAGCACAACCCAAAATAGGAAATTTTGGGGTGTGACAAACTACCCCACTTAACACGAATCTCGTCCCGAGATTCGAAGAGGCTAGAGAGAAATATAAAGTTGATCTTCAACATTTCTTTGAGATTTATGAGATATAGTAACAATGATTAAAGATTGACAAATGCCGATAAGAAAGAGACAGGTTGATCTTTGGGGTCGAAAGGATTGAAGATTGACATAGGTTGAAAAGAATGATAGATGTTAACCTTTGTGTATTCACATTGTGAGGTACAAGATCAAAGAGCAAAGATTATCAAAATGATAACAAGAAGGATAAGGGTTGATCTCCATTTTCATGTCTTGTAACTTAGATACATGGAATTATTGATGATTGTAGCGGACGCTACCCCACTTAACAAGAGTTTTGCTCATCTTCGAAACATCATCTTCAGGGCCTTCTTTGAATAGCAAGGATCGAGATGGCACACAAGCGACATACCAAACAAGCAAGGTAAGCACACAACACCACATCGACACTACTCGTGCTTCTGTTCAATTGGTGGACATCCTAAAAACTGGGTGATAGATGATGAAAGGCCATCGAGATTTTGAGCAAGATGAGACTAGAAAACCTTAGTAAAACAAAAAGAAATAGAATATTCAAGGTGATAATAAAAATTATCTCAAAGGAAGCTATCAAGGAGGTGGTAATTGGACAAGGATTGAGAAATAGTCAATTCAGAGGACAAGGTTGTAGAAAATAGTTTTGTAGCAAAATAAGCTTTAGAATGCGACCAATGCTAACTAGGCATGCGTCATACAGTCAACATTGCTTTGATACCAATCTGTCACACCCGATTTTAAAGAACAAAACCAGACTAGCCATATGTGTGCCCAGAAAGTCCACACATACAATAACAGAAAAGAAGAATATCAAAATTAATGTTATATAGCGAAAACATAGATACATTAACACTTACATCAAAGTATAGCGGAACGATTACTAAACTTTCTTCAAGCTCCAAACTTCACAGGGATAGTTGACTGGGGTTGCATACGCCTAGCACTTCTTCGAAATCTCACTAGATCCATCTTCTGTTACCCATCCGTGATTTTTATCCAAAGTATTGAAAAGGAAAGCAAGAGTAAGTACATATCGTACTCAGCAATATGACATGGGGTTCATGAGGCTCAAAAGGTTGACACTGGTTTACTGCGATTAGCTTTTAATGAGTCATAGTTTTAGCATTAGTAGCAACAAAAAAAATAAACGATGGCCCAATTAATCACATGAAACTGATAACATGAATAAAGTATAGCATTTAAAAAAAGCATCGTAGATTATTTATCAATGTTCCATTAATTTCCATTAGTCTGTGAGTTTTCCGGGTCGCTCGTGTCCGTGAGCACGGCTGATATATCAATTTTTTTAACACTCTGCAGAGGTTGTACATCTTTACCCACGAGTCATGATTTACCCTTTCGCCCGAGGGGATCAGCCTCTTGACCCACTTCCAAGGAAGGTCGGCAGGGTTCACTATGAAGTATTTCAAAGGGGCTCGCTGACAAACAACAGACACTACGGATCCACGGGCAAGGGGTATACGGGGACCCCTCGATGGTACACACGCGTAGCGGTAGCCACTCCGGCCGTACCCCGCAACCGCACGTCAATGGCAACTTTCGTGAACTGCCGCATGCGAGAGAGTGACCCTTATACTTAACTAAAGCCAGAGCCATGTAGCCCTCATGGTTGTACTATATGTCCCAGCTTTTGCTGACAGATAAGTTCTTAGATTCCATGTTGGTAAAAGGCATCTTTTATTTCTCGTTGCATATTCTATTAATCAAGTTATAGTTCATGATCATAATTACTTGAGCACTAGCATCAATTCTACCCAATGCATAACCATAGGATGACAAGGAATCAGGGTATCCATACAACTAGGATATATAACTATGGTTATCAAGGTAGACACATGCAGATGAATTAAATGACATTAAACTGAATAGGACAACAAGGAAAATCCCATGCTATACTTGCCTTAAGCACTTGCTAAACTCTCACATCATCAGCTTCGGGTCATCACCTTCCGATCTTCAACGCTCACAAGCGACTCTCATTCTACTCGTAGCAAGCACCACACAAAGACAGACAAACAAAAGAGACAACTAAGAACAATACACCATACAAGAGAAAATAACGTACTAAAGATAAAGCTACGTGCGACGATCCAGAGAACGCAAGAAAGGACGATTACAAACTATTGTTAAAAGAAACGTATATGGTGCAAAGCAAATTAGATATGTGAGAGCATCTAAGTATATGGTGCATGTTCCAACTAAGCAAATTATATGTTCAGAAGCATAATAATATTAGCACTTAATCATATTAATATTATATATTTATATAATACCAAAGTATAAATCTATATTGATTTTAATTATTAAACTAGTTGCTAGCATATTTAATCAATTTAATATTTAAGCATATATGGAAAACATATGTCATGAAAACAGCAGCACTAACATATATATATATATAGATGATCCGGAGACCGATAAACGACTTACTAAACGCGTTTTAAAAACTTTAAACACTCACATGCATCAAGACAGCAACAAACAAACGCCACAACAATCAAAGCCCATCAAATTGATTTAGAAAAGTTTGTAAATCCACTTTTCCTATACTAAATTTATGCAAACTCAAACTAATCTTGGAAAATTTTATACGAAGATAGAAATCATTTATTTATTTAGTGTTTTCTAAGAACAACCCAAAATAGGAAATTTTGGGGTGTGACACGTCGTGCTGGTGCTGTGAGGTGCTCTGCTGGTGCTCCTCGCTGGTGCTTGTGAGGTGCTTGTGCTGGTGCTGTGAGGTGCAGGTGCTGGTGCTTGTGCTGGTGCTATGAGGTGTTGTGCTATGTTTGAGGTGCTGCTGGCTTGCTTCTCTACTGTGCTCTGTGTGGTGCTGCTGGTTCTGTGCTTGTGCTTGAGGCTCTGCTGGCTCTGAGGTGCTTGAGGCTCTGCTGGTTCTGTGCTGGTGCTTGAGGCTATACTGGTTGTGCTCTGGTTATCTCTCTTGGCTCTTCCCATGTAGACCGTCTACGTGTTTGTGAGTGACCGTTGCCTTTTCCTTCTACTTCTACATATGAGATATTTAATTATACAATCTGCTAGTTTCTATAACTTGGGTGTGATTGCACTGGGGCGGATTACTTTATTGCTCGATGATAACAACCGGTGTAGTGAGACAACGACGTGACAATCGGGTTTGACTTGTCATCTTCTATAACTAGCTTCTGCAACCTGTTACACTTGTTATTCATATTTATCTCACCTTGTTCCCTTAGATTCTTGTTATCTCTACTTGTTACACTTGGTAATTATAGTGATATTTGTTACACTTGTTATCTATAACTTGTTACCTTACTGCTGATAACTTGTTACTTTACTTGAATACTACTCTATACTTGAATACACTTGTTATGTTCTAGTTTCCTTAACTACCCCACTTGGTAAGATGACTGTCACGTTAGTCGATGATCCGTGATGACCACATAGCGTTGGACGGCTGCTTTGCAGTAACCCGCTATTTTGAGAGCAATTTTTTCTTAAACATGTTTATGCTTTTAACTTGTCTTGCTTTTGTAACTCCAATAATATTAAACTAGCAAAATTCATCATAGAGTATAAATGGAGAACTTAGGCGAGTGGAAAACACCTACCCCAAGTCCCTCTTCAAACTCACTAGCGAGTCAAGTCTCTATTACCCCTCTGAGGCCAAAGAAGAATCACACAGAGGAGGACGCTGATCCGAGTTGGGAACCAAGATGGCAGAGTGGTCGTATTTGACTTGTTGAGGACAATAAACAAAGCAGGACACAAGAAATTTGAAGATTGCTTGAAAGTGTAAGTCAATAAGCATTTTCATCTTTTACGGTTATCGTTATTATTCAAAACATGTCTAACTCTATTACATTTTGTGACGGGCTTATAAGAAGTACTTTAAGGATCCCGAATGCTGGGATCACAGGACCAATAGTTGCAAGAGAACAATACTGACCACATCAAAATCCGACGCGACTTCCCTGTACATAAAGTAATTGCAAAGTTCATGCGAACACATGGTGGATAAGTACCCATGTTGTTCAGTTTTGTGATGAGTGATTGCCCAACACTTGAGCGGTTCGGTTTGAGTGGCTTGATTCTAACCCTTTGCGAAATGTTACCAATGGATGCAAGACGATGTAGCTGACATCAGCAAGAAGATGCCGATGATAATAGAAGGAAAGTATGGGTTGAATGAGTTTGCCGATGGAAAATATCATCGTGAAAGGGATAGATAAGGAAGCTGGTGATTTTATACCAGTATTATTTTTATAGTTTGAGTCTGACTCTTGTACGAGTCGTTTTATTTCCTTAAAAATAGGAGTTTTGTTTAAGTATGAGTCGTGTCCATGTACAACTCCTTTTTCTGGAGTATAAATATGTACCCAAGGGCGGTGTAGAGATTTATCCAATACAATCAAACAAATCTATTATTTTCGTCTTACTTTTCAGCATCTACTTTTATTGCATTAGTTCTAGTTTATCTACGAGTTCTTATGATCTCGACGGGCTGCATCTACAAGATCTCCGTCTACTTCGCGAGTTCCACGTTTTGATCAAGTTGAGCTTTGACATCGCTGTCGTCTCGTTCAAATCTTGTTCTAGTTATCATTCTTGTCGATTAACTGGTCAAATCGACTAGCACACCTTTGGATATCGAGTTCGGGTATAAGCCCGAGGTGTTCGCAGATCCGACGCTTTTTGTGTCAACACCTCTTTTGGCACACCCGGTGGGACCCTAGATACACCTCTTTTGAAGTCTCCGAAGCAGATCTGAAAGATGATCAGAAGCAGGCTATGGAGGAATACAAACAGCTATATCTGAAGTCCTTCAGCCTAAACAGGAGTGGCGAGGCAGTTCAGAAGCAAGATCCGCCGTCGCCACGGCAGGTTACTTTCGACGCCAATCCTGGTAAATTCCAAGAGATGGTTAATTCTGCATTAAATCAAGCATTGATTAACCACTCTACTATGTTGTCCAACGCTGTACACAACGCTGTTATACGATCCTTCAAAGAAGGTCAGGCATCTCATCATGTTGGTCCATCGTATCATCAATCTGGATCAGCATCTACTATAACTCCATCGGTAATTCCAGCGGGATCCTCCCAGCCTGCGAAGCTGTCTGCCGGTGAAGTTACTCTAAAATCAAGCCCTGCAAACATTGTCCGGCTGAATACAGATCCAGTAGCATCGGAGGTGTCAGGACCTGTGATCCAGGGCCAACCGATTCCTACTAGCCGGTGGGGACACGATGTACCTCCAAATTCATCGACCAATGCCAAGACGATCCAAAGTGACGATATGGCGGGAAAAGCCCCTGTGGAATCGACAGTATCAGTGCAGCCGATGAATCCAGTGATGCATTATGCTACGCCTTCTCCAAACGGGCAGTCGTCGATAAGAAGTCTTTAGATGGTGGTACCCAAAATGCCTTGCGGGCGACCATCGGCAAGTGCTCTGCCGATGCAACAAAATAGGGTAGAGGCAGACTATCCTTTGATGATAAATCCTCAGACAGGGGTATCAATACAACAAGGAGATCAATCTATTGATTGTCCTAGAATGCAAGGGCAACAAGCTCCGAGTGGATATCAATTATCGGTAAATCATATGCCGATGACTTGTGATCCCGGATGGACTGGTCAGACATCAATGCAACAACAGTTGGTGCAGCCTAGATATCAAGTGGAAGGAGCACAGCAATACCATCACCCAGTGGATGTTCAAAATGGGATGTTGATAGTATCTCAAAATACTCCAACTGGTGTCCAAGGATATACATCGACAGATCAGCCGATGTATAACGTTCAGCAACGTGGTGCTGCGCTTACACCAATCGGATCGGTTTACTTACCATAGAGGCAGGAAGGGATGTATCTACCAGTTCAGCCGATAAATGTACAACCGACATGTCAGCAGGGTCAAGATGTGTACTGGGCCGATGAGATCGCCGAAGTGATGAAAGAACAGTTTGGTAGTAAGTCTGAAGACGATACATATTCTCATCGAACACCGTACCTTTAGGTATATGATTTGATTCCTCTTCCAAATCGCTACGAGGTGCCGAATTTCACAAAATTTCCTGGTTTCCAAATTACACTGATTCAAGCAGTCAGTTCTGAAGAGGTGTTTTAATGGATCAGTTCGCTGATGATGGAAAGCTTGGGCAGGGGTTCACATCGGCCGATGAGTTACTAGAAATAGACATCAGTGACGGTAGCAAGCCTAGGCCAACTTTTATTAGTGCTAGGTTGGATTCCCAATGTAAGCAACAGTTAACTGATTTGTTAAAGGAATATAAAGATTGTTTTGTTTGGGACTATATAGAGATGCCTGGTTTTGACCGATCAATAGTTGAACATCGGTTACCTATTAAGTCAGGTTTCCAACCACATCGGCAGCCAGCGCGCCGATGCAATCCTAATGTATTACCTGATATCAAAGCTGAAATTAGAAAATTAATCGAAGCTAGATTTATTCGGCAATGCCGATATGCCGAATGGATTTCTAATGTGGTTCCTGTATATAAAAAGAATGGAAAACTTTGTGTTTGTATTGATTTTAGGAATCTCAATAAAGCTACGCCTATGGACGGCTACCCAATGCCCGTTGCCGATCTACTAGTTGATGCTTCTGCTGGACATAAGATTATCAGTTTTATGGATGGCAACGCTGGATATAATCAAATATTTATGGCTGAAGAAGATATATCCAAAACTGCTTTTAGATGTCTAGGCCACGTCGGTTTGTTTGAGTGGATCGTGATGACTTTTGGCTTGAAAAATGCTGGTGCTACTTATCAGAGAGCAATGAATTTCATCTTTCATAAGTATATCGACACATTGGTCGAGATCTATATTGATGATGTGGTGGTGAAATCCAAAGATTTTCAAAAGCATCTTGCCGATCTACGAAAATTTTTAGAATGCACAAGGGAGCATGGACTTAAGATGAATCTGAATAAGTGTGCATTTGGCGTATCGGCAGGTCAATTCCTAGGGTTCATGGTGCATCAAAGGGGTATAGAGATTGGCAGAAAGTCCATTGATGCATTTAACAAGGTGGTCGCTCCTACGAGCAAGACTGAGCTACAATCTCGGATCGGCAAGATTAATTTTATTAGAAGATTTATATCTAATTTGTCCAGGAAGATTAAATCTTTTAGCCCATTGTTGAAGCTGAAAGCCGGTCAAGAATTTATGTGGAGAGAAGAGCAACAATTGGCTTTGGAAGAGATTAAGAAGTATCTAGTGAATCCTCCGGTGTTGATTCTACCTCAACATGGGAAACCCTTCAGATTATATTTATCTGCCGATGACGGTGTTATCGGGTCGGCCCTGATTCAGGAATTTGAGGGGAAAGAACGTGTGATTTATTATTTGAGTAGGAGGCTGGTGGACGCTGAAACCATGTATTCGGCTGTTGAGAGATTGTGTTTATGTTTGTACTTCTCTTGTACCAAATTAAGACATTATTTACTATCGACCGAATGCACCGTCATATGTAAGGATGATGTGGTTAAATATATGCTGTCAACGCCGATTTTGAATGGGAGGATCGGCAAATGGATTTTGGCGCTGTCAGAATTTGATCTAAGATACGAGTCAGCTAAAGCAGTTAAAGGACATGTGATGGCTGATTTTGTTACTCAACATTGTGGTGCACTAAATTCCGTAGAAATTGCTCCTTGGACTCTATTCTTTGATGGTTCTACATGTAAGGAAGGGGCAGGTATCGACGTTGTATTGGTTTCGCCCCGAGGGAAAAAGTATGAGATCTCATTACCAATTATTGCCACTTCGATGAATAATCAGGCTGAATACCAGGCGTTGCTGAAGGGGTTGGAGTTACTTAGGGATGTGCGTGCCGATGCCATTGAAGCCTTCGGTGACTCTTTGTTGGTGATCAATCAGTTGATTGGAACATATGAGTGCCGAAGTGATATTTTAATTGAATATCATGGGAAGTGTTTGCAGTTATTAAATGAATTTAAAGAGTATCGTCTTGAGCACATTCCCAGGTTGCACAATGAAGAGGCTAATCGGTTGGCGCAGCACGCTTCAGGGTATCAGCCAATTCAAGAAGTAATGACATCGGTAATGGTTGCCGATGACTGGAGAAAAGAGATTGCCGATTACTTAAGAGATTCGTCTAGGAAAGTTGAGCGACGGTTGAGGTTTCAGGCTACTAAGTATGTGCTCCTTGATGATGAATTGTATTATCATACACTTGATGGGGTTTTGCTCAGATGCCTTAATGAAGAGGAATCGAAGAGGTTAATGGGTGAGATTCATGAAGGGGTGTGTGGGGCACATCAATCGGCATTCAAAATGAAGTGGATGATCAGGAGGAATGGATATTATTGGCCAAGGATTCTTGAGGATTGTTTTGAATATTTCAAGGGGTGTCAAGATTGTCAGAAGTTTGGTAATGTTCAGAGAGCACCTGCATCGACAATGAATCCTATAATCAAACCTTGGCCATTCAGAGGATGTGCCATCGATCTTATCGGTCAGATTTATCCACCCTCAAGTAAAGGGCATAAATTCATACTTGTTGCTACCGATTACTTCACGAAGTGGGTTGAAGCCATTCCCTTAAAAAATGTGACATCGGCAAATATGATAGACTTTGTGAAAGAACATATTGTTTACCGATTCGGGATTCCTCAGACCATTACAACCGATCAGGGGACTATGTTCACATCGGGAGAATTCGATGATTTTGCTATCGGTATGGGGTTCAAAGTGTTGAATTCTTCTCCTTATTATGCTCAAGCTAATGGTCAGGCTGAAGCAACTAATAAGGGGATAATTAAGCTTATCAAGCGCAAGATTGAAGAGAACCCTAGAAGGTGGAATACAGTGTTGAATGAGACTCTTTGGCCGTATCGGATGGCATGTCATGGTGCTACTAAAGTTTCGTCGTATCAGTTGGTTTATGGAAACGATGCTGTCCTACCTTGGGAGATTAAGACTGGTTCCAGACGGTTATTTTCTCAGGATCAGTTAACAACCGATGAGTATGATACCCTTATGAAGGATGAATTAGAAGATCTAGCGGGTCATCGGTTAAGGGCTCTAATTAGTATTGAAGAAAACAAGAAGAGGGTTGCCAGGTGGTATAACAAGAAAGTAAAGGTGAAAGAATTTGCCGATGGCGATTTGGTGTGGAAATTGATTTTACCAATTGGGACTAAGAGTTCAAAGTTTGGAAAATGGTCTCCTAATTGGGAAGGTCCTTTTCGGATAAAGCAGTCTGCTCCTGGCAATGCTTATATTTTAGAGACTCTCGAAGGAGTTGCATTTTCCAGAGCAATAAATGGCAAGTATTTGAAGAAGTATTACCCTAGTATCTGGATGGATGCATAAAAGCAATACATATATACCGATAACAAAGTTATCATACAAGGAACATCGGTAGGAAAGCGTTAACGTTATGTTATAGACGGATCGTTCATCAGGTTCACATGCAATAAATTACAGTAGAGATTGAATAGAAAAAATTGCACGAAGGCGAACTTGCTCGGCTTCCTCTATCTCCCTAGTGTCATCATCGGCAATACCCTCAATTGATTTGATTTTTCTCCTTAGCAGAAGAGCTTCGCGAGCATTGGCATCCTTTTCTTGTTGCAGGGTTTTGGTAATGATCGGCAACTGATTCTTCTTCTGGTTGGCTATGTTTAGGGCTACATCTACTTTCTTCAATTCGGCCAACAACTCTTCTTTTTGTGCCGATAGACGAGCAATCTCTTGTTCAAGTTCGGCGCTAGAGGTTTCTAGGCGACCGATGTCTTTGTGTTTTTCGTCTGCGGCTTGCTTAAATTTGAGTACCTCTTCCTCAAGTTTGGCTTGGGCGGTTCTATCGACAATACGTCGTGATGCTCTTTGGTATTGTAATTGCCGGCTTTCCAGGAATGTTGCTTGGAAAAGCACTTCTTCAATGTCGGCAGGAAGTTGACTTTGGATTTCCCTAAAAGCCACCCTTACCGCGCTAGAATCCTGGACCAGTTGGGATGTGTTTTATTGCAGTAAGAGTAGCAATGCTTCAAGTTTGGATTTTACTTCTGCCGATACGAAGATTGGAGCTTGAGCAGAACTTTCTTCTTCGTCGGTTTCGTCTGGGAGATTGATGGCAAAGGAGAACAAACTATTGGGAGAGTCTTGGGCCTAAAAGGACAAAGAGTTAAAATGTGTCAGTCAAAAGCTTCTATCTCATAAGTTCGTGATAAATGTTTTCGGTTTACCTACTTTAGAGCAACTTCTCTCCTTTGGCTTGACAGAGTAGCTGATGCAACTGTATCTTTGGGATCGGCAACGGTTGCCGATGGACTTGCCTCAGCAAGAGGGACGATTGGTACTGGCACTGGTGTCGATGCTACTTTTGTTGTTGCCGACCTCTGTGGCGATGCTGCTGTTCCCTGGTCGGGAATTTCTTCTGGTGCTGATGCCGATGCTGGTGTTGTTTCTGTTGTTGCGGCCATTTCTTGCGGTAATAACGTTGTCCCTTGGTTAGGAATCTCGGCCTGAGATTGCTCAAAAACAGGTGCCAATGCTGGCCCTGCTGTTGGCACATTGGCAGGGGTTTGAGAAAATGCAGCTGGAGCTGATGGCTTTGGGTGCTTCAGTTTGGGAGCGGCACTTGATGGGCTTCGGCGCTTTGGTTGTTACGCTTGGGGGCATCGGCAGTTTGAACCGTGAAAGATTGTGCGCCTGGAGTGGTTGCCGATGAACTTGTCCACTGCAGAAGGAAGTTTGGTGCAAGATGAGTAAAAATTTGTCAACTGAATGTGTTATGATCGACATAAATAAATGAAGGTTTGTTACCTTGAAGGCTTGTGCCAAGGCGGCAGCAGCAGAGGTGGCGGCAGTAGCACCATCGGTTGGCGGTACTCTAGATTTGATGGTTACTCTAGGGACTGTCTTGTGATGCGTGAGCGCAGACAATGAAGGAGCCCTGTCGCCGATTGATGATATGGGGTTCATCGGTCGTAGATTGAAATGTTTGCCACTATTACTCTTTTGAGGGATTACATCATCAACCTGTTGACAGAGAGTTAGTTACCAAAACATTTAGAAAGTTAAAACAAAAGGAAATATTGGAAGTAATACCCACCGCATCGTCGGGCACGATATGATCGACATCAATCAAGTGTCAATAATAATGGGATGATGGAGCAAATAATTGTTCTTTCCATTCTTGCCACCAAAACTTGAAGGATTCGGTGATGAAAGATGTCGGTGCCCAAGAAGATAAGTGGATGCTGGATACATCAGCATGAGGAGAGAGGGTAACTATTTTATTCCAATCCATGGTGCTGGAAATGGTTTCTCTTGGTTTGATTACATTGACGTAACTAAGCTTGATCGGCAACTGACCGAATGCTAGCTGTCTTGCCGCTACTGATGGATAGTAGAACTCGTAGGATGGAGTGGAGTTCTTTCCGGTCCCGACAACGTTTACCAGAATAGCTCGAGGAATGAGTGTGGCTTCCATGATTGCTTCATTTTCTGGTATATTCCCATCGGTAAGGTTGAAAGAGAGTGGGAATTGGTTGTCTTCATCAATATAAGGCCACCAGGCTCGTTCTACAGCGGGGATTCCGCAGTAGAGTCTCTGAAAGAACATGCCAAATTTATTAACGTTGGCATTGGTTCCGGGCAGTACTATCATAGCTTCCCCAAAATTGAAAGGGGCGCGAGTTGCCGATTCATCTTCGTCATAGACATAGTTTTCTGATATGTCCCGTGGAAAATGTTGGTTGAACAAGTCAAACTGCAGGCATTTGTGCATATGGGCATTCAACCATATGTTGATAAACCACCAAGGACCTCCGAGGTTGCCGATAGACTCACCTAATAATAATTTCTGTGACACTTGGTGTAGAAGGTGGTAGACCGAGCCAAGGAGATACTGTCCAAGAGGGAATCCTCCATCGGTCAAGAGCTCTGCTACAGGGAGGTACATGTTAGTGGGACCAACTGTTCTGCCACAGAAGATGAACTTTTCGAGCCACATGTTGAGGAAAGTAGTGTGCTCTCTTGGGGTTACCGATCCACTCTTCTGGTATTCTTGGATATACCCAGTCCAACCACCGATGTTGCGGGTACTTACCCGACGCTCAGATTTCCTGTGGAATAGAGTGGCAGGATCGGCAAAGAAAACGTCTAAGCCGGTGAGCATATGTACATCGGCGAGCATAGGAGTGGCTGGTCCATGTCTAAATAAGAAAGCATTCATTGTATCGGACCAGAAGTAGGAGGCAGCAATCATCATGTTTTCATTTTTGGCCATATCAGCAATGGATAGCTTGATACATTGCTCAATGTTGCGTTCTGACCAGTAAACTCTCTGTGACCTTGCTATCCTGAGATACCAATCTTTCCATCCCTTGGTGGATTTGGGCCAAGAGCGGAAGGCATCGGTCCACAACCCTAAATCAAAATGTTCAGATCTGAAGGGAATGCGGTTGGTTTCTGCATTGATTAGATTGATTGGATCGGTATTCCCCATTGGACCTAAGCAGAAAAGATGTTCTTGGTCGGTAGGGATCACTATCCTATTGCGCATCTCCTAGATCCAGAAAGGGAAAAGAGAGGGAGAGAAATCACGAATCGGTATAGAAAGGGAGAATCACAGGGAATAAAGTGAGGAAAGAAGAACTAACCGTGGGGACATTGAAGTTGATCGCCATTGAAAGGGTTCTTGTGCTAGGTTGTGCTTCCTGGTGAAGAATAGATTGCCGGAATGTTCTTCAGAGTCGCCTTTGGAATGCGGATGAAGATGTGAGCTTAGGGTAAAAGAGAAAGCGGATGGCAATTTTTATAGGCCTAGTCAAGGGGCATTTTTGAGTTTTCTTTTTACTGGGCAGAGGTATGGAAAGATATCGCGATGGATTTACGCGGAAATAGAGGGATTTGTGGTTGTTGGCGCTTCAGTTATGGGAGTTGTTGGTAATTTGCGGAGATGGTGCGCGGTAATCAAGATGAAAACAAAAGCGTTGTTGGAGGGAAAGATTACAACAGAGCAAATTTCGGCGTATAAGATATTTTATACTCCGAAATTGGGGGGCATGTGTTGACACCATTTTTTGTACGGGTCAATATTGAACCAAGTGCGTTGATCGGCAAGAAGGTAAATGTTGTTCCTCATCGGCATCAGGATACCACCGATCAAATTACCGATGGAGGTAGAAGAAATTGGTAATGATTGGAGAAGCGTCAAGGGTGAAAGATGTGTTTGCCGATAAGGAGGGATTGCCGATGGAAGCAAATGATTGAAGGAATGACGATTGGAGGTATTGCCGATGGGAACAAGGAAGTATTACCAATCGGAAATGTTGCCAATGGATGCAAGACGATGTAGCTGACATCAGCAGGAAGATGCCGATGATAATAGAAGGAAAGTATGGGTTGAATGAGTTTGCCGATGGAAAATATCATCGTGAAGGGGATAGATAAGGAAGCTGGTGATTTTATACCAGTATTATTTTTATAGTTTGAGTGTGACTCTTGTACGAGTCGTTTTATTTCCTTAAAAATAGGAGTTTTGTTTAAGTATGAGTCGTGTCCATGTACAACTCCTTTTTCCGGAGTATAAATATGTACCCAGGGGTGGTGTAGAGATATATCCAATACAATCAAACAAATCTATTATTTTCGTCTTACTTTTCAGCATCTACTTTTATTGCATTAGTTCTAGTTTACCTACGAGTTCTTACGATCTCGACGGGCTGCATCTACAAGATCTCCGTCTACTTCGCGAGTTCCGCGTTTTGATCAAGTTGAGCTTTGACATCGCTGTCGTCTCGTTCAAATATTGTTCTAGTTATCATCCTTGTCAATTAACTGGTCAAATCGACTGGCACACCTTTGGATATCGAGTTCGGGTATAAGTCCGAGGTGTTCGCAGATCCGACGCTTTTTGTGTCAACACGGGGCTCAGACCGAGGGACCATGGGCGCCGGCGGACTAGCTGTGATGGCTAGTGCTTGGCACCGGCGAGTGCGAGAAGACATGGAGGTATACCGAGTTGACCAAGTCAAGACAGAGGACGAGCGGGTCGAGCAGAGGCTGATGGGACTCGGAGTTCGATCGGGCGAATACAAGGTGGCTCGAGTCGAGCGGTTTTGTGGTTTGGGCCTCAAAACCATCCAAGGACGGTTTCCGAGTTTGGGCCTCAAAACTCGGGGTTCGGTAGTTGAGCCCAAAGCTACCAGTGGTGGGTTTCCTGGGTTTGGGCCTCAAAACCTAGGCAGAGCTTCCAAGGAAGTGGGGATAGCACGTGGCGGAATCCTGGAGGTTGCGTCGAGACGATGACAACTCCTCGCAGGAAGCGGGGCCGTCCATTCAAAATGCGGGAGATATTTTCCAGAGCTTGGACTGCAATGCTTAGGCTAGGTAGTTCACTCATGTATCTAGGGGGTCTTTGGGAAATAGCCAAAGCCCTGTTAAATAGGGGATGAAGGGGTATCCTCTTGAACCCTAGTCATTTGCAATACCTCTCTCTCTGAAGGACCGAGAACGGCGACCAGAGGGGGGGGGGTGAATGGGAGCCTCAAATTTCTCTAGAAATATTCGGGCCACTCTTCCAAAAAACCAAACCCAGTTGCTGGGCGTCGGACGCTGGAGACGGATGCTTAGGCGAGCGTCCGTCGGCCTTCCAGAGAGCCTAACAGAAGCTGAGAACTGCTGAAGCGACTGACGCATGGCGACGGACGCTTAGACGAGCGTCCGTCGGCCAACCTGAAAGCCTGACAGAACTACACAGCGCACAAGACGCGACAGACGCTGGGCGAAGGACTCTGAAGAGCGTCCGACGCCAAAACCGAAGGACACAGACAAGCCGAGCGACGGATGCTGACGTCATCACGTACCAGCGTCCGACGCAAAACCGTCGGAGCGTCCGACGCCCTCGACAGAAGCATAGAAACCTCGAAAAGCGATTTTCTCTCCGCCAAAACTTCCCAAATCCTAACCAAAAGATCTCCACTAGCAACCCAACTTGGTAGGCATGTTTCTAGTGCTATGGAGAAGCTATCCCGAAGAAATCATTTCTCGAACACCGCAAAGAAATCGCCCGATCTGTGTGCTTGTGTGGTTTTAGGAAAATTCCTTCTGTGCAAAGATGCTCCTCACGAGTACCAAAAACTTGGTTCAAACGGATTTGCAAGAGCTACTCCCTATAAAGAGAAATCATCTCGGGAAAAAGAGGGAGCAAAAGCAAAACGCGAAGAACACAAGAAAAACGGGGACACGGTCAAGAAATTGAAGCCACCATGGCTTACGGAGGATACGGCCTCTGATTCCTCGCAACAAACTCAAGTTCTTACAGAGGTTGGTGAAATCAACCTAGGGATCTCATGAACTAGAGAGAGGGTAGAGGAGAGAGAGTTTGGGCAAATGATTAGGGTTCAAGAGATAGGATGAGGATACCCCTTCATCCTCTATTTAACGAGGCTCTGGCTATTTCCCAAAGACCCCCCTAGATACAATACCGAATTACCTAGCCCTAAGACATTGTAATCCAAGTCGGTAACTCTCAGCCACTCATTTGAATGGACGGCCCCGCTTCCTGCCGGGAGTTGCCGTTGCCTCGACGCAACCTCCAGGATTCTGCCATGTGCCATCCCCGCTTCCTCGGAAGCTCCGCCTAGGTTTTGAGGCCCAAACCCAGGAAACCCGCCACCGGTAGCTTTGGGCTCAACTACCGAACCCCGAGTTTTTAGGCCCAAACCACCAAACCGCTCGACTCGAGCCACCTTGTCCTCACCCGGTCGGACTCCGAGTCCCATGAGCCTCTGCTCGACCCGCTCATCCACCGTCTTGACTCGGTCGACTCGGTCTACCTCCATGTCTTCTCGCACTTACCGGTGTCAAGTACTAGCCACCACAGCTAGTCCGTCGACGCCCATAGTCCCTTAGTCCGAGCCCCGCTTCCGCCCTTCACCGCTCTCAGTCCATTGGCACGGCAAGCCTCTACTCGACCTTCTCCACTCCATTGACCACTGTCACTAGGCATAGCACCTGCACACCACAAGCCGATAGACAGGCACACATTTGCTTTCGCAAAGGGTTAGAATCAACCCACTCAAACTGAACCGCTCAAGTGTTGGGCAATCACTCATCACAAAACTGAACTACATGGGTACTTACCCACCATGTGTTCGCAAGCTCCCCCTTGATGAGTGCATTGTCAACACAAGTGCATTTCAGATTTGAGCCACAAGGTAAAGCTCTCCAAATGACCAAAAAGCTGAGAAAGCCAAAACGGAGTCACTTGAGAGAAGCAAAGTGAATCCAAAACTTGGTTCCCAAAGACATGGACAACGGCTCGACGCAACCAAGCAAAACAAAACTAGCCCTCAACAAGAGGCAGAAAACGGGCTCAACACCGCTAGAAAGTCCAAGAAACCAGTCAGAACTCTCAAAGCTCAGACTTCCAATTTAAACACTAGGGGAGCTCAAAAGATACCAAATGAAACCACCTACGTCCCCTAATGCTCAAGAAGCAATCGAAACTTGTCGAAGTCAACAAAGCAAGCTAGACCCTCCAGAAGAGGCAAAGACTCAACACATCTAGCAAAAGCTCCCCGTGGGCAAAAGAAGCACACAAAACTCCCCCTTGACCAAAGAAGCTCTAAACCAATGAGATGCACTCTTTCTCCCCCTTGGAAGTAGATGGCTGAAAATGAAATGAAATGCACATCTCTTCCCCTTGTTGACACATGTAGCTCATCAAACATCAACAACTCAAGATCCGGCTACAAATGCCATGAAATGAAAAATGAGTGCAAAAGCTTCATACTTAGAGCTAAGACAATGAATAGATGCTCTAAGTGATGTGATCCTGTGAGAATAGGAAAAGCTCTACGTGCCCAACAAAGACTCAAGTTGAGCTTAAGATCACTTTAGAAGCTATTTTAGAGAGCATATCATATGAGAGCAAGGAATGGGTATCACCTCCTAGAGAAAACTAGGCATGGCAAACAAGATAGGATCTATCTCAAAGAAATCTCATGTATAGCAAGTAAAACTATCCCTAGCAAAGTTCATACAACAAGCCAATGACCCAACTGAATGAATTTTTCAAATTTTAGAGTTTTGCAGCCAATTTTCAGTTTTAGGCACATTTAAGTTGTATGCGAGTGGTTGTCAGCAAAGTGATGCCACTGCTTACCAACCGGGTGAATTCAAAGGACTGGACACACCGGTTTTGGTCATACACGACCCCGCTCAAGTATCGACCCATATGGGAAGTAGTCTCGAACACACGGTGAAGTGCTCACAATGCAGACCCAACTCGATCTTTCCAATTCACAAAACAGAGAGCAATTTCATTTTAGATATTAAGCATGGTGCTCAAAGGTAGTGAATGAAACAATGAAGAGCCATAGTTACAAGCTATATACAAGACAGCCAAGAAGGATCTTCAAAAGCCTACACATGCTAGTGCCATTTCAGAGGTGACATGGGGAATTAAATTCAGTTTTAAAGCTTTTCTAACTTAGCTCTATTGCATATCATATAGATAAAAAAGAGTCTAAGTTAGGCAACACCATAGACACATAAAGCACCTCAAACAGAGCATAGATTCATTATATCGGCTATAGGTAAGAAGCTTAAAATGAACTATGTCACAAATGCAAATGAGATGCACAATGCAATGACACCAACTAACACTAACAAGACACCAATTGAGAAGAAGGACAAAGAAAAGACAAAAGGAACCAGAAAGAACTATGATACACAAAACTTTCCTCCTCTAAAAAGGAAAGCAAACACCCAACTCGCCCTGAAGGCGAGAAAACGCAGCTTGATCCAAAGGCTTCGTGAGAATATCCGCAAGCTGGTTTTGGGTCTTGACATGCCGGAGGTCAATGTCTCCCTTATCGTAATGATCTCGCAAGAAATGAATGCGGACCTCAATGTGCTTGGTCTTTGAATGAAGCACAGGATTTTTAGCCACACTAATTGCACTCGTGCTATCGCAAAGCAGAGGCACCTTAGTAAGCTCTAGACCAAAATCTCTCAAAGTGGCAATCATCCCAATCAACTACTAGCAACAACTAGACGCGGCAATGTACTCAGCTTCGCACGTCGACTGTGCCACGCTAGACTGTTTGCGAGAAGACCAAGAAACCAAAGAAGACCCGAGAAATTAGCAAGTCCCAGAAGTGGACTTCCGATCAAGTCGGCAACCGGCAAAGTCGGCGTCAGAATAACCACAAAGCTCAAGAGAAGGAGAGGTGGAAAACCAAAGTCCAAATTCGGGAGTGAAGCGCAAGTACCTCATGATGCGTTTCACCGCCTGCTTGTGCGAAGTCCATGGGGACGCCTGAAAGCGTGCACACAAGCAGACGACGAACTAAATGTCCGGCCGAGTCGCTGTCAAATATAGAAGCGACCCGATCATGCGTCGGTACTTTCCGTCTGATCCACAGCCTCTCCTTCCTAATCCACATCCAAGGCAGTCGTAGTTGACATGGGCGTCGAGAGGGGCGTTGCCTCACCCATGTCAAACTTTTTCAAGATATCCTTCGTGTACTTGCCTTGGTGCACAAACGCCCCTTCCCGGGTTTGCTTGATTTGCAACCTGAGAAAGAAGGTCAACTCTCCCATCATACTCATCTCAAATTTCCTGCTCATAATATCTGCAAACTTGGCAACAAGAGCATGGGAAGAACTACCAAAGATGATATCATCCACGTATATTTGGACAAGGAGAGTGTCTTTGCCTTGCTTGAGGAGAAACAACGTCTTATCTACCGATCCCATTTTAAAACCCTTAGCAAGCAAAAAGGTTTTTAGCCTATCATACCATGCTCTAGGTGCTTGTTTCAAACCATACAAAGCTTTGTGAAGTTTGAAAACATGGTTTGGAAACTTGGGATTTTTGAAACCGGGAGGTTATTTAACATAAACTTCCTCCTCTATGTAGCCGTTTAAGAAAGAACTTTTAACGTCCATTTGAAAAAGTTTAAAACCCTTAGAATCCGCAAAAGCTAGAAGGATTCTAATGGCTTCTAAACGAGCTACGGGAGCAAAGGTTTCCTCATAGTCTATTCCCTCCTTTTGACAAAAGCCTTGAGCTACCAACCTAGCCTTGTTGCGCACTACCACCCCATCCTCACTTTGTTTATTTTTGAAAACCCATTTGTACCTATGGGGTGAAAACTAGGTGGTCGAGGAACTAAGACCCAAACGCGGTTTCGCTCAAAATTTTCTAACTCCTCATGCATGGCATTAACCCAATCCGGATCCATCAAAGTTTGTCCAACATCTCGGGGCTCAAAGAAGCGACAAAAGCCGAATGAGTAAAGTGAGAGATATAGGACCTGAACCACGTGACTCGACGATCAATGTTGCCGATGATGTTCTCTGGCGGGTGGTGCCGCTGGATGTGCCGGGGAGCCTGCCTAGATGAAGTGGCCTCCCCCTCAACAGCAGCTGGAGCTCCCTCAGGTGCAACGGGCACGAACTGAGGAAGCTGCTCGAACGACCCCCATGTAGAGGAAGTAGTTGGGCCGGGGCCGTGAGCCGAAGTAGACGTCGCAGGGTCGACGGGGGCAGCCGGTGGAGTCGGCTCGGGATCACCCCAATCAGTATCGTCCTGCTCCTCCTCCACAAAGATGCTGGTGTTCACCTCATCATCACCTGCAAGCTCAAAAGCTGTGGAAACACAGGGCATAGTTTCATCGAAAGTAATCTCACAAGTCTCCATCACTCGGTTAGTCTCAAGGTTAAGAGCACGATAAGCACGTGAGTGAGTAGAATAACCAAGAAAGATACCGTCAGAAGACCGTGATTAAAATTTATCCAACTTACCGCCCTTTTTGAGAATTAAGCACCTGCACCCAAACACCCGTAGGTGACTTACCTTGGGTGGTCTCCCAAATTGCAACTCATAAGAAGTCTTCTTCTTGAAAGCTCGGAGAAAATGCAATTGGAAACATAGCAAGCAGAACTAAGTGCCTCGGCCCAATACCACCTAGGAGTCCTATGCTCATCGAAACTTTGTCCTGGCCATCTCAACAAGGGTCCAATTCTTGCGCTCAACAACACCGTTCTGCTGGGAGTGTGAGGTGAGAAAAGCTGGTGATCGAGACCCAAAGAAGAGCAAAGAGTTGCAAAGTGAGCATTCTTGAATTCTGTGCCATTATCACTACGGATAGCTCTCATGGCATTCTTAGGTAGCTCATTTTGCAATCTCAAAATTAGATCTCGAACAAGTGGAAAAGCCTCACCCTTACTCTCCAAAAAGAACACCCAAGAGTACCTCGAGTAGTCATCAACGACTACAACAACATACCACTTCCCTCCCTCTGACCTAACCCGAGCTGGACCAACTGTGTCCATGTGTAAGAGCTCGCTGGGTCGAGTGGTCATGATCTCAGTCACATGAGGATGGGAAGCCGCAACCATCTTGCCATGCCTGCAAGGATGGCAAACCAAATCCTTCTCGAACTTCAGTTTTGGCAATCCTTGGATAAGGTCCATTGAGCTAAGCCTTGCAAGCAAGTCAAAACTCAAGTGTCCCAATCTCCTATGCCACTTCCAAAGCTCGGAAGAAGAACCGACAAGAAGACAACGAGAAGGTCCGGAAGAGATAGAAAAATCCACATGAAAAACCTCCCCGAAAGGTAAAATCCGGCAAACAAGATCACCACAAGAGTCCAAAATCCAAGAGAGACTAGGCTTGAAACTCACTTCAAAACTGTCATCAAGGAGTTGCGAAACCGAAAGAAGGTTAAAATGCAAATTCGCAACCAACGCAACATCCTTGAGGACAAAAGAAGAGTTCACTTGGATCGACCCTCGGGAGACAACCTTACCTTTACTATTGTCCCCGAATGTTATATACTCGGTGTGGTGCACGGGGTCAAGGCTGGAGAACCACTTGGCACTTCCGGTCATATGGCGTGAGCATCCGGAATCCACAAGCCAAGTCTCCTCCAGTCCTCCTTCCTACATCAATAAAAAGACATAGGGTGAGCAAACGGTGCAACACTGGGGTTAGTAAACTGTGAAGGATACCAGTGTTGTCCCATTTGCCAAAAGAATGGGTTAGGAGAAAAACCAAACATCTCCTTGTTGGGAATATGCCCTAGAGGTAATCATAGAGATGATTGTATTTCCTTGTATCCATGACATGTTATGAGTTCAATGAATATCCACTAAAGACATCTTGTATCGATAAACAATTATGTGAATTGTTTGTGAAACTCATTTACTTGTATGGTTATTCTAATGTTGTCCCTGATCGGAGTTCGTGCTAGAATGTGCATGAATATTAGATCAACACATTATTAGTTGATGACTATGTTTCACAAGTCATGGACATGAGATGCCAAACTAATAATGTGGGCAGATGTAGGATATGGTGTTGGACAGACCCGACATGAGATTGTCTCTATACACATCATGTATGTTATGTCCTTAGACCTGAGATTGTCGTATGTACTCAAGATGTGAAACGACCTACCCTAGGACTACCAAACGCTACTCCGTGACTAGGTAGTTATAAAGGTAGCTTTCGGGTTTGTCAGGAAACATGCTGTGAGACATAGTCAATCAAGATGAAATTTGCCACTCTCCATATGAGAGAGATATCACTGGATCACTCAAATGATTAGATCATGAAATGCATGGCCGTGCTTGGGTTAAGTGTTAACCCACGAGTTGAACCAAATATCATGAGGCAAAGGAATAACATGTATATTGAATTGTGGTGGTTCATTTGATATGATCATAGCGTATGCATAGGAGTTGACATGCCTTGCTAGAGGCCGCTATCAACTATTGGTCAAGTATGAGTACTTGGGTCATGTCTATGTGTGCGTGAGCCCATAGGGTCGCACGCTTAAGGGGCTGGAAGCCTAATTCGGGTTGGACCCGAATTAGACTAGGTTTAGGGTTGCTAATGGGCCTCCAACGTGGGAGCTCATTAGGACGCCTATATAAGCAAGGGGTGGGCGCGGGGCAAGATACTCACATCCTTTGGCAGCCGCCGTCGCCCTCCCCATGCTCGCGCCTAGTACTCCTCGCGGACCTAGCAGTCCAGAGGCGTGACGCTTCTTCCCTGCACGTGTGGGATTCCTCGGAGGTGCTGCATCTGGAGCACAAGGACGAACCGCGAGTAAGAGACGTTGAGATGGACGACCTCGCAACTGCATGGCACTGCTGCGACACGCACGACTACATCAAGTCGCTTCCGCTGCACCTGCGCGTCTAGTGGTAACCCCGTGATCTATAACTAGCACTAGTTCCTGGTTTATGGGGTAGAAAATTTTTGTTTTCTGGCTAGCGTAGCAACCTCATAACCCTACAGTGGTATCAAAGCCGTTAGTTGCCTCGTTATACATTCGGGTACGAGCATATGGTGATATGTGCGGTTTAAGATCAATCTCTGATCATGGTTCATGATCTTGCCACTTTGGTATTGTAACGATCTACTCGTACCGGTCGGAATTCCGCCATCCGAGTTAAGTGATACATGTAAACCCAATTATGGTGAGTTGAAGATCAATAAGATTGGTCGAATCGAACCTAGGTCAAGTTCTAGGCGCATACGATGCGCGGCGCGGCGACGGATTGGATCCGCCGTCGGACGGGAATTTTGCAGAAAAGTGTTGTTCGGTAAAACGGCCATAACTTTTGCATACGACCTCGGAATGAGAAAAACCTTAAACGAAAATCGTGCGCTAGAAAATTAGATTTGCGAAAAACAGCTTGCAAAATTGAGTTTTTGGCGTTTTAAGTTTAGACGTCGGAATCGGTTAACTCTGTTTTGCAGGTATTCGTGATTGGTATAGCCCTTATGTGTATGTGATGCATGTATGTAATTAATTCATGGCTTGCACGTCATGATTAAGACAATATGGCTGGAGCCACATATATTGTCCATTCATATGTAATGGCCTGCATGCCAATCTATGATGATCATACGACTATGTAATTTTACTTCACTATGTTACGGTAGTGATAGATAGTCTTGGTGGACTCATCACGGAGGATGACATACTTCTATCATGGAGATGGCGATCACCATGATGAACAGATTGATAGATATGGAGATCTCCAAAGGAATAATGGGCTATACCAAGTCAAATATGTGTTTATGTCGTTCTTACGATGTTCTACTTTCATGTGCGATAATGTTTTTGTCTACATATGCGGTAGTGAAGTAGAACGATCCCTCAACAATGTTTAAGTCATAATGCTTCCCCAAACCTTGCACTGTCACGTGTCTCGTACGATCGGTGGCGGGTCTATGAAATTAGGGTGCCACTGGTTTTCCTTGACTAGACAGGTTTGTGTCGGACACTTACAAGCAGAAGGTTTGGTTACTTGAACAAGGTTATCCTAACGGTTAGGGACCTTGGAGCATTAGTTGTTGGTAACACAAGCATAGAGATGCCACCCAACAACATGAGTCATATGTGATATGATTAGCAAGGAGTTGCTTACTGATCTACCATGTCTCCTAGCGGTGATGCTACAGCTCACTAGTAGACTTGTTAGTTGCGGGTCTTGAATCACTAAGATTCAATAGAGGGATATTGATTTTAGTGGGAGTAGATTCTATTAAAAGTTTAATATGATTTCCTCTGTCTTGGATACAGTGTCTTAGTATTTTGCATTACTTTTGTTGTAGATGGCTCCCAGTAATCAACCATTTACTTTGCGTTCAATTCTTGAGAAAGATAAGTTGAATGGAACAAACTATGCGGATTGGATCTGCAACCTGAGAATTGTTCTCAGGGCTGAGAAAAAGGAAGATGTTCTAGACACCCCATTACCAGATGAGCCTGGTGATAATGCACCTGCTGCAGAGAAAACTGCTTACAATACTCACAATGGTACCTCACCACACTCTTGGTAGGAACTCTCTTGTTGGGTTGGGTGGCTCTAGCTTTCTTAGGAAGGGGATCACTAGAGATGTCGGGCATTGTATCAAGTGGGTTGCGAAGGTGGTTCGGTTTGGCAATCCACACTTGCTTCTGTGGAGTGGTTTTGGGTGGCTCTTCAAACACACCATCTCTCATAGGGAACTCAGAGGGGTTGTTAGGCTTACGTGGAGTGATCTTGGTAAGCTTGGGAGTTGTGGTGGGTTCCTCACTCTTGCTCAAACCACTGCACTCACCGATCTTACCGAACATGCTATCGTCCTTCCCACCTATAGAAAAGCCTACTCCCGTGCTGCCAGCCCTTTTGCATTAGCTGAGCATCATCCCCAACTACGGCACTCGGCAAGACACCTAGCTCAAGATGGACCGAAGGTATGTGTTCTCTTCCTCGGTACGCATCTTGTCATGTCTGCACGACGCGATCTCAAGCTCCAAAGCCTCAAAGCGATCTGACTCTCTAGTGCTATCTGAGCTGACCTTTTCTAGCACAGCAATCCTAGCATCTCTCTGTGCCAGCTCAGAATGCAAGCCTAAGCAAGACTTGCACGCACCGAGTAAGCTAGGCCTAGCCTTCAGCTCACTGACCTCCTCAAGTAGAGTGCCATACTTGTCCTGGAGAGTGACAAGACTAGACATGTGAATGGCACAAGCATCACACTCTACCTCCTTGGTAACCACCACTTGTGCCTTAGCAAACTCTAGCTCATGAAGCGTGCTAAGATACTTCGCCTTAAAATCATTCCTCTCACAAGCAGCACGCTTGAGCAAAGCATCCTGACTCATCAACGTGTCGTTCAGGGACTCAAGCTCGAGAGAGAGGGATGCGATGGTGGGTGGTACCTTGGGTGTGTCGGAGTCGTAGTTGTAGTCGGGGCCTTCCTTGCGCTTGCCGACCTTGCCTTCTTCAATCACCATGGTGCAAAAGCCACCGTGCTTGGCGTTGGCGTAGAAGCATAGGCCGTTGAACTTGTCCTCAACCTTTCCCTTCGACTCATCATCGCTTGAAGAAGCACCTCCGTCAGAGGAGGCATCGATGTCACTGAGGGAGGCAAGGAAGGCTCGGTGCTTGGCCTTCACCTTGTCGATCACCTTCTTGGAGGACCTTCGGTGGTAGCCGCCCTTGGGCTTGTGCTTGTCCTCGAAGTGGTGCTCGCGCTTGTCCTTGCGCTTGGTGAAGTCGCCCGCAGCTTTCTTGGGGTAGTCTATGATGAAGTGATCCTCATCACCGCAACAGTAGCATCCCTTGGCTGAGCTACCACACCGACAGTTCAAACGGTTGTTGTGAAACCGTGAGAACTTGGCGATGACCAAATCCATCTCATCATCTCCAAGAGCCTCCACTTGATCCTCTATCATAGAAATCAAAGACAAAGCGAACAAAGAGTGTGAAGGGTCAAAGGAGGAAGAAGACATAGCGCCAGGGCCAGAAACCAACGCCATAGATGGTTTCGACGGGTTTTCAAGCTTGGCCTGGGTCTGGTAGTCAATCTCTGAGGGTTTGAGCTTGCTAAACAACTCGTCCACGGTCAAGGCATCATAGCCTGGTTACTCCTAAATGGCAGCCACCTTCATCTCCCACACCTTCCGATCAAGAGCAGGCAAAAGATTGATAGCCATCTCATGATCATCATAAGGCAAGTTGGCTTGATTAGCACGCATCTTGTTGACGATAGATTGGAAGCGAGTGAACATCCTGTCAACAGATTCGCTGGCCAACTGAGCAAAGTTCTCGTACTCTCTACGGCACGTGTCGAAGAGTCTGGACTTGATCTGAGGGTTGCCCTCATGATATCTCAATAGTGTTTGCCAGATCTCCCGTGCCGTAGTGAGACTCAAAACCCGCTCAAACTCCGGAAGAGACAAACAAGTGAAGAGAATACTATGGGCTCTTGCGTTTGACGCATGTTGCGTGATTTGCAGCTCATTAATCCAAGCACCAAGAACCACGTAGTCAGCACTCTCACAAATCTCCCAATACTTCGTATCAAGCCCTTGGAGGTAAGCGGACATGCGCACCTTCCAATAGGCGAAGTTTGTTCCATCGAAGAATGGAGGTTTGCCAGCACCTCGCTCCATGTCGCCTTCGCGGATCAAGAACGTGTAAGGTGGAATGATCCTTAACCGGCTCTGATACCAATTGAAGGACCGAGAACGATGACCAGAGGGGGGGGGGGGTGAATGGAGCCTCAAATTTCTCTCAAAATATTCGGGCCACTCTTCCCAAAAACCAAACCCAGTTGCTAGGAACTCAACCTCCCCCGAGCAACGCGAGCGGGGATTCAGACGAAAGCGAGCAAATGAAAGCTCACTGGCAGTGGAGGAAAACTCATCGGAAACCCCCAAGAAGAGTTCTCAACCCCTATGAGAAAGAGGCAAGAATTCCAAGCAAATCAGCTAGAAAAGCAGGCGACGGACGCTGGACAGTAGGGCGACGGGCGCTGGAAGACAACGCGACGGACGCTCCAAGGCAGGGCGTCGGACGCTGGCGACAGACGCTTAGTCGAGCGTCCATCGGCCTTCCAGAGAGCCTAACAGAAGCTGAGAACTGCTGAAGCGACTGACGCTTTGCGACGGAAGCTTGGACAAGCGTCTGTCGGCCAACCCAAAAGCCTAACAGAACTACACAGCGCACAAGACACGACGAACACTGGGCGAAGGACTCTGAAGAGCGTACGACGCCAAAACCGAAGGACACAGACAAGCCGAGCGACAGACGCTGACGTCAGCACGTACCAGCGTCCGACGCCCCCGACAGAAGCACAAAAACCTCGAAAAGCGATTTTCTCTCTGCCAAAACTTCCCAAATCCTAACCAAAAGATCTCCACTAGCAACCCAACTTGGTAGGCATGTTTCTAGTGCTATGGAGAAGCTATCCCGAAGAAATCATTTCTCAATTTGGTGAGGATTGAAGGGAAACGAGGATTTGGGGGAAAAGGGGCAAGAACGAAGAACACCGCAAAAAAATCGCCCGATCTGTGTGCTGGTGTGGTTGTAGGAAAATTCCTTCAGTGCAAAGATGCTCCTCACGAGTACCAAGAACTTGGTTCAAACAAATTTGAAAGAACTACTCTGTACAAAGAGAAATCATCTCGGGAAAAAGAGGGAGCAAAAGCAAAACGTGAAGAACACAAGCAAAACGGGGACACGGTCAAGAAATCGAAGCCACCATGGCTTACGGAGGATACAACCTCCGATTCCTCACAACAAACTCAAGTTCTTACAGAGGTTGGTGAAATCAACCTAGGGATCTCATGAACTAGAGAGAGGGTAGAGAGAGTGAGAGAGTTGGGGCAAATGATTAGGGTTCAAGAGATAGGATGAGGATACCGCTTCATCCTCTATTTAACGAGGCTTTGGCTATTTCCCAAAGACCCCCCTAGATACAATACCGAATTACCTAGCTCTAAGACATTGTAATCCAAGTCGGTAACTCTCAGCCACTCATTTGAATGGACGGCCCCGCTTCCTGCCGGGAGTTGCCGTCGCCTCGACGCAACCTCCAGGATTCCGCCATGTGCCATCTCCGCTTCCTCGGAAGCTCTGCCTAGGTTTTGAGGCCCAAACCTAGGAAACCCGCCATCGGTAGCTTTGGGCTCAACTACTGAACCCCGAGTTTTTAGGCCCAAACTCGGAAATCGTCCTCGGATGGTTTTGAGGCCCAAACCACCAAACTGCTCGACTCGAGCCACCTTGTCCTCGCTCGGTCAGACTCCGAGTCCCATGAGCCTCCGCTCGACCCGCTCATCCACCGTCTTGACTCGGTCGACTCGGTCTACCTCCATGTCCTCTCGCACTTGCCGGTGCCAGTACTAGCCACCACAGCTAGTCCGCCGGTACCCATGGTCCCTTAGCCCGAGCCCTGCTTCCGCCCTTCACCGCTCTCAGTCCATCGGCACGACAAGCCTCTACTCGACCTTCTCCACGCCATTGACCACTGTCACTAGGCATAGCACCTGCACACCACAAGCCGATAGACAGACACACATTTGCTTTTGCAAAGGGTTAGAATCAACCCACTCAAACTGAACCGCTCAAGTGTTGGGCAATCACTCATCACAAAACTGAACTACATGGGTACTTACCCACCATGTGTTCGCACTCTCTCTCTAGTTTCTCTCACTAGTTCATGGGGTCCCTAGTGTAAGGATTTGCACTTTGATTTTGTCAGGAATCAGAGGCCTTCCCTCTGTAAGCCATGGCGGCTTTGATTTAGTGATTTTGTCTCCTTTGCTTGTGTTCTTCACTAATCGCGTTATTGCTCCTATTAATCCTCTTTTGTTCATGCGATGATTTCTCTTGATTGAGAGCGAGTTTTGCGATTCCATTTGAACCAAGTTGTGCGGGATCACGAGTAGAAGTTGCATCAAAGGGCTTTGCCCCAAACCTTGTGAGCACATAGAACGGGCGATTTCTATTTCGTGTTCTTCGTTTTTGGAGTTTTTCCTGAATTTATTTTACGCCCGTTGATTCGATCCAAATTGAGCGATGATTCTCTAGGGATAGCTCCTCCATAACCTTAGGATCATGCCCACAAAATTTGGTGGCTATTGGTGAAGATTTGGTGAAGATTTGTGGAAGGATTTGGGGGAGGGGATTCAAAATCGCCCCCAAATCGCCTCTGTCCAGTGACTCGCGGACTGTTTGGGCATCGAGGCTGAGGTAGGAGCTCTCTGCTCGCGGCTGACTCAGGCACCGCGGACTGTCCAAGCCCAAGTGCCGGACTGTCCGGGCCCAAGTCTGTAGCCCGAGCAGAAGTGTCCAAAAACGTTGGTTTTCTCGGTTTTACACGACGGACAGTCCGGCTCATCGGTGCGGACAGTCCGAGACCCGAGCAGGGAAGGATCCAGAAACTTGTGTTTTCTATCCACTGGCCGGTGGACAGTCAGGAAAAACTCACGGACAGTACGGCGCTCTTTTCTTCTCCACTGCGGACAGTCCGAACCTGGGGTCCGGACAGTCCGGGAAACCCCAGGAAGCTTGTTTTGCTTCGGTTCTTTCGCGTGTTGGTTTTCGTCCATCTCCGACTGCTCCGCTGCACCTCTAGGGTCCTTCCTAAGGTGTCCACCCACTTGTTGGGTCATGTGCGAGTCATTTTTCTTGAGCTCGTGTTTTGGGTGTGATTTTGGGACAAGAGTCAAGCAATAGAAGTTTCTGAAAGGAATTTTTATTTGGCTCCCATTCACCCCCCCTCTGGTCGCCGTTCTCGGTCCTTCAATTGGTATCATAGCCGGTTAAGGATCAATCCACCTTACATGGTTGTTGATCCGCGAAGGCGACATGGAGCGAGGTGTTGGTAAACCTCCGCTTTTCGATGGAACGAACTTCTCCTACTGGAAGGTGCGCATGTCCACCTATCTACAAGGAGTTGATTCGAACATATGGGAGATTTGTGAGAATGAGGGCTATCGTATTCTTGGGGCTTGTGTTGACCCTCTCCAGATTTCTCAACACAACGCAAACAACAGAGCATGTAGTATTCTCTTCTCGAGTCTGTGTCTTCTTGAGTTTGAGTGAGTCTCGAACCTCACTATGGCGCGAGAGATCTGGCAAAAACTTGTGCGATATCATGAGGGCAATCCTCAGATCAAGTCCAGACTCTTCGACACATATCGTAGGGAGTACGAGAACTTCGTACAGTTGGCCGGCGAATCTGTTGACAGGATGTTCACTCGCTTCCAATCTATCATCAACAAGATGTGTGCCAATCGGGCAAACTTTCCCTATGACGACCATGAGATGGCTATCAAGCTTTTGCATGCTCCTGATCGGAGGGTGTGTGAGATGAAGGTGGCTACCATTCAGGAGTCACCAGGCTATGATGCCCTGACCGTGGACGAGCTGTTCAGCAAGCTCAAGTTCTTGGAGATTGACCACCAGACCCGGGCCAAGCTTGAGAACCCGTCGAACCCATCCATGGCGCTGGTTTCCGGCCCTGGTGGTGCATCTTCTTCTTCCTCTAACCCTTCACACTCTTCATTTGCTTTTTCTTTGATATCTGTGACAGAGGAACAAGTTGAGGAGCTTGGAGATGACGAGTTGGCCTTGGTCATCACTAGGTTCTCATGGTTTCACAACAACTGTTTGAACCGACGACGTGGTGGCGCGGCCAAGGGGTGCTACCGTTGCGGTGATGAGGATCACTTCATCGCAAACTGCCCCATGAAATATGCGGGGGACTTCACCAAGCGCAAGGACAAGCGCGAGCACCACTTCGACGGCAAGCACAAAGCCAAGGGCGGCTTTCACCGAAGATCCGCGAAGAAGGTGCTTGACAAGGTGAAGGCCGATCATCGAGCCTTCCTCGCCTCCCTCAGCGACATCGAGTTCTCCTCCGACGGAGGCTCTTCTTTGAGCGACGACGATGAGTCGAAGGGAAAGGTTGAGGACAAGCTCAACGTCCTACGCTTCTATGCCTACGCCAAGCACAGTGGCTTCTGCACCATGGCGATTGAAGAAGGCAAGGTCGGCGAGCGCAAGGATGACTCTGACTCCGACTCTGACACTCCCGAGGTATCACCCACCCTCGAATCTCTCTCTCTCTCGCTTGAGACTTTGACCGCCACCTTCATGAGTCAGGATGCTGTGCTCATGCGTGCGATTAGAGAGAGGAACGATTTTAAGGCGAAGTACCTTAGCGCGCTTCATGAGCTAGATTTTGCTAAGGCGTCTGTGGTGGTTACCAAGGAGGTAGAGTGCGATACTTGCGCCATCCACATGTCTGATCTTGTCACTCTTCAGGACAAGTATGGCACTCTATTTGAGGAGGTCAGTGAGCTGAAGGCTAGGCCTAGCTTACTTGGTGCGTGCAAGTCTTGCTTAGGCTTGCATTCTAAGCTGGCACAGAGAGATGCTAGCATTGCTGTGCTAGAGAAGGTCAGCTCAGATAGCACTAGAGAGTCGGATTGCTTTGAGGCTTTGGAGCTTGAGATCGCGTCATGCAGACATGACAACATGCCAACTGAGGAAGAAAACACATACCTTCGGTCCATCTTGAGCTGGGTGTCTTGCCGAGAGCCGCAGTTGGGAATGCTGCTTAGCCAATGCAAGCGGGCTGACAACATGGGAGTAGGCTTTGCTGTATGTGGGAAGGATGATAGCATGTTCGGTAAAATCCGTGAGTGCAGTGGTTTGAGCATGAGTGAGAAACCCACCACACCTCCCAAGTTTACCAAGTTTTCCCCACACAAGCCTACCGACCCTACAAAGCTACCTGTGAGAGATGGTGTCGATGTTTTACCACCGATAGCCTGCCACGGGTTACCCGAGACAGTAGTTCGTGCCTCGGCGAATAGTGAAACCTTGGCGGTTGGACACGCAGGGACACACGGTTTATACTGATTCAGGCCCTCGACAAGGTCGAGTAATAACCTTACGTCCAGTTCAATCCTCTGTTATTGCTCTTGGTCGTAATACAAGGTGTTGTGCGTCGCTCTACGTATCGGGTGTTGTGTAGTATCTATGAACTGTTTTTGGGTGATGCCCTCACCAACCCTTTATAGTCTAGGAACTAGCCGAGGTTATTCTAATCCTACTCGGTTACAAACTTAGAGTCCTAAGCTGCGCTTCGGTCTTATCGTCTTTACCGAGTAGGATTCGGTTTCTTCTGTCCGTCTTCCTTCGTGGGCCGAGGAAAGGATGCCCAAAGCTCAGGTAAGATGATCCCTGGGTACCCTATAGGATATCCCATCGACAAGCCTCCGAGCATCTCATGATTTTTCTTCAATATGCCGGGTTGCTTTGAAAGCGAGCCGAGTTCTTTTTGAAGCAAAATCATGAAATGATCTTCTGTGCTCTTCGCCTTGCAGTTTTTGTGCACCTCTGGTGCACTCATTGAGTGTAGACCCCGAGCCTCCGAATACTTGGTACAAGTTTTCGGATGATCTGAAAAATGTCTTAGCTTTAGTCTTCTGTATTCTTTGTCTCGTGGATTTTTTGTGCACCTTTGGTGCACTCATTGAGTGTAGCCCCCGAGCCTCTGAATACTTGATACAAGTATTTGGAGGATCTGAAAGAAAAAATCTTGTAAGGTAGGTATTTCCAGCCCCCCGATCCTTCTCCGAGTTCTTTTATATCTGAAACGAGCTCGGAGGAAGGGTCTAAAATAGTGTGCTCTTGTCTTCTTTTTATTCACGGGTGGGTACTGTGTCTTCACGGGTATGTAGAATCTTGCTTTTACTATTTTCTTTGGTCAGGTTTTTGTCTTTTTCTTTCTCTTCCTTTCTCGTGACTTATGGATTTTGGTGGTCCTTCCTTGCTATAAATTCCGTTGTGCTTGTACTGATGCCTTGATCCTTAGGGTGCTCCTCTTTCGTCTGATGACTACACTGCTGAGCAAAACTGAGCAGCCCCCGGGCCTATGCCTTTCTTCTGGTAGTTGAGTGGGTAGAAGAATTCTTGTGAATGGAGTTAGAGGTAGACTAACTCTTTGGTTAGATTTTCCTGGGAAGTTTGGCGTGGTAGGTAGAAGAAGTCTTGTGATGTAGCTTTCATGCCTTCTCTGTCTAACTGCTGGACCCCGGGCTGTAACCATTGCCGCTCTTGAGTTGATTGAAGTTGTACACTATGTATTTCTGGCTGTGCATGCTTGCACCGAACTCCTGCTGGAAAGACTAGAGTTGGAGCTGTCCAATCTCATTTGTTGGGAGTGGTTTTCTGCCTATGATCCGGCACTTCTTCACGCTTTGTGAGGATTCCGGGTTGTTTTGACTTGTAAGGTTTCTGCTCAGTACCAGGCCTTCTTTGGTGGTAGATCTGGTATCCCCCTGTCTAAGGCCTTTATATTTTTTCACTTGTGGTATTTTGTTGTAGATGTAGCTTAGTTTGATCTTATCTGGTTGTTGTAAAATTTTCGGCCGAGTTGTTTTTCATAGTCTGCAGAGCCGTAGCTGGTTGTAGGGTTGTCCTTGGAATATTCTTCTGGATATTCTGTGTGGTACTTTGATGTACTATCTTTATTGTAGCCGTTTTCCGCCATCAATGTGGAATATTTTGCTTTCATTTCTCCCTTTATGTACTATTGCTGTTGTAATCTTTTCTTCATGGACTTGGTGCAGTGTATGTGCACCCGTTATTCTTCTATAAATAATTGTAGTATGGTTGTCTTGTCATATGTCTTCTTCCTTTTCTAGTACAGACCTTTGCTGTATCATGGATATTGTAGTTGGCGAGCTTGACGAGCCCCGGGCTTCTTTCTTTCCTTTCTTGGTTGTAATCTGGTGAATGGTGTAGTTCTTGTGATAGAAACCAGTAAGTGACTAGCTTCAAGGTAGTACCATGCTGTGGGCGGCTTTGAGGCAAATGGTCTAGTTCTTGTGATAAGGCTGTCGCATGTTGCGCTGCATGATCTTCCAGTGTCCTAGTTCCATGCCTCTAGCTGATTTTGCGGCCTTGGTTGAAGAAGTATTCCTTGGTTGGTCCTGTGCAATGTCATTTTGGTGCCTGCTGGTGTTGATCCGCCTTCTCTCTGTTGAGGACCTGGCGGAACTATGAATCTTGAATGTCTTCTGGGCTCTGCTTCTACTACCTTTGGCAAACAGGTGTGCCTTGTCTTGTTGGGCGTCTAGCACATCTGAGTTATTTGACTCTGTTTGTCGATAATGTATCTTGACTCTCGAGGTTTTAACCTCGAATTCGACTGGGTTCTTTGTTATTAACTTGTACTAGTTCCTTTCGGCAATGTAAGTTTGTATCTGGTCTGTACTTTCAAAGAAAGTGTACTAGTTTCTTTCAGCAATGTAACTTTGTATCTGGTCTGTACTTTCAAAGAATGTGTGTAATGAAGAACCAAGGATTTGTTGTCTGTATTTTCTGAGTTCTTGTACATGTCTTGATTGTAATGCCGAGTTCTCTTGGTCCACGAGTTGTCTGTATTCTCTGAAAGGAGATGTGGTTTGATTGCTTTATGTTCCGTTCCATAATTGGTGGAACTTTTCAGCTTCTGTATTTTCCGCTATGGGTAAAATCTTCTTATAAGTCTGTCCCTCTACTATCTCCTCTCTTTTACCTTGCGGTAAAAACTTTTTCTCTTTGTTCGCAAACCCTAACTGTCACCGCTGCTCTGATCCTCTTTGTGCCGCCTCGAATGGTGAAGAAGAACAAGATCAAGAACAAGGGCAAGGGCAAGGCTGAGTTCTTGGACGAAGATACTGTCTTGGAGCGTATAGAGAATCATGAGTTCGTCGAGATGTCGCGCCAGATGAAGCAGTCTCCCAAGCCGTCTACTCAGGAGGCAGACTTGGATCTACTTGTTGCGCATGGGCTGCCTCAAGGGCAGGTGTATTCTGGCTACTCTGTTCCCGGTGAGCATATGATTCCCAGTCCTTCTCCTGATCAATACATTCTTTTTGTTTCCTTTGTCCGTGCCGAACTCTACTTCCCTCCATCGAATTTCTTGATGGAGTTCCTTCGTTTCTACTATATCCAACTTCATCATCTGACCCCTAACGGGGTTCTTTTTCTTGCTTCCTTGGCTCATCTGTGTGAGTCTTTTATCGGCATCCCGCCTTGCCTTCTCCTTCTTCGGTACTTCTTCCGTCTTCGATTCCATGACAAGACTCCTAGCCGTTTTGGTTGTTGTGCTCTTCAATTTCGTCAGGGTATGAAGGCAATTTACTTCGCTTTCACCCTTTATGAATCTGTTAAAGATTGGGCGGATAAATGGTTTTATATTTCCAAGCCTGATGCTTACTTTTCTTCTGATCTTGCTTCCTTCCCAACTCCCCTTTCTTGCTGGAATGATCCTCTATCTCCTTCTAAATCTTTGGCTATTAAGCCTCTGTTGGTCTGGATAAGTTTCTTGAAGCAATCCAGGTTGACTAGTAATGGCTTGGTTGCCAGTTATTATTGCCTTCGGATTCAACCTCTCATGCAGAGGGAAAATCTTGGTTTTGAGTATACTGGTTCTTCTGACCCTTCTCGGATCCTTACTGAGTCCGAGTTGTCTGAAGATGACATGTTTGATCGTTTGGGGAGGGTCCTGAGTGGTGTGTCTGCCATGCCTCACCAGATTACTGAGTACCATGATGGAAATCCACCTCCTCCGGTTAGTAATCTGTTCAGCCTGTTCTAGTTTGTTTTTTCTCCGAGTTCTTGTTTATTGATGACTTGCTTTTGTATTTCAGGATCATAGTCATTCCTTTAGCCTGAACTTGCCTTTTGGGCCTAATGCCTTTGTTCCTGAAGAGCCTGCTGCTGAAGTCACTGTGGCTTCGACCTCTTCTTCTAGGTTTATCCCTGGATTTTGTATTACTGATGGGTATGTACCTTATACCCAAATCCTCGGATTGCTCAAGTCTTACTGGTTTCTAGGAAAAGGAAAGCTGAATCTTCTGCTCAGCCTGTCCGACTTCCTCCTGCTACTCGCCGTCGCTCTCCTCGGCCACATACTTCCACAGGTAACATTATTGTAGGTGAGCGTTGTATTTGTTATCCGAGTTGTTTTGCATGCAACTCTTATTTATTCTTCTGCTTTGTTCTTTTTCAGATGGCCAGTCCGTCCTTCCGAATGAGTATTTGGATGATGACCCTCCTCTTACCCATCCTCCGTGAGTTGTTTTCTTGAAGTCTTTGTGATTTTTGTTCAGAGATATTTTTTCTTATTGTTAGTTTTTTATTTAGCCGTAGATCATCTGCCGGTCAGTCTTCTGTTGAGGCTGCTCCAATTCCCTCGGCTATTCTAATCCCTTCTTCTTCATTGCTTGATGATGATTTCTCTTTCGACATCCCTGATCTTTCCTTTGCTTCTGTTGCTGCTACCTTCAGCAAGTCGACCAAGTAAGTTAGCTTCGCTATGTGATATTTGTATTTTTATCTTATCTGTGCCTGATATTCTTTGCTTTTGACACTTTTAGGCCTTCTTCTGAAGCTCCTGATTCCTCCCATGATGGTAAGGCTTTTTGTCTCTGACTCTCTGTTGATGAAGATTCTTGCTTTTTGTTACTATTTTAACTCTTCTTGTTTTATTCCTTGCAGGACTTTGCACTCCTGATGCTGCCAATGCTGTCGGTGTTTCTCAATTTGTTGGTGCCAACCCTCCCGAAGGTGTGACTCTTCTTGAGGTGCCTGAGTTGAGCCTCCAAGCCAAAGCTCCGACTTCTTCTTCAGTCATGCCTTTACTTATTCAGGGACCAGAGGTTCAGCTCAGCCGAGTTGAACGAGTTCAAAAGCTTGTTTCTTTTTGGACAGATTTATCTTTGTCGTTTGGAACTGAATTGAAGGTATTCATTTTTGTCTCTCTCTTTCGGTCTTGTTCGTTTGTGCTTTGTTTTGATTCATGCCTTTTTTTTCAGGATGTCTGTCAGGACTTGACTGCTTCTTCCTCAGAAACTCAACCGACTGCTACTCTTCAAGCTGAACTTGACAGAGTTCAGCTTGAGTTGTCTCAGACTCGTGCTGCTTTGGAGCAAGAAAAGGCTCTCCGAGTAGTTGTTGTTTCTGATTTGGAAGAAAAGATTGCTGGTAACTATCTTCTTTTTCTTCTGTTGTGACTTTTCTTGCTTGATATCTGATGTACTCGCTATTTTTGTAGCTGCTGATCAAGCTTCTATTGCTTGGAATGAGGAGAAACAAGATTTGTCTCTTCGTCTTGCAAATTCAGAGAAGAAAGTTGAAGCTGTAAGTCGACTACTTATTGTTTTATGATTTTCTTGTTGTTTTTCTTGTAGTCTTGTGACTTCTTTTGCCTTTTTCAGTCATTGAAATATGAGGAAGTTTTGAAGACCCAGCTCTCGGATGTTCATGAGCGATATAAATTTTGTATGCTGCTGTGAGACCTGTCGTGGCTGCTGTTTGTCTTCAAGAAGATGCTAAAGAAGGCCTAAAAACCCTGATTCCTGCGCTGCCTCTTCGGTTTAAAGAGTTTGTTGAGAATGACTTTGAGCGTTGTATAAACAATGTTGTTTCTTTTGTTCGAGCCCTTGCTCCTGATGTGCCTTGGGATCGAATTCTCGAAGATCCGATGGACGCCGATCTCTTGACGAGGTGGGAACAATCGAAGCCCGAGGTTAAGGAGCTTTGTCGCCAAATATTTAGCCAGCTTAATGTACTGTCGTCTTCTCCTTGATAACATTTGTTTGTCTCTGGTAGTGGTTTTGTAATATACTCTTGATGATATTTTTGCTTGATTCCTTTGCTTAATGTACGTCCTGATGCTCTTATCTTTGTATGTCAATGTTATACAGTCTTGCTTTTTGATTTGATGAATACCTTGTTTTCCAACCTTTTATGAGTTATGCCGAGTTCTTTTGATTGCTGTCCAAAGTACTGCGCCTCTGTATTAGGCTCTGAAGTCCCGAGTTCTTCCTGGGTAACATTGTTGGCCTTCAAGCCTTGATGATTACACTGATAGTGTTGCCTGTAGAATGGCATGTGCCTCTTAGTTTAGGCTTTGTGTTGTAAAAGACCTCCAAGTAGTTTCGGGGTAATGTTGTTGTTGTCTGACGAGTAGTTCTTGACAAGTAGTTTTTTCTGTTGATATTTTGCTTCTTGATGTGAGGATATTTGGTTTGCATTCTTTTTGCGCCGAATTCATTTTGCTCTTCAAGAATTTGTTGTGTCACTTTGAGTGATTGATTTTGGTATCGTCGAGGTAGGCTATTCTTCTTTACTGCGCCGAGTAGTTTAATGTCATGCCACTTCACGGAATGGTAGACTTGTAGATATATGAACCAGACTGTGCCGCTCTTAGTGCACAACGGTCAGTTTGTCAGGTTGTCTCTTGAAACAACTGACTTGTGAATGCTTAGACAGTGCCGCTCATGGTGCAAAGTTGTCAGTTTGTCATATTGCCTCACGAAACGGTAGACTTTATATATACCAGACTGTGCCGCTCATGGTGCAAAACAGTCAGTTTGTCGAGTTACCTCATGAAACAATCGACTTAAAAAATGCTAGACAGTACCGCTCATGGTGCAAAGTTGTCAGCTAGTCATGCCGCCTCACGAAACGGTAGACTTTTTATATGAACCAGACTGTGCCGCTCATGGTGCAAAGCAGTCGGTTAGCCAAGTTGCCTCATGAAACAACTGACTCCGGGTAGTGCCTCTTATTGTGCAAAGCCGGTTGTTGACACAAAAAGCGTCGGATCTGCGAACACCTCGGGCTTATACCCGAACTCGATTTTCAAAGGTGTGCCAGTTGATTTGACCAGTTAAACAACAAGGACGATAACTAGAACAATAATAAACGAGACGACAGCGATACGCCCGGACGTCAAGGCTCAGATTGCTAAAAAAGCGGAACTCGCGAGGTAGACGGAGATCTTGTAGATGCAGCCCGTCGAGATCGTAAGAACTCGTAGGTAGATTATAACTAATGCGAAAAAAATAGATGCTGAAAAGTAAGACGGAAATAATAGATTTGTTTGATTGTATTGGATATCCTCAATACGAGCCCTAGGTACATATTTATACTCCGGTAGGAGGAGTTGTACACAGACATGACTCATACCTAAACAAACTCCTACATTTAAGGAAATAAATGACTCACGCAAGAGTCGGACTCAAACTGATATAATAATACTAGTATAAAATCACATGTTTCCTTATCTATTCTCCTCGCGATAACACTTTCCTTCGGCAGATTTCTTTCCATCCGCAACCTTCTTCCATTACCATCGGCATCTGTCTACTGACATCATCTATATCCTGCATCCACCGGCAACATTCCCGATCGGCAACGTTCTCCTGTCTCCATCGGCAACATTTTTCGATCGGCAAATACCCTTCTTTTATCTTTGACGTTTCTTCAATCTCCTGCTTCTATCGGCAATCTGATTGGCGATATCCTGACGCCGATAAGGAGAAGCAGCCATCCTTCTACCAATCATTGCATCCGGTTCATATTGACACATACCAAAAAATGGTGTCAACACATGCCCCCCAATTTCGGAGTATAAAATATGTTATGCACCGAAATTTGCTCTACTGTAATCTTTCCCTCCAAAATTCCACTGCTATTTTGATTACCGCGCAGCGTCGCTGTAAATTATGAACAACTCCTACAACTGTAGCACCACCAGTTGCAACTCCTCGATCGCTACGCAAAATCATTGCGATATACTCCCATACCTTTGTCCAGTCAAAAAGAAAACTCGAAAAGGCCCCTTGACCCAGACCTATAAAGATCATCGTCCGTTCTCCTTTCCACCCTAAGTTCACATCTTCACCTTTGTTCCACCGTCATCTCCGAAGAGCACCAGCGGCGGTTCTTCCTCTCTCATCAAGAATCACGCTCCCTGCAAGAACTCCTGCTTCAATAGCGATCAACTTCACCGTCCCCGCAGTAATTTTTTCTCTTCCCTTCCTGTATATGCTGCAATTTTATCTTTTCGTACCGTCTTACAATCCCTTCTCTCTTCCTTTCTTTGCTTTTCTGGATCTAGGAAATGCGCAAGAAAATAGTGATCCCTACCGATCAAGCATATCTCTGCTGTCTGGGCCCGATGGGAAATCCCGATCCAACTAACCTCATCAACGCAGAAACCAACCGTATCCCATTTAGATCCGAATGCTTCAATCTAGGGTTGTGGACAAACACCTTCCATTCATGGCCCAAACCTACCAAAGGATGGAAAAATTGGTACCTCAGGATGGCTAGATCACAATAGGCCTATTGGTCAGAACGCAGCTGTTGACACAAAAAGCGTCAGGATCTGCGAACACCTCGGGCTATTACCCAAAGCTCGGTATTCCGGAGGCGTGCCAGTCGATTTGACCAGTTAATCGACAAGGACGATAACTAGAACAAAACTGAACAAGACAACGGCGATGCGCCCAGATGTCAAAGCTCAGATTGATCAAAGGTAACTAGAACAAGATCCAATCCAGACAACGGCGATGCGCCCGGATGCTGAGATTGGGGCTTGATCAGGATAACTAGAGCAGAGCTGAACGAGGCAACATCGATGCGCCCGGATGCCAAGGCTCAGAGGTACTCCCACGCGGAACTTGCAAGGATTTGATGGAGATCAAGATGATGCAGCCAGTCGAAGCTTGAAGAACTCGTTGATAAGCTAAAACTAATGCAAAAAGGGTAACTTGCGATAAAGTAGAATAAGAATAAAATTGGTTTGTTTGATATTGGATTGATCTCTTTTTCCGTAGCCCTCGGGCACGTATTTATACCCCCGCATGGAGAGTTGTACAAAGACACGACTCGTACTCTTCCTAAAACAAACTCCTAACTTTAAGGAAACTGACTCACGCAAGAGTCGGATCTAAAACAATAATATTTATTTTCCTAAACAAACACGCCTATTTTAAAGGAAAATAAACGACTCATGCAAGAGTCGGACTCAAACTGCTAATAATAATACTGGTACAAAACACCAGTTTCCTTATACTTCTCTTCGATGGAAACTTTCCATCGGCAGATCCCTTCAATCCGCGCCTTCCTCTTTTAACCACCGGTAGCCTTCTGTTGACATTAAACACTAAGTTATGATGTATTCATCGGCACCTCATACCCATCGGCATCGGCAATACTTCCCGATCGACAACCTTGTACTGGTAACTGTCTTCACCAATCAGTCCCTATCGGCAATCGGCAACCACTCTTCATCGGCAGTCGGCAACTACTCCACCGGCACTCGGCATCAGCTTCATCGGCAATCGGTAATGTCCCCTTGTCGGCAATCGGTAATACCTCCTCATCGGCAATCGGCACCAGCAACTTCATAGCTCAAGTTATCTGACTTCACCAATCAACCTTTGTCGACAAGGACCATCCAGCTTCCATCGGTAGCACACTTAGTCATCGGCAATACTGGCTCAAGATTTCCCGATGCCGATGGAGAACGACCGCTGACCAGTCAAGCCTTAACTCATTTGACACGTGTTAAAAAACGGTGTCAACACATGCCCCCCAGTTTTGGCATGTAAATACTTTACGTGCCGAAATTCTGTTCCCTGTAGCCGTTGCTGTAGCCGTTACCTCCGAGATAGATGCACGGTTTCCTCGATCTCTGTGTGTGGAACTGCAATTTAATAATAAAATCCCTCAATTGTAGCACAAACAGTTGCAGACCACCTCGATCACCACGCGTATCTACCGTGGGCCTCTCCACATTCCTGCACAGTGTGAAACAGAACCCCAAAATGCCCCTGGGTAAGCTTATAAAATTTACCGGGGTCCAGACTACTTTTCACCCTGAGTCCACTTTCACTTTCACCTCCTTGCCTTCGTCTTCAACCTCCAGCCGCTCTGAAGAACACAAACTCGAGAAACAGTACTCTTCCGCAATCCAAGGACGAACTGCAAGCACTCCCTCGACTCCGATGGCGATCCAAGTTGACATCCCCAAGGTGAGACCTATTTTCTTCCCAATCCAACCTTCTGCTGGCACAAATCTAGATTTATCCCTGTTCCTTTTCTGATTTTCCCCCTTCTTTCCTTCGAACTCTAGGAGCTGTACAACAAGGTAGTGATCCCGCTTACTAGTTCCACCTTTAGCTGCCTAGGCCCCATGGGCAATCCTGATCCTAGTTTCTTAATCAACGCGGAAACCAATCGGATCCCATTCAGATCCGAATGCTTCGGTTTAGGGCTGTGGAAAGATGCCTTTCGCTCATGGCCCAAACCCACCAAAGGGTGGAAGAATTGGTATCTCAGGGTCGCTAGGGCGCAGCAAGTTTATTGGCAAGAGCGCAGCTTGGACCAATGTATCAGGCTTTCAATTGCCGATATGGGGAAGAACGAGAACATGTTAATAGCTGCCTCTTATTTCTGGTCGGACACTATGAACGCTTTCTTATTCCGACATGGACCAGCCACCCCCACTCTTGCCGATGTTCACATGTTGACCGGCTTAGACGTCTCTTCTGCCGATACTTTCACCTTATTCAATAGGAAAGCCGAGCACAAAGTAAACACTTGGAACATCGGCGGTTGGACGGGCTATATTCAGGAGTACCAGAAAACATGATCGGTAAACCAAAGGGAGCATGCCACCTTCCTGAACATGTGGCTGGACAAGTTCATTTTCTGCGGTAGGGCAGTCGGACCAACCATCATGTATCTCCCAGCAGCTGAGTTACTTGCCGATGGAACAAGGCTTCCCTTAGGCAGGTATCTTCTCGGATCAGTATATCGTTTGTTACATCAAGTGTCCCAGAAGCTACTGCTAGGTGAATCCATCGGTAATCTTGGTGGTCCCTGGTGGTTTATAAATATGTGGCTGAACGCACAGACGCAGAAAGCGCTTCAGTTTGACTTGTTCGCTCAACGATTCCCGAGGGACATATCGGAAGATCATCAGTGTAGGGATGATGAATCGGCAACTCGCCCTCCACTCAACTTTGGAGAGGACATTGTAGTACTGCCGGGGACCGATGCCGATGCGGTACAATTTGGTCTATTCTTTCAGAAGTTTTACAACGGAATTCCTGCCACAGAACGGCTCTGGTGGCCATATGCCGATGAAGACAACCAGTTCCCATTGCTATTTAACCTTACCGATGGGAATGTGCCTGAGAACCAAATAATTATGAAGGCCAGCATCATTCCCCAAGCTATTCCAGTGAACATTTTCGGATCGGGAAAGAACGCCCCTCCATCATTTGAGTTCTACTACCCATCGGTAGCGGCAAGATAGCTGGCGTTTGGTCAACTGCCGATCAAGCTTTGCTATTCCAAGGTAGTGAAGCCTAGGCAGACGTTCTCCAGTGCTTAGACTGGAACAAGGTTGTCAACCTTCCTCCCAATGCCGATGTGTCAGACCTTGATCTGTCCTCCTGGTCACCAACTTCCTTTATTACAAACGAGTACAAGTCCTATTGGCAAGAATGGAGGTGTCAACTGTTTGCGAAATCGTCGCACTATTATCGGCACCTGATTGACACCGATCATATCATCCCCGACAACGCAGTAAGTTTTCATTCCGATGCATTCCTTACTCTACTTCCACCATCGGTATTTAACCTTCTTGCGCTTGACAGGTCGATGATCCGATTCCTCCGATGAGCAGGAGCGGCAAGCCCTTCAAGCTTCGAATGATGAGTCCCGTATCACTCATCGGCAACAAAGCCCCCATGTTAGCTGCCTTCATTCCTCGATAGGTACCTACACCGACACCTGCAAAAGCCAAGGCTACATCGGCCGTTGCTGCTGCCCTGACGCGGGTGTTTGCAGTAAACTCATCTTCACTCATACCGATTATATATTGTTTAATCGGCAATATTCACTTTGTATAACTTGCATTGAATATCTTCAGGTTATGAGATCATCGGCAGCTGCTCCCAGCAGACAAGTACCTTCAAGTCCGGCTGCCGATGCCCCCCAGTCCTCGTCGAAACGGGCTGGATCTCCTACTGCTGCGCCAAGAAAGAAGAGGCGCTTGAGGCTGACTAGCCCATCTTCTCCATCGGCTTCAACTGCGCCGCCAGCTACCACTGCACCATCGGCAGGACCGTCGATGGCTCCAACTCCTGATAATCCCTTGGACGACATCCTTGACCAGGAGACAACTCCACCTGCTGCAGCGGCAGAGGCGGCATCGGTATCGGCACCAGCCGAAATCCCCGATGAGAGCATGACGTCGCCACCACAGGAACCAACAGCATCGGCATCGGCACCAGTGCTTACATCGATGAAAGCCTTATCCAAGGGACGACTCCACTTGCCGCAGCAGCAGCGACGACATCGGCATCGGCACCTTCACCAGCCGAGATCCCTGATGAAAGAGCGGTATCGCCACCAAGGGAGCCAGCCACTACATCAGAAGCAATGCCGACAACACCATTACCAGCACCAACAGCTTCAGCAACAGCTCATTCATCGGCAACCGCTGCTGATTTCCAAGATGAGGCTGGACCCTCCAACATGCCAAGTCCCAGGCAAGAAATCCACTTCAAAATGGTAAGTCGGTCACCTAAAAATTCATAGTATAGCTTTACGATCGGTATATTTTAACTTCTTCACTTTCAGGCCCAAGACTCTTCAGACAGCCTATTCTCCTTCGGCATCAACCCCCAGGACGAATAGCACCAAGAAGGCCCCATTCGAGCTGACAGCTTATTCTCCTTTGCTGTCGACATTGCCAATGACGACGAGGAGGAAGAAAGCTCTGTTCCAACTCTATCGGTAGAAGTGAAATCCAAGCTCGAGGCATTACTCTCTTAGCTGCAGATAGATACATCTCAGCTCGTCCAGGATTCGACTGCAGCAATGGCCATCTTCAAAGATATCCAAGGCCAACTACCTGTCGATGCAGAAGAGGTTCTTCTCCAAGCAGCCTTCCTTGAGAGCCGTCGATTGCAATACCAACGGGTTTCAAGCCGCATCGCCAATAGGAATGCTCAATTGAAGCTTACGGAGGAAATGCTTAGGTTTAAGCAAACTGCCGATGAGAAGCACAAGAACATCGGCCAAGTAGAAGCTTCCGGCACTGAGCTTGAACAGGCTTTCATCCAGCTATCGGCAAGAAAGGAAGAGCTGCAAGCTAAGCTGAGAAAGGTTGAAGAGTCCTTGGATGCAGTCGCCCAGAAGAGAGCCCAACTTCCTGACACCATCAAATCTCTGCGACAAGAGAGGGATAACAATGCCCGACAAGCCATCATTCTAAAGAAGAAAATCAAGTCGGTTGAAGGCTCTGCCGATGAAGATGCCAGGGAGATAGAGGAGATAGAACAAATTCGCCTGCGTGCGATATCAGTTATCCACTCCCTGTTGTAACTTATTAAATTCCGTCACATCAGCAAATGTAATATTGATACTTGATTTTGCCTTAAGACAATGTCAATGTGCTTTTACCGATGTATTATAACTTTTCCTTTCATCGGCATTCAAACGAGCACGCCATACGTCAACTCCTTCGAGAGTTTCTGGAATGTATGCATTGCTGGGAGCAGACCATCTTATCCGATAAGGATCCCCGCAATTAAGAAACCATCTTCCAAGCCTATGACTTAGTCCCAATCGGTAAAATCAACCTTCACGCCAGAGTACCGCCGACAAACTCTTTTACCTAGTTATTGGCAACTTTTACCGACACCATAACTTATCGAATCGGCTAACATCCTCCCTGAGTAATCCCATCCTTTAGCGTAGCCTAGTATCCAGCTCGATCGTCCGTCGAAGTAGCAATAATCGGCGACAAAATTTCGCACTCCAATCGGAACGAAATTCAGACACTTGCCGATAGATCCACCAAAGAAGGTACAAGGAGCAACCTCCCCTTAAAATATCTGCACCACATACTTAATTATTATGTGCAAGCACGGCAGAATCATCCTTACAACTGTTTTTCCTCTGGCAGTTAACAAATTCATCGGCAGTACGATGTTTCACACGCAAACCACCGGCCGGTGCCTTCAAGTATAACAATTGGAATCGCCAGAGTTTGCCGAGTGCGGCCCCCAAGCCAGAACGTCCAAGATTGACCCCGATTTAGACCATCGGCAATATATTGCCATCTGCCGATGGATCTCCATTCTTGCGCTTTGGCCTCCACTACTTTTCCCTTGAAAGAACTTCAGTGTCATATAAGTTGCTACGGCGCTCACGCTGAATTCTTCTCTTCTGGGTCTTGGTTAGACCCTTAGGGCACCACTGAGGGAGTTTGGTTTTCCAAACGGGCTGACGTTGTCTTTCATTACTCACATCGACACTTCTTCCGATGTTTGAATCTCTGGAGAGCACTTCCTCATCGGGCATTCTCATATTGGCCATCTCCTCAGGCTTCCCCTGCTCAACACGCCTGCCAAGTCTATCATGCGCCTTAAGCTTGCCCCCTAGTCGGTCATGCACCGACCTCTTCTCTCTGAGCGGCCTGGCATACCTGGATGCCCGATCATCAGAACAAGGTTTTTTACCTAACCGATCGGCAACGTAGTACCCGTTGCATTCAGGACAGTTATCGGCAGTAGGTAGCTTAATGCCTTCTTCCCAACAGTGAACGAAGAAGGGACATCTCTAGTGGTCCTTCTGCCGAAGTCGTTCTTGTTCCTCCTTCTCCTGCCGATGTCGCTCCTTTTGCGATTGCCGATACTCTTTCCTTGGCTGTCTGTGATTGATTACCACACTAGGAGCCTTGTTGGTACTGCTTCCTTCATCGGCAACTCTCTTGCCTTTCCTGTCATCGGCAAACTTTTCTACATCACGTCTAGCCACTTGATGATCAGGATCTACCGATGCACTTTTTCTGACAGCATCCGATGTCAGCACCCTGGTCTTCCCACTGGCTTCCACCATATTATTTGGAAACGCGCGCTGATCACCTTCCATCAGCTTCTGGACTTTAGAATTTTCAAACTTGATCCATCCAGAATCAATTTCTGACTGCAACTGCCGCCTGAACACTTTGCAGTCATTGGTACTATGAGAAGTTGTGTTGTGCCACTTGCAGTACCTGGTTTCTTGAATTCTTTGCCCGATGGAATTACCTGATTAGGGGCTAGCTTAATTCGCCCTTCTTGAAGCAATAGGTCAAATATCCCATCGGCTTTCGTGACATCGAAGGTGAACTTTCCAGTCTTTCTTTGGCCGAGCGGACAAGGTATCGGTGTTAGGAATATGCCCTAGAGCTAATCATGTAGATGATTATATTCCGATTGTATCCATGATTAATAAAGTGTTCTTTGAATATCCATTATAGACAAATAGTATTGATTGACGATTATGTGAATTGTTTGTAGAACTCAATTACCTGAATGGTTATTCTAAAAGTTGTCCCTGGTCGGCATTCTTGTAAGAGCACACTTGAATATTAGACCAGCACATGTATTAGTTGATGGCTATGTTTCACAAGTCATAGACATGGAGATGTCAAACTAATAATGTGGGCACATGTGAGACATGTAGGCTGGACTGACCCAACAAGAGAAAGTCTCTATTCATGTCATGTACGTTATGTCCTTAGACCTGAGATTGTGGTATGTACTCAAGATGTGAAACGATCTACTTAGGGACTATCAAACGCTACTCCGTTATTGGGTAGTTATAAAGGTGGTCGTTGGGTGGTCGGGAAACATGCTATGAGACATAGACAATCAAGATGGAATTTGCCCCTCTCTCCGTGAGAGAGATATCACTAGATCACTCATGTGATTGGATCAACAAATGCATGGCCATGCTTGGGTTAAATGTTAACCCACGAGTTGAACCATATATCGAGTGGCAAAGGGAATAACTTGTACATGGTCATAGTGGTTCGTCTGATATGATCATAGCGTATGCATAGGAGTTGACACGCCTTGCTAGAGGCCGCTATCAACTATTGGTTGAGTAAGAGTACTTGGGCCATGTCTATGTATGCGTGGCCCATAGGGTCGCACGCTTAAAGGGCTGGAAGCCTAATTCGGGTTGGACCCGAATTAGACTAGGTTTAGGGTTACTAATGGGCCTCCAACGTGGGAGCTCGTCAGGATGCCTATATAAGCAAGGGGTGGGCGCGGGGCGAGATTGATCCACGCCTTTTAGCAGCCGCAGTCGCCTCCCCATGCTCGCGCCTTTTGCTCCTCGCGGACCTAGCAGTTCGGAGGCGCAACGCTTCCTCCCTATACGTGTGGGATTCCTCGGAGGTGCTGCATCTGGAGCACAAGGACGAACCACGCGAAGGGGATGTTGAGACGGACGACCACGCAACTACACTGCCTGCTGCGACGCGCACGACTACATCAAGTCGTCTTCCGCTGCACCTGCGCGTCTAGTGGTAATCCCGCAACCTATAACTAGCAGTAGATCCTGTTTTATGAGGTCGAAAAGTTTTGTTTTCCGGCTAGCGTAGCAACCTCGTATTCCAACAATCGGCTCCTCATCTTTCACCCATTCAACAGTGCCGATGTTCACCTCCTCAGCTGACTCGGAGTCCCCTTGTCCAACGAAGAGCACCGTTGCGTTCCGAGCCTTCCTGGGCCCAGGTGATTTAACGTCCTGATCGACTTCTGTGATATCAAAGGTGAACTTCTCCAATTCAGGGACGCCGATACTAGGGCCTTCATCCGAATCCGAAGCCTCTGCTTCCCCGGTCGAAAACACCCCTGTATCTAGATCTTGCCGATGCGCAGACTCGCTCGCTGGCTGAGCAGATAGATGCAATTCTTCACATCTTTGTATTAAACAGGCTAGAGCAATCGACCCATCCGCAACACCGATCTGTTGAATATTATGTATCGGCTGATTAACCGATAGGCAACTCTGGACGTCTATTGGTTGAGTAGGTTGATGTGCTTCTTCAGGCCCTGACGTCAAAGTACCTGAAGCGCGCCCAGTACCAGTCACTAGAACACTATGCATCGGCTGCGCTGCCGATGGGCCATCTTCCACAGTTACTGGTTTGTGTTGTGGCATTTCATTCATCGGTTGCTGTACCGATGTCTCATTGTACACTTGCGAGTACTGCGGTGTAGTACCTATTGGTTGATGTACCAACGCTTCATTCTGAAGACTCGCTGGATGATGCTGCGGAGCTCTTGCTACTTGGCGCGTGGGCTCACATATTGCTGTTGAATCGGTAATTGGCCGATCCAACCTGCATTAGGTGTCATCGGCACATGGCTTACCGATGGCTGATGACTAGCTGACTCTTGCAGCCCTTGTACACTCGGACGATAGCCTCGACTTGCGGGTACCATTGGCTGAGCAGCTATTGCCAATACAGACTGATTGTCACTCGGCATGCTTTGTTGCATCGGCCAAACATTTGCCGATGGCTGATAGCCAACTGACTCTTGCAACCCTTGTACTCTTGGATGATAGTTTCGATTCGTAGGTACCATGGGCTGAGCAGCCAGGGCCGATGCAGGCTGACTGACACTCAACACGCCTTGTTGCATCGGCCAAGAATTTGTCGATATAGGCTGATTAACTATTGGCACGTCTTGTTGCATCGGCTAAGCATTTGCCGATAGCTGATAACCGGCTGATGCTTGTTCTCGTTGTACCCTTAGATGATCGCTTGGACTCACGGGTACCACAACTTGAGTAGTCATTGCCGATACAGATTGATTGACCATCGGCGTGCCTTGTTGCATCGGCCAAGAAGTTGCCGATGGTTGATAGCTAGCTGACGCCTGTCGTTCTTGTGGCGTCGGATGATTAACAGCATAGCTACCTTGATTAGCGAGTGTTCCAATTTGAAGAACCATTGCCGCCATGGGTTGACTCGCAACTGCTGGGCCTTGTTGTATTGGCAAGTGACTTGCCGATGGTTGGGCGTACGGCACTCTGGGTATTGCCGTCTGCGGGTTCCCTAATGGCAACTGCACCATTGGAGAAGATGTAGCATAATGCATCACCGGAACCATCGACTGTAGAAATGTTGCCGATGCCATAGGAACCTCCCACCTTGCATGGTTATCTTGGACCAATCTGGAATCAGCAGATAGACTTGGAGACATACCGCATCCCCAGCTGTTGGCTGAAGTTGGCTGATTCTGGATCACGGGTCCAGACATTGTCGAAGCCACCAGATTTGTGTTCACCTGAGTAGTGCTTGTTGGGCTTAATCTTGGTGGTGCGATCTCATCGGCAGATTGGCTCATAATTGGTGCGAACACCCCTGGGGTCGCCGATGGAGTCGCGGCAGATGCCGATCCGAGCTGACAATACTCTAGACCAACATAACATGGTGCCTGTCCCTTGAAAGCTTGCTTGACAGCATTGCATACGGCATCAGACAACACATTGGACTGGCTAACTAATACATTATTAAATGCATAATTAGCCGTATTTTGTACTTTACCAGGATCGGCGTAGAAAGTAGTCTGCCGTGGCAACGACGGATCTTGCTTCTGTACTGCTTCGCCGATCCCGTTTAGGCTGAAGGATTTAAGATACAACTGCTTGTACTCCTCCATAGCCTGCTCCATAGACTGCTTCTGATGATCTGTCAGATCTGCTGTGGAGACTTCAATGACACTCCTTGGATTAACCATGATAGATATAAAGAATTGTATAATCGGGTCCCACCGAGCATGCCAAAAGAGGTGTTGACACAAAAAGCGTCAGGATCTGCGAACACCTCAGGCTATTACCCAAAGCTCGGTATTCGGGAGGCGTGCCAGTCGATTTTACTAGTTAATCGACAAGGATGATAACTAGAACAAAACTGAACGAGACAACGGCGATGCGCCCAGATGTCAAAGCTCAGATTGATCAAAGGTAACTAGAACAAGATCCAATCCAGACAACGGCGATGCGCCCGGATGTTGGGATTGGGGCTTGATCAGGATAACTAGAGCAGAGCTGAATGAGGCAACATCGATGCGCCCGGATGCCAAGGCTCAGAGGTACTCCCACGCGGAACTTGCAAGGATTTGACGGAGATCAAGATGATGCAGCCCACCGAAGTTTGAAGAACTCGTTGATAAGCTAAAACTAATGCAAAAAGGGTAAGTTGCGATAAAGTAGAATAAGAATAAAATTGGTTTGTTTGATATTGGATTGATCTCTTTTTCCGTAGCCCTCGGGCACGTATTTATACCCCCGCATGGAGAGTTGTACAAAGACACGACTCGTACTCTTCCTAAAACAAACTCCTAACTTTAAGGAAACTGACTCACGCAGGAGTCGGATCTAAAACAATAATATTTATTTTCCTAAACAAACACGCCTATTTTAAAGGAAAATAAACGACTGATGCAAGAGTCGGACTCAAACTGCTAATAATAATACTGGTACAAAACACCAGTTTCCTTATACTTCTCTTCGATGGAAACTTTCCATCGGCAGATCCCTTCAATCCGCGCCTTCCTCTTTTAACCACCGGTAGCCTTCTGTTGACATCAAATACTAAGTTATGATGTATTCATCAGCACCTCATACCCATCGGCATCGGCAATACTTCCCGATCGGCGACCTTGTACTGGTAACTGTCTTCACCAATCAGTCCCTATTGGCAATCGGCAATCGGCAACCACTCTTCATCGGCACTCGGCAACTACTCCACCGGCACTCAGCATCAACTTCATCGACAATCGGTAATGTCCCCTTGTCGGCAATCGGTAATACCTCCTCATCGGCAATCGGCACCAGCAACTTCATAGCTCAAGCTATCCGACTTCACCAATCAACCTTTGTCGACAAGGACCATCCAGCTTCCATCGGCAACACACTTAGTCATCGGCAATACTGGCTCAAGATTTCTCGATGCCGATGGAGAACGACCGCTGACCAGTCAAGCCTTAACTCATTTGACACGTGTTAAAAAATGGTGTCAACAGCAGCATAGATCATTGCATTAGATTATCACTTGCCGATATGACTAAGAATGAAAACATGATGATTGCTGCTTCTTATTTCTGGTCTGATACGATGAACGCATTTCTATTCAAACACGAACCAGCTACTCCTACTCTTGCCGATGTGTACATGCTCACCGGTTTGGATGTCTCTTCTGCCGATAATACCTCCCTTTTTCAGAAGAAACCTGAGCAGCGAGTAACTATTCGCAATACCGGTGGTTGGACTGGGTATATCCAAGAATATCAAAAGACCGGATTGGTAGACCAAAGGGAGCACATCATTTTCCTAAACATGTGGCAAGAGAAGTTCATCTTCTGCGGTAGAACAGTCGGACCTACCGATACGTATCTTTCTGCAGTAGAACTTCTGGCCCACGGAAGTCTTCCCCTTGGCCGATATCTTCTTGGTTCAGTTTACTATCTTCTACACCAAGTGTCCAGAAAACTGTTGCTAGGCGAGCCCATCGGAAACCTTGGAGGTCCTTGGTGATTCATTAACTTATGGCTAAACGCCCACATGCATAAATGTCCTCAATTTGATTTGTTCAGCCGGCGATTCCCAAGAGAAATATCTAAGGATTATGTGTTCGCCGAAAATGAATCGGCAACCCATTTTCCGCTTAACTTCGGGGAAGCCATGATAGTGCTACCTGGAACCGATGCCAACGAAGTTCAATTTGGTCTGTTCTTCCAGAAATTCTACTGCGGACTTCCGATTGCAGAACGGGTCTAGTGGCCTTATAACGATGAAGACAATGAATTTCCACTCTCCCTCAGCCTTACCGATGGGACTATACCTCAGAATGAAGGAATCATGAAGGCTACCATCACTCCCCAGGCCATTCCAGTTAACATCTTTGGGACTGGGAAGAACACTTCTCTATCTTATGAATTTTATTACCCATCGACAGCAGCAAGACAACTAGCATTTGGTCAATTACCGATCAAACTCAGGTATGCCAACGTGATAAAACCAAGAGGAACTATCTCCAATGTTGCAGACTCGAACAAGATAGTTACTCTCTCCCCTCAGGCCGATGTAACAAACATTGACTTTTCTTCTTGGACACCGATGTCTTTTTTCACTAAGTCATATAAATCCTGGTGGCAAGAATGGAAAGATCAACTATTCGCCGTATCATCACATTACTATCGACATTTGATTGATGATGATCATATTATTCCTGATGATGCGGTGAGTTTACTTTTGATTTTATTCCTTCCTTCTCTTCAAATACATCAGTAACTAATTTTTTGTCAACAGGTTAATGATCCAATCCCCAAAAAGAGCAGAAGCGGTAAATATTTCAACCTACGACTGATGAACCCTATGTCAGCAATCGGCAGCAAGGCCCCTTCACTGGCTACTTTCACGTATGGAAAAACATCCAAAGTCACCCTCAAATCCGAAAAACCGATTGAGGTTGCTGCTATTTTGTCGGTCACTGCCACTGTCTTAGCACAATCTTCCGAGGTAACAGTCTCCATTCTCTGTGCCAATTATAAATTCTCACCTACAGTATCCACTTAATCCTCACCTCGTATGGCATGCTCCCTTTCCCAGCCAATGAGTTCATCGGCAGCGGTCCCGAATGTACAAGTTTCTCCAATTCGGTCTGCCGATGCCCCCCCCCAAGCGCAAAAATCGAAGCGTCACAGCTCCTCGAGTGCTGCTCCCCAATCAAAACATCCAAAGCCATCGGCCCCAATTGCATCACCAGCTGCGTCTTCTCAAACTACCACCGATACACCAGCACCGGAGCCAACATCGACATCTATCCCTGTCCCCCCTATACAGGCAAGTCCATCGGCAAGCATCGCCAACTCGCAAGATACCACTGTGCCAACCGATTTACCAAGCCCAAGGCAAGAAACTCATCTGAAAATGGTAAGTTCGACTATCACAAACTTTTCAAAACACAAACTTATGATTAGAGAATTCTAACTCTCTTCTTTTCAGGCCAAAGATTCCCCAAATAGTCTATTCTCTTTTTCCATCAACTTACCAGAAGAAAATGAAGAAGAAGAAAGCTCTGCTCCATTATCAAATGCTATATCAGCAGAAGTAAAGACCAAACTTGAAGCACTGTTATCCTTACTGCAGCAAAGTACCTCCGACCTAGTCCAAGATTTCAATGCAGTAAGGGTAGCTTTCACGGAAATTCAGGGCCAGCTACCCGCCGATATCGAAGAGATAATCTTCCAAGTAGCGTTTATTGAAAGTCGACAACTCCAATATCAATGGGCTTTATGCCGTATTGCCGATAGGATTACCCAATCAAAGCTTGAAGAGGAGATAATCAAGTTCAAGCAAACTACGGACGAAAAGCACAAAGACATCAGCCACCTGGAGTCTTCTAACAGTGTGCTTGAACAAGAGATCATCCGCCTATCGACACAAAGAGAAAAACTGTTGGCCGAACTGAAGAAAGTAGATGAAGCTCTAAACTCAGCTAACCAGAAGAAGATTGAAATCCCAATCACCACCAATATTTTGCAACAAGAAAGGGATGCCAATACCCGTGAAGCTCTTCTGCTGAGGAGGAAAATCAAGCCAGTTGAGGGTTCTGCCGATGACGATGCTAGGAAAATAGAGGCGACGAACCAGATTCGCCTGCGCGCGATTTCATCCATCCAATCTTTGTTGTAATCTGTTGTGTCGGCAACTGTGATCTCTGACAATTGATTTTGCTTGTAATATAACGTTAGTGCGCTCTTCTACCGATGTTCTGCATGATAATTCTATCATCGGTATGTGCATTCACATCACTTTTTATGCATCTATCTAGATAAGCACTTTAATTGCATCGCGGCGTACTATCCGATCCGACCATGAAGCGATATTCAATTTCGTAATTTAACACCGATCAACACATTAAGAGTACATCGGTCCATTGATTACCGACATAGCTGGAACCAAGCTAACAGGTAATCAATGTTTGATTATTTTTGGTCTTAAACCAGGTATTTCTGTATAGTTCCGAATAAAGCAAACCTCATCATTCAACGATTCTTTACATTGAAAAATCCAACCTGATAAAATTAATCTAGACTTATTGCCATCATCGATATTTATCTCTACTAAATCATCTGCCGATGTAAACCCCCACCTAGGCTCTCCATCATCGGCCAACCGATATGTTAAAATTCCTCTTTAGAGAACTGCCTGGATTGGTATGATCTGGTAATCGGCAACTTTGAGAAACTCAGTATCCCAAGCTTCGCCTGATATGCACTTGGTTTGCTCGTAAGTTTTCGATTCTGCCGATGCAACCATTGACGGGGCTTCACTCCGGACAATCTCAATCTTGTCCCCGACCCATTGCATGAGGTTTTGATGCATCGTGGAAGGAATACAACAATTAGCATGAATCCAATCCCTTCCTAGGAGCAAGTTGTAGGTACCTTTACCGCTGATCATAAAAAACATTGTCGGCAAAGTTTTGCTGCCGATAGTTAATTCTACGCATATTGCTCCCATAGCTAGTGACACATTACCTTCAAAATATTTCAGCTTCATGTCTGTCTTGACTAAGTCTTGGTCACCTTTTCCAAGCTTCTTGAACATGACATACGACATTATATTAATCGACGCCCCATCATCGACTAACATCTTTGATATCGGTTTCCCATCGACTTTGCCCTTGACAAACAAAGGTTTCAAATGCTGCCTTTCATCATCAGCAAGTTTCTCAAAGACAGCTGCCATTGGATCTAGCACTAGCTAAGCCATATCAGCAGCATCTTTGTCGGTGTTATGACCCGGGGGTCAAGTCCACCAACTAGTAAATTTGTATATCGCGTGCTCCCTCTCTCAGACGTGATGCAAGATGGACACAAGGTTTATCCTGGTTCGGGCAAAGAAGGCCCTACGTCCAGTGGGGGAGGATTACTTGTATTATCTCGCACCCAAACGTGCTCGTATAAGGGGGGTACAAGCTGAGTTATACGGGATTGCTTAGAATGAGCAGCGGCCTAAGGCTAGCGGGACTGCCCTGGGCGGTGGGTTGGCTGCTCGAGGGGTCGATCGAGCGGCGTTATGTGTGTGGAGTGTGAGGGTTTGTCCTGAAGTCTCGGATCGGAGCTCCTGAAATCCCCCCTTTTCTACCTTGGCGTCCCCTTTTATAGACCAAGGGGAGGTCCGAGGGTATAGGATCCTAACTGTATAGTATGGGCGGCGTATCCAGGGCATAGTGCCGATGTCGAGCACTGTGGCGGTATGGCCTTGCCGTCCTTCTAGCGCTCCGGGTCGTAGTGGCGGTAGAAGTCGCCGCGGCACATCGCGGTACAGCTTCCGCAGACGGGCACGAATCCCACAGCCGAAGCGAGACAGGGCGGATGGGATGGGCCCCATACTGGAGTTGTTGGAGGAAGGGGTCGAGCCCCTCGGTCGAGGGGGGGTCGAGCCCTGCGTGGTTCTGCCGTATCCCGGAGTCGTCGTCGAGGGCCGTACTGTTCACGTTCCGAGGGGTGCCGCTGGAGTCCGTACTCACGTCGTGGCGACAGTGGCGGCACAGTTGACGGGAATCGGGGACATGGCAGAGAGTTGTTGGATTTGACTGCGGACGCTGGCGCCCATGGCATTAGGCGGATTTACTTTAACCCATGCCAGGAGCAGTTGGGCTGATCGAGCCTCCCGTGCGGGGGTCGTTCGTCTGGCCCCTGGTCCATCAATTGACGTCGAGGTGGAGGCTGGAGCAGAGGCCGAGTCGGGGGATCGAAGTAGAGGCCGAGGGGTCGTTCGTTCGACCCCTCGTCCGTCACCTGGTGTCGAGGTGGAAGCCGGGGGGTCGTTCGAACGACCCTCGGTCCGTCATTCGGCGTCGAGGTGGAGGCCGAGGGGTCGATCGTTCGGCCCCTCGTCCATCATTCGGCGTCAAGGTGGAGATGGAAGGGTCGTTCGTTCGGTCCTTCATCCGTCCCTTGTCATCGAGGTGGGCCGGCCCGCGACTGGTAGCCACAGTTGGTGTAGAGGGCCTTCGAGTGATGGGCCTTACTTTACTGACTTGAGCAGTGGGCTGGTCCCTGCCTTAAAAAGGATTGCTATGTTTAGCGTTAGTTTATCGAAGGGTTTAGGGTACCCCTTACCTTCGTACCCGACAATCTTCTTCATTATCAGTAGGTGCCATGAACTCCATCGGCAACATAACAACCACATTGACTTCTGCCGATGGACTCCTTTCCTGGTGTTTTGGCTTCCATTCCCGAACTAGAAATCCTCCATTCGAAGGGTTCTTACCATACTGCAGATCATTCTGGCGTTCACGTTGGATCCTCCTTCTCTGAGTCTTCGTCAGACCCTTGGGACACCATTGAGGAAGCTTAGTCTTCCAAACAGGCTGATACTGTTTCTCACCATGTCAGCTTGCACTACCCCTTATGTTTGGATCTCTAGAGAATATCTCTTCATCGGGCACCCTCGCATCAGCCATGTCTTCAATCTTCTCTTAATGAATACGCTTGATGAGCCTTTCATGTACACTGAGTTTGTCCCCAAGCCGATCATGCACTGATTCCTTTCCCCTGATCGGCCTAGCATAGCTGGATTCACGATCTTCAAAGCGAAACTCCCTCTTTGATCGATCAGTAGGATAGTACCCATTGCATTCAGGACAATTATCGGCAGTGGGCAGCTTGATGCCCTCTTCCCAGCATGGACAAAGAAGGGGCACTTCCAATGATCTTTATGTCGATACCACTCTTGGCGTCTCTCTTCTTCCCGCTGCCAATGTTGTTCTTCTTGTGAACGCTTATATTCTGGTCGCGGTCTTCTATGCGTGATCACAACACCATATGACGAACGTCTCTGAGACTCCCAGGAGCCATTGCTTTCATTGGCAGTTCTTTTACCCTCCCTTTCATCGGCAAGCTTTTTTCCCTTTACATCCTGTACAACTATTTGATGTTCAGGATCCACCGACGAATTCTTCTTGGCTACTTCTGATGTCAGTACTTTGACCTTTCCACTAATTTCCACCATATTATTAGGAAACGGATGTTGGTCAATTTTCATCGGCCTCTGGGCTCTAGAATTTTCAAACTTAATTTGCCCAGCCTTGATTTCTGACTGCAGCTGCTGCCTAAAGAATTTGCAATCATTGGTACTCTGTGAGGTTGCATCATGCCACTTACAGTACCTCATCCTTCTAAGCTCTTCAGCCGATGGAATCACTTGATTAGGCGCCAGCTTAATCCGCCCTTCTTGAAGCAACAGATCAAATATTCTATCAGCTTTAGCAGTATCGAAAGTAAATCTTTCAGCCTCTTTCTGACCAAACGGACAAGATATCGACCTCTTATCCTTTACCCACTCAGCAACGCCGATATCCGTCCCTTCGTCTGATTCAGAATCTTCTTCTTATTCAATGAAAGACACCTTCTTGTTCCATGTTTTTCTAGGTTCAAAGGCTTTAACTTCTTGATCGGCAACTCTCTGCACGAGATGGCTGAGGCTTTCGAATTCTTGAGATGCATATTTGTCCTTGATGTGTGGCAGTAATGCCTGGAAGGCTAAATCTACCAATTGCCGATCATCCAGCACTAAGCTGTAACATTTATTCTTCATGTCCCGAAGCCTTTGGACGAAGCTTTCTACCGATTCGTCATTATGTTGCTTTAGCTTGACTAAATCGGTAATTCTCTTCTCATGCACACCAGAAAAGAAGTATCTGTGAAACTGCTTCTCTAGATCGGCCCAAGTAATTATAGAGTTTGGAGGAAGCGAGATGAACCACGTAAATGCGGATCCAGACAAGGATGACGAAAACAGTCTCACCTTTAGTTCATCTCTGGTAGCTGCTTCTCCACATTGGATAATGAAGCGATTGATATGCTCCATCGTCGACGTATCATCTTGGCCAGAAAATTTTGTGAAATCTGGCACCTTGTACCAATTCGGAAGAGAAATCAAGTCATACGCCGGAGGATATGGCGTCTGATAAGAATACGTATTAACCTTAGGCTTGATGACGAACTGTTCTTTCATCACTTCGGCGATCTTATCGGCCCAGTATGCATCTTGATCCTGCCGATGCGCAGGCTGGACATTCATCGGCTGGACTGGTTGATACATCCCCTCTTACCTCTGTAGTGGGTAAGCTGGCCCAATTGGCGTAGGCGTGACACCACCTTGCTGAACATTATGCATCGGCTGATCTACCGATGTATATCCTTGGACACCCACTGGGGTGCATTGGGACACCGCTGGCCGATACACCGATGTCTCATTCTGAACGATGGTCGGGTAAGGGTATTGCTGCACCCCCGTTATCTAGTGCCCAGATTGCACCACCTGTTGTTGAATTGGACCGGCCCACGCAGGGTTGTGGGTCATTGGCTTGTGACCTGCCAATAGTTGGTAATTGCCTGGCGCCTGCTGTTCCTGCATCCTGGAATAGTCAACGAATGGGCCCCCTGGATGCACTGACACCCCTGTTGGAGGGTTCGCCATCATCATAGGATAGTTTATAACTGTCCTATCCTATTGCATTGGCAACACATTTGCCGATGGTTGCTCGCAAGACATCTTGGGTCCGACCATCTGAAGACTCCCCGGCGACAACTGCATGTTTGGAGCAGACGCAGCATGATGCATCACCGGGCTCATCGGTTGTACCGATGTCGCCAATTCCACAGGAGCCTTCCCCGCCGCATTGTCTTGGATCAACTTGGCGTCGGTAGATGAATCTGGAGGCATACCGTACGCCCACCAGTTAGCGGGAGCCGGTCGGTTCGGGACCATCTGTCTTGATGTTGCTGACGCCGCTGGATCGGTGCTCAGCTGAACGACGCTTGCGGGGCTTGATTTTGTCGGTGTAACTTCATCGACAGAAGGATTTACAGGCTGGAACCCTGGAGCCACCGATGTAATTGTAGCAGATGCCGACCCAGGTCGATGATACGCCGGACCAACATATTTAGGTGGCTGCCCTTCTTTGAAAGATTGCAAGACAACATTATATACAGTATTGGACAACACCGTAGAGTGGTTAATCAATGCCTAATTTAACGCGGTATTAACCATATCTTGTAACTTACCAGGATTGGCATCGAAAGTGACCTGCCGCGGCAACGGCGGATCTTGGTTCTGCACTGCATCGCCACTCTTGTTTAGGCTGAAGGATTTCAGATACAACTGCTTGTACTCCTCCATAGCCTGCTCCATAGCCTGCTTCTGATCATCTTTCAGATCCGCTTCGGAGACTTTGATGACTTTCCTTGGATTGACGTCAGTAGAATCACCCATGATCGCGATCAAGAGATGTATCTAGGGTCCCACCGAGTGTGCCAAAAGAGGTGTTGACACAAAAAGCGTCAGATCTGCGAACACCTCGGGCTTATACCCGAACTCGATTTCTAAAGGTGTGCCAGTTGATTTGACTAGTTAATCAACAAGGACGATAACTAGAACAACAATGAACGAGACGACAGCGATACGCCCGGACGTCGAGGCTCAGATTGCTGAAAAAGCGGAACTCGTGAGGTAGACGGAGATCTTGTAGATGCAGCTCGTCGAGATCGTAAGAACTCGTAGGTAGATTATAACTAATGCAAAAAAATAGATGCTGAAAAGTAAGACGAAAATAATAGATTTGTTTGATTGTATTGGATATCCTCAATACGAGCCCTAGATACATATTTATACTCCGGTAGGAGGAGTTGTACACAGACATGACTCATACCTAAACAAAATCCTACATTTAAGGAAATAAATGACTCACGCAAGAGTCGGACTCAAACTGATATAATAATACTGGTATAAAATCACTAGTTTCCTTATCTATTCTCCTCGCGATAACACTTTCCATCGGCAGATTTCTTTCCATCCGCAACCTTCCTCCATTACCATCGGCATCTGTCTACTGACGTCATCTATATCCTGCATCCATCGGCAACATTCCCGATCGACAACGTTCTCCTGTCTCCATCGGCAACATTTTTCGATCGGCAAATACCCTTCTTTTATCTTTGACGTTTCTTCAATCTCCTGCTTCTATCGGCAATCTAATTGGCGATATCCTGACGCCGATAAGGAGAAGTAGCCATCCTTCTACCAATCATTGCATCCGGTTCATATTGACACATACCAAAAAAACGGTGTCAACACCGGTTGATTTTAGATATATGAACCAGACTGTGCCGCTCATGGTGCAAAGCAGTCGCTTAGTCAAGTTGCCTCACGAAACAACTCACTTCGGGCAGTGCCTCTCATTGTGCAAAGCCGGTAGATTTTAGATATATGAACCATACTGTGCCGCTCATGGTGCAAAGCAGTCGGTTAGTCAAGTTGCCTCACAAAACAACTCACTCCGGGCAGTGCCTCTCATTGTGCAAAGCCGGTAGATTTTAGATATATGAACCATACTGTGCCGCTCATGGTGCAAAGCAGTCGGTTAGTCAAGTTGCCTCACAAAACAACTCACTCCGGGCAGTGCCTCTCATTGTGCAAAGCCGGTAGGTTTTAGATATATGAACCAGACTGTGCCGCTCATGGTGCAAAGCAATCGGTTAGTCAAATTGTCTCATGAAACAACTGATTCCGGGCAATGCCTCTCATTGTGCAAGGCGATAAATTTTAGATATATGAACCAGACTGTGCCGCTCATGGTGCAAAGCAGTCGGCTTGTCAAGTTGCCTCACGAAACAACTCGACTCCAGACAGTGCCTCTCATTGTGCAACTGCCGGCTTGTTCTTGATGTCTTGTATCTTGCGCTTTTAGTTGTAGAATTTCTTGAGTTGGCTGATATGCCAAGTATTGCTTAGTTGAACTCCTTCTTCTGTCATTAGCTCATAAATTCCAGGTTGTATTGTTGTCTTGATGATAAAAGGACCCACTCATGGGCTGAGTAGTTTGTGTCTTCCATCTTTTTTCTGGATTAGTCGTAATACCAGATCTCCTAGTTTTAACGTTCTTGGGTGCATATTTCTGTCATAATGTCTTAGCAAGCCTTGTAAATATCTTGCATTTTGTATTACTGAACTATCTCTTATTTCTTCGATTAAGTCGATCTCTAATCGTCTTGTTTCTTCAGCTTCTCCTTCATCATATTGCTCAATTCTTGGTGATTGTCATATTAAGTCAATTGGTAACACAACTTCTGCTCCGTATACCAGAAAGAAAGGGGAATATCCTGTTGCTCTGCTGATTTGAGTTCTTAAACCCCATACCACTTTTGGTAGTTCTTCTATCCATTTACCTCCATAATCTTTTAGGTCTTCATAAAGTCTTGGTTTTAGGCCTTGTAATAACAACCCATTGGCTCTTTGAACCTGTCCATTTGCTTGGGGGTGAGCTACCAATGCATAGTCTATTTCTATTCCACAATCTCTTGCCCAATATTGGAATTCTTTTGCTGTAAACGGTGATCCCAGATCCATAATAATCCTGTTGGGCATTCCAAATATGTGCATGATTTCTTGTATGAACTCTGTTGCCTTTTCTGCGTTGTATTTGACTAGTGGTTTGTATTCAATCCATTTGTTGAATTTATCTACTGCCACAAATATGTATTCGAATCCTCCTTTTGCCTTTTTGAGGGGTCCGACTTGATCTAGCCCCCAACATGAGAATGGCCAAGCTGGTGGTATGCAGATTAAGTTATGTGCTGGAACATGGGATTGTCTTGCAAACATTTGGCAATTCTTGCATGTTTTTACTAATTGTTCTGCATCCTTGAGTGCTGTTGGCCAGTAAAATCCGCTTCTGAATGCTTTGCTGATTAGTGTTCTAGATGCTGCATGATTTTCACAACATCCCGAGTGGATTTCTTCCAATATCTCTTTTCCTTCTTGCGTAGATACACATTTTAATAATATTCCAGAAGACGCTACTCTTTTGTATAATTTATCCTTTACGAGAATGTAGGCTTTGCTTTTCCTTATAATCCTTGTTGCTTCTGCTTTGTCTCCGGGTAGTTTGTTTTCACTCTTATGATCAATGTATGGTTGTCTCCAGTCACTTTCTATGTTGAGGATCTGTCTTGAGCTGTCGGGTTCTTTTGTTGTGTCTATGTCCATTGGGTCTTCTTTTGGTTTATTAGTTTCCTGGATTGATGGCTTTGCGAGTTCTTCCACAAATACTCCAGGTGGTACCTTTGCTCTATCTAACCCCAACTTAGATAATATATCTGCTGCCACGTTTGAATCCCTTAAGACGTGGTGAATTTCTAGTCCTTCAAAATTCTTTTCGAGTTTCCTTACTTCTGCACAGTATGTATCCATGTTGTTTTTTGTGCAGTCCCACTCCTTGTTTACTTGGTTGATTACTACTGCTGAATCTCCATAAGCGAGAACTCTTTTGATTCCGAGTGTAGTTGCTACTCTTAAGCCATGTATGAGTGCTTCATATTCTGCTTCATTATTTGCTGCTCGCCATAATATTTGTAGTACGTATTTTAATTCTCTTCCTTCTGGGGATATTAGTAGCACACCTGCTCCTGCCCCTCCAAGTTTTAGTGACCCATCAAAGTACATTTTCCAATGGTCTCGTATTGGCTCGGGTTCTTTTTGAGCGATTTCCGTCCATTCTGCGATGAAGTCGGGTAGTATCTGTGACTTGATTGTTGTTCTTGGTTTGAAGTATATATTCAGAGATACGAGTTCTACTGCCCATTTTGATATTCAGCCTTTAGCATCTTTGTTTCTGAGTATGTCTTGTAGCGGAAAGTTGGTTGCTACTGTTACTTTGTGTTCATGGAAATAATGCCTCAACTTTCTTAATGATATAAGTACTGCGTATAGTAGTTTCTGTACGTGTGGATATCTGACTTTTGATTCTGTGAGTACTTCACTGATGTAGTATACAGGCCTCTGCACTTTGTAGACGTGTCCGGGTTCTTCTCTTTCCACGATGATTGCCGCAATTACTACATTTTTTGTTGTTGTAATGTATAGCATCATGTCCTCCTTACTTCTTGGCGGTGTCATTACTGGAGATGATGATAGGTATTCTTTTAATTTGATAAAGGCATGATTTGCTTCCTCTGTCCATTCAAAGTTCTCTTTTCTCTTCAGGAGTTTGAAGAAGGGTAGTCCCTTTTCTCCCAATTTCGATATGAATCTGTTGAGAGCTGTCATACATCCTGTCAGTTTTTGTATGTCCTTGACCTTTTTGGGTGGCTTCATATCCATTATTGCCTTGACTTGTTTGGTGCTAGCCTCGATCCCTCTATTGCTGACCAAAAAGCCGAGTAGTTGTCCTGATGGTACGCCAAAGGCACATTTTGTGGATTGAGTTTCCACTTCCACTCTTTTAAGTTCTTGAAGGTCTCTTCTAGGTCTTTTAACAGTGATTCTGGTTCTTTTGTTTTGACTACTACGTCATCAATGTAGGCTTCGGCATTTGTTCCAATTTGATCTCCAAGGCAGGTTTGTATTGCTCTTTGATATGTTGTTCTCGCGTTCTTTAGTCCAAAAGGCAATGATTTGTAGCAGTACGCTCCGAAAGGTGTTATGAAGGATGTTTTGCTTTGGTCTTCTTCTCTTAATGATATTTGGTGATATCCTAAGTAGCAGTCAAGAAATGATAGCAGTGATGATCCCGCTGTTGAGTCTATGACTTGATCAATTCTGGGTGGCCCATATTGGTCCTTTGAGCAGTGTTTGTTGAGGTCTGTGTAGTCTACGCACATACGCCATTCTTTCGAGTTCTTTTTCTCCACTAACACCGGGTTTGCTAACCAATCTGGGTTGATTATTTCTCTGATGAATCCAGCTGCTAGTAGTTTTGTAATTTCCTTTTTGATTGTTGATTTCCTGTCTGGTGCAAATCTGCATAGCTTCTGTTTTACTGGTCTTGATCCTTTGTTTGTATCGACTTTGTGCTCAGCCAACTCCGTTGGGACTCCTGGCATATCTGCTGGTTTCCATGCAAATATGTCTTTGTTATCCCTCAGAAAGTTGGTGAGCGCGAGTTCCTATTTAGGATCCAGGTTTGCACTGATTATTGTCGTCTTCTCTGGATCTCCAGTTAGTAGGTCGATTGTCTTTGTGGTTGCTTCTTTAGGAGGTGTGAAGGTGCTTGGCCTCTTTGCCGGTATTTGGATTTCATCCGGGTTCATTTTCTCAACTTTCCTCGCGATATCTTCTTTTTCCTTGTAGTCTTGCATCTTTTCTGATATTTGTATCGCTTGTACATCACAATCGTATGCTCTCTTTAGGTCCCCTTTCAGTGAAAGAACACCTTTTGTTGTTGGCATCTTGAGTAGTAGATATGGGTAGTGGGGAATTGCCATGTATCTTGTGAGTACTGGTCTTCCAAGTATTGCATGATAACATGATTCGAAGTTGGCTACTTCAAATTTGATGATCTCAGTTCGATATTTGTCGGGTGTCCCGAAGGTGACTGGTAGGGTGATTTGTCCCAAAGGTATGGAAGCTTTTCTGGGTACTATTCCATAAAAAGGAATACTGGTCGGTGTGATCATGCATTCATAGTCCAAATTCATCTTTCTTAGAGTATCTGTGAAGATTATGTTTAATCCTGCTCCTCCATCAATGAGTACATTGGAAACTGCTACTCCTGTTATTGTTGGTCCCATTACTAGAGGATAATAGCCAGCATTTACTGCGCTTGTCCATTGATCTTCTCTTGTGAATTGAATTGGGTATTCTGACCAATCCAGATATCTTGGGGTTGCTGGTTCTGCTGCCATTATTGTTCTGTGTGCCAGCTTTTCCTGCCTTTTATTTCTTGTATATGATACTCCTGAAAAGATTACTGCTATTTGCCGTTGGGGTTCTTGATAATTCTCTTATGCTTTCTTTGTGTCCTTCCCTGATTCATATGTTCTTTGCTCTGAGTTGTTTGATCATGTATCTTCCTTCTTTGTGAATCTTCGTTGGAAAACATCACATTCAATTAGCTTGTGACTTGAATTAGGATGTATGTAGCAGGGTAGGTATTCTATCCTTTCTGCTGGTCTTTTCGTGTAATTGTTGCCCTGATATTTGTTGTTCAAATATCTATTGTTCGTGTTTCTGTTGTTGTTGTAGTTGTTGCTATTGTTGTTGTACCCTCCTTTGTCGTTATCGTTGTATCTTCTTTTGTTGTCTGTTGCTGCTACCATATTGTCTTGTCTTGGTCTCTTGTCATTTGGCCTATAATCTGGTCTTTTATTTTCGTGAAAATCATAGGCGAACCTGTGCCTAGTTCTTTCCTCTGATCATATCATTTTCTCAACAACCCTTTTGAAGTCTTTGTTGGATCTCGGGTTTTCGTTAAAGTAGTCTTTGAACTGCCAATTTGCTACTATTCCATCCGCAAATGTTTCTATTACTTCCTTCTTTCCTCTGATCATATCATTTTCTCAACAACCCTTTTGAAGTCTTTGTTGGATCTCGGGTTTTCATTAAAGTAGTCTTTGAACTGCCAATTTGCTACTATTCCATCCGCAAATGTTTCTATTACTTCCCTATCAGTGATGTCATGTATCTGAGCTCTGAGTTCTCCAAACCTTCTGTAATACTCCCTTAGAGTTTCTCCTCTTCTTTGTTTTACATTCTTCAATTCTGCCGCTGTCATGGGGTGTGTTATTATTCCTGCAAAGTTGTTGCAGAATGCCTCTTGCAAATCTTCCAAATATTTAATTGATCTTGGCTTCGAGTGCCATTGGAAAGTATAGGGCTTTGATGTCATTGTTTCCTCCTACGAGTTCTATGGATTGGGAATATACTCTTATCCATTGCCTGGGTTCTACTTTTCCGTTATACTTGGAATGATTTGCCGGTTTGAACTTGTGTGGTAGCTTCAATGTTTGTAGTCTTCCTGCAAAGCATGGAAATCTGTCGTATTGTTCTATCCTGTTGAAGTCTAGTGATTCATCTCTTCTGTAATAATCTCTGTCCCCTCTATATTCAGATTCGCCATAGTCTTCTGGGTAGCGTTGATCCCAATCTGCGTTGTTTTGTTTTATCAGTTCGAAGTGTTGTTCTTGTCTTTCCGATGGTTGTGGTACTCCTGTCTTCCCTAGTCTGTGGAATATCGACTTCTTGGGTGGTTGTTCTTCTTGCTTCTCTCCTTGTCCTTCTTGAGGTGTATTGCTTTCAGGTTGTTTGTTTGGGTCTCCGTCTTCTTTCATCATCTGATCTGTAATTCTTTCTTCTTTAGTGAGGATGTTCAGTTCTTTTGTTAATTCTTCAATTCTTTCTCTCTTTGTGTTCTTCATAGATTCTCTTTCTGCCTTCTTTTTGTTATATTCTGTCAATTCTGCTTTATACTTATTCCAGATTTGCCTTCTCTGGGTGGCTCGATTTCTTCTTCCTGCTCTAGCCTTGTTCTTTTTTAACCTCGTGGCTTTGTGATCATTTGTTTCGTTGTCGTCTCCTTCTTCATCGTCTGATATATCTCCTTCTGATTCATCTGATGATTTTAAATCGGGTATTTGTGGTGGCTCTAAATAAGGTTCCAACTCCGCCATGTATATGGTACGCATTCTCCAAGTTCTTTTTGCTCGTTGGCTTCTTTTCTTGGTCTTGTGTGATAGTTCTTGGTAAAGTCCGAGTTCTTTTCCCACCTGGAACGGTAGCTCTGTAGTCTGGCCTTGTGTTCTTGTGGGTTGGTTTGGCCAGTGCACCATACATCCCTCTGGAGTTGTTGACATGATCAATGCCTCTTGGGCACCTTTCAGGGTTTTGCTTCTTGTATTCTTCTTCCAAAGGAAATTTCCATACGTGTATGCTGAATTGTGTAGTCCATATAAGTTCGAGTTCTCGATGGCTTCCGAGTTGTGTTTGCTTCTGATTGAAATCTGCTTGTGCACTCCGACTAGATTTGTGCTCATTTTTCTCATGTTCGATTCGGAGTTGGCGTGTGGTGGAGTCTCCTTTTCCGAGTCAGTTTTGTATCCATCTTCCTCTGCTGGTCTGGTTGGTTTCGAAATTGTCAGATTCTGGATCCTTTGGTTCAGTTCTTGAAGATCTTGATCCACTCCTTCTTCTCGGAGTCAGCTTTGAATTTTTCTGTCGTCATTGATCTTGCAGATCCACGGTCCAAAGAGAAATGTGGATTATGTCGGCTTCATCATCTTGAGGTCATGGTACACCAATCTTTCGAGAAAAAATTCATTGAAAGCCCCAACCTGGCGCGCCAGCTGTCGATGTTTTACCACCGATAGCCCGCCACGGGGTTACCCGAGACAGTAGTTCGTGCCTCGGCGAATAGTGAAACCTTGGCGGTTGGACACGCAGGGACACACGGTTTATACTAGTTCAGGCCCTCGATAAGGTCGAGTAATAACCTTACGTCCAGTTGAGTCGTTTGTTATTGCTCTTGATCGTAATACAAGGTGTTGTGCGTCGCTCTACGTATCAGGTGTTGTGTAGTATCTAGGAACTGTTTTTGGGTGATGCCCTCACCAGCCCTTTATAGTCCAGGAACTGGCCGAGGTTATTCTAATCCTACTCGGTTACAAACTTAGAGTCCTAAGCTGCGCTTCGGTCTTATCGTCTTTACCGAGTAGGATTCGGTTTCTTCTGTCCGTCTTCCTTTGTGGGCCGAGGAAAGGAGGCCCAAAGCTCAGGTAAGCCGATCCCTGGGTACCATATAGGATATCCCATCGACAGATGGTGTGTTTGAAGAGCCACCCAAAACCACTCCACAGAAGCAAGTGTGGATTGCAGAACTGAACCATCTTCGCAACCCACTTGACACACCATGAGACATCTCTAGTGACCCCCTTCCTAAGAAAGCTAAAGCCATCCAACCCAACAAGAGAGTGCCTACCAAAAGTGCGGTGAGGTACCATTATGACTATTGTGAGAGGGATGGGCACTTGGATGAGTTCTATTTTAGGAGGAAGAGAGATGATCGAAGGCAGGTTGAGTTGAACAACTGGCACATGTAACACCCACAAGTTGGGGTGCGTGAACCGGAAGTTCAGAGGCACACTTCTAGACCTAGAGGTACAATGCCTCCAGGTGCTAGGACTCAGGAGGTGAGACCACGTGGTGGTCGTGCCCGGTGGGGTATCGATTGTGACCCATACGACTACAGGCCTTGTGGCGGTGGCTTTACTCCACCCTTCTTTAGCGGACCACATTTTCCCTATCGTGGTGATCGCTATCCTTCCGTGGGGCAGGAGATGTTTGGTTTTTCTCCTAACCCATTCTTTGGGCAAGTGGAACAACACTGGTATCCTTCACAGTTTACTCATCCCAGTGATAGTCTGTTTTCTCACCCTATGTCTTTGTTGACGCCGTTTTTTGTACAGGTCAATATTAAACCAAGTGTATTGATCGGTAAAGGGGTTCCTCATCGGCATCAAGGGGCTATCGGTTTCATTACCGATGGAAGCAGAAGAATCTGCCGATGGTGGATGTGATATAAGAGACATCAAGGGAGAAAAGGAAAGACATTTGCCGATGCGAAGATTTTGCCGATGAAAGTAGAAGAATATTGCCGATAGGAGGGTATTGCTGATGGACAAAGGATGTGGTTGACGTCAGCAGAAAGCTACCGATGACAATAAGAGGAAGGTTGCAGATTGGAAAGAGTCTGCCGATGGAAAGTTTCATCGTAAAGGAAGCGAATAAGGAAACTAGTGATTTTATACCAGTATTATTGTCATTGTTTGAGTCCGACCCTTGTACGAGTCGTTTTATTTCCTTAAAAATAGGAGTTCTGTTTAGGTATGAGTCGTGTCCATGTATAACTCCTTTTTACCGAAATATAAATATGTACCCAGGGGCAGTGTAGAGAAATATATACAATCAATCAAATACACCTATATCGAGTTCGGGTATAAGCCCGAGGTGTTCGCAGATCAAACGCTTTTTGTGTCAACACCTGTTTTGGCACACCCGGTGGGACCCTAGATACATCTCTTGATTACGATCATGGGTGATTCTACTGATGTCAATCCAAGGAACGTCATCGAAGTCTCCGAGGCGGATCTGAAAGACAATCAGAAGCGGGCTTTGGAGCAGGCTATGGAGGAGTACAAGCTGTTGTATCTGAAATCCTTCAGCCTAAACAGGAGTGGCGATGCAGTACAGAAGCAAGATCCGCCGTTGCCGTGGCAGGTCACTTTCGATGCCAATCCTGGTAAGTTACAAGATATGGTTAATGTCGCGTTAAATTAGGCATTGATTAACCACTCTACGGTGTTGTCCAATACTATATATATAATGCTGTCATGCAATCTTTCAAAGAAGGGCAGCCACCTAAATATGTCGGTCCAGCGTATCATCAATCTAGGTTGGCATCTGCTACAATTTCATCGGCGGCTCCAGCGTTCCAGTCTGTAAATCCTTCTGCCGATGAAGTTACACCAACAAGATCAAGCCCTGCAAGCGTCGTTCGGCTAAGCATCAATCCAGTGGCGTCAACAGCATCGGGACAGATGATTCCGAACCGGTTGGCTCCCGCTAACTGGTGGGGGTACGGTATGCCTCCAGATTCGTCAGCTGACGCCAAGCTGACTAAGACGATGCAGCGGGGAAAGCTCCCGTGGAATTGGCGACATCGGCACAACCGATGAGCCCGATGATGCATCATGCTGCGTCTGCTCCAAATATGCAGTTGCCGCCGGGGAATTTTCAGATGGTCGTACCCAAGATGTCTTGCGGGCAACCATCGGCAAATGCGTTGCCGATGCAACAAGATAGGACGGTCACAAACTATCCTATGATGATGGCGAACCCTCCAACGGGGGTGTCAGTACATCAAGGAGGCCCATTTGTTGACTATTCCAGATTAAAGGAACAGCAGGCGCCGGGTAATTACCAACTATCAGTAGGTCACATGCCGATAACCCACAACCCTGCGTGGGCCGGTCCAATTCAACAATAGGTGGTGCAATCTGGGCATCAGATAACGGGGGCGCAGCAATACCTTTACCCGGCCATCATTCAGAATGAGACATCGGTGTATCGGCCAGCAGTGTCCCAATACACCCCAATTGGTGTCCAAGGATATACATCGGTAGATCAGCCGATGCATAATATTCAGCAAGGTGGGGTTATGCCTACGCCAACTGGGCCAGCTTACCCAATACAGAGGCAAGAGGGGATGTATCAACCAGTCCAGCCGATGAATGTCCAGCATGCGCATCGGCAGGATCAAGACGCATACTGGGCCGATAAGATCGCAGAAGTGATGAAAGAACAGTTTGGAATCAAGCCTAAAGTTAATACGTATTCTTATCGGACGCCATATCCTCCGGCGTACGACTTGATTCCTCTTCCGAATCGATACAAGGTGCCAGATTTCACGAAATTTTTTGGCCAAGATGACACGTCGACGATGGAGCATATCAACCGCTTCATTATTCAATGTGGAGAAGCAGCTACCAGAGATGAACTAAGGGTGAGACTGTTTTCGTCATCCTTGTCTGGATCGACATTTACGTGGTTCATCTCGCTTCCTCCAAACTCTATAATTACTTGGGCCGATCTAGAGAAGCAGTTTCACAGATACTTCTTTTTTGGCGTGCATGAGAAGAGAATTACCGATTTAGTCAAGCTAAAGCAACGTAATGACGAATCGGTGGAGGGCTTCGTGCAAAGGCTTCGGGACGTGAAGAACAAGTGCTATAGCCTGGTGCTTGATGATCGGCAGTTGGCAGATTTGGCCTTCTAAGGATTACTGCCACACATCAAAGACAGGTATGCGTCTCAAGAATTCGGAAGCCTGAGTCATCTTGTGTAGAGAGTTGTTGATCAAGAGGTCAAAGCTTTCGAACCTAGGAAGACCTGTAACAAGAAGGTGTCCTTTGTTGAAACGGAAGAAGATTCTGAGTCAGATGAAGGAACCGATATCGGCGTCGCTGAGTGGGTAAAAGACAAGAAGCCGATATCTTGTCCGTTCGGTCAGAAGGAGGCTGAGAGGTTCACTTTTGACACCACTAAAGCCGATAGGATATTTGATCTCCTGCTTCAAGAAGGGAGAATTAAGTTGGCGCCTAATCAAGTAATTCCATCGGCCGAAGAGCTCAGAAGGATGAGGTATTGCAAATGGCATGACGCGACCTCACATACCACCAATGATTGCAAGGTCTTTAGACAGCAGTTGCAGTCAGAGGTCGGGGCTGGACGAATCAAATTTGAGAATTCCAAAACCCAGAGGCCGATGAAGATCGACCATCACCCGTTCCCAAACAATATGGTGGAAGCTAGTGGAAAGGTTAAAGTCCTGACGTCGGAAGCCGCCAAGAAGAATACATCCGTAGACCCCAAACATCAGATAGATGTGCGTGATGTGAAGGGAAAGAAGTATGCCGATGATAAACGAGCCAAGTGGGTAGCTGACGAGAGTAACGGCATTGGGAGATCTCGGGGATACGGCTTCGTGATCACGCATAGGCAACCACGACAGGAATATCGGCGCTCCCAAGAGGAGCAATATCGGCAACAGGAGGAAGAAAGGAACCAGGAATGGCGGCGACATAAGGATCATTGGAATTGCCCTTTCTTCATCCATCGTTGGGAAGACGGCATCAAGCTGCCTACTGCTGATAATTGTCCTGAATGCAATGGATACTATCCCGCTGATCGGTCAGAAAAAAGGTCCCGCTTTGAAGGCTACAGACAGAATTATGCTCGGCCGATAAAGGGAAAGGAATCGGTACATGATCGGTTGGGGGGCAAGCTAAGTGTGCACGATAGGCTTGGCAAGCGTGTCCGTCGAGAGGACCTCGAAGAGAAGGCTAATGCAAGGGTACCTGATGAAGAAATATTCTCTAGAGATCCAAATATAAGGCGTGATGCAAGCCGGCATGATGAGAGGCAGTACCAGCCAGTTTGGAAGACTAAGCTTCCTCAATGGTGCCCTGAAGGCCTAACCAAGACTCGGAAAAGAAGGATCCAACGTGAACGCCAAAACGATCTGAATCATGGTGGAAGTCCTTCAAAGAAAGAGGCTCCAGTTTTGGAGTGGAGGCCAAAACACCAGACGGGGAGTCCATCGGCAGATGTCAACATGGTTGTTATGTTGCCGATGGAGTTTATGGCACCTGATGCTGAAGAAGAAGCCGCTAATATGGATCAGCTAATGCTAGATCCGATGGCAGTTGTCTTTGAGAAGCCTGCCGATGATGAGAGGCAGCATCTGAGGGCCTTGTTTGTCAAGGGCAAAGTCGATGGGCAACCAGTATCAAAGATGTTAGTCGATGGTGGAGCATCAATTAATATAATGTCATATGTCATGTTCAGGAAGCTTAGGAAAGGGGACCAAGACTTAGTCAAGACGGACATGAAGCTGAAAGATTTTGAAGGCAATGTGTCACCGGCCATGGGAGCCGTGTGCGTTGAATTAACTATCGGCAGTAAAACTTTGCCGACGACGTTTTTTGTAATCAGCGGCAAGGGGACCTACAATTTGCTTCTGGGAAGGGATTGGATTCACGCTAACTGCTGCATCCCTTCTACGATGCACCAAAGCCTTGTGCAATGGGTCGGAGACAGAATTGAAGTAGTTCGCAGCGAAGTCCCATTGATTGTTGCATCGGCAAAATCGGAGACCTATGAGCAGACCAAATGCATATCTGGTGAAGATTGGGATACAAAATTCCTTAAGGTGGCCGATTACCAGATTACACCGATCCAAGCAGTCGGTTTTGAGGAAGAGGTTTGATGGATCAGTTCGCCGATGATGGAAAACTGGGACAGGGGTTCACATCAGCCGATGACTTGCTAGAAATAGACATCGGCGATGGTAGTAAACCTAGGCCAACTTTTATTAGTGCTAAGTTAGATTCCCGATGTAAGCAACAGTTGAGTGATTTGTTAAAGGAATATAAAGATTGTTTTGCTTGGGATTATAAGAGATGCCTGGTCTGGACCGATCGATAGTTGAACATCGGTTGCCTATTAAGTCGGGTTTTCAACCACATCGGCAACCAGCGCGCCGATGTAACCCTATTGTACTGCTCGATATTAAAATTGAGATTACGAAGTTAATCGAAGCTGGATTTATTCGACAATGCCGATATGCTGAATGCATTTCTAATGTGGTTCCTGTATATAAGAAGAACGGAAAACTTCGTGTTTCTATTGATTTCAGGAATCTCAATAAAGCTACGCCGATGGACGGCTATCCAATGCCCATTGCCGATCTACTAGTTGATGCTTCTGCTGGACATAAAATTATCAATTTTATGGATGGTAACGCTAGATATAATCAAATATTCATGGCTAAAGAAGATATATCCAAACTGCTTTTAGGTGTCCAGGCCACGTCGGTTTGTTTGAATGGATTGTAATGACCTTTGGGTTGAAGAATGTCGGTGCCACTTATCAGAGAGCAATGAATTTATCTTTCACAAGTATATCGGCACATTGGTCGAGATCTATATTGATGATGTGGTGGTGAAATCCGAAGACTTTCAAAAGCATCTTGCCGATCTACAAAAATTTTTGGAATGCACAAGGGAACATGGGCTTAAGATGAATCCGAATAAGTGTGCGTTTGGCGTATTGGCAGGTCAGTTCCTAGGGTTCATGGTGCATCAAAGGGGTATAGAGATTGACAAAAAATCCATTGATGCGATTAACAAGGTGGTCGCTCCTACGAACAAGACTGAGCTGCAATCTTTGGTCGGCAAGGTTAATTTTATTAGAAGATTTATATCTAATTTGTCCGGGAAGATTAAGTCTTTTAGCCCATTGTTGAAGCTGAAAGCCGGTCAAGAATTTGTGTGGAGAGAAGAGCAACAATTGGCTTTGGAAGAAATTAAGAAGTATCTAGTGAACCCTCTGGTATTAATTCCACCTCAGCATGGGAAACCCTTCAGATTATATTTGTCTGCCGATGACAGTGTTATCGGGTCGGCCTTGGTCCAAGAATTTGAGGGGAAAGAACATGTGATTTATTATTTGAGTAGGAGGCTCGTGGACGCTGAAACCAGGTATTCAGCCGTTGAGAGATTGTGTTTATGTTTATACTTCTCTTGTACCAAATTAAGACATTATTTGCTATCGGCCGAATGCACCGTCATGTATAAGGATGATGTGGTTAAGTATATGCTGTCAATGCCGATTTTGAATGGGCGGATCGGCAAATGGATTTTGGCGCTGTCAGAATTTGATCTAAGGTATGAATCAGCTAAGGCAGTTAAAGGACAGGTGATGGCCGATTTTGTTACTCAACATTGTGGTGCGCTAAATTCTGTAGAAATTGCTCCTTGGACTCTATTCTTTGATGGTTCTACATGTAAGGAAGGAGCGGGTATCGGCGTTGTGTTGGTCTCGCCCCGAGGGAAAAAGTATGAAATCTCATTGCCGATTGTTGCTACTTCGACGAATAATCAGGCTGAATACCAGGTGTTGCTGAAGGGGTTGGAGTTGCTCAGAGATGTGCGTGCCGATGCCGTTGTGGTGTTTGGCGATTCTATGTTGGTAATCAATCAATTGATTGGAACATATGAATGCCGAAGTGATATTTTAATTGAGTATCATGGGAAGTGCTTACAATTGTCGAAGGGATTCAGAGAGTATCGTCTTGAGCACATTCCCAGGTTGCATAACGAGGAAGCCAACCGATTGGCGCAACATGCTTCGGGATATCAGCCGATTAAAGAAGTGATGACATTGGTAACAGCCACCGATGACTGGAGAAAAGAAGTTGCCGATTACTTAAGAGATCCGTCTAGGAAAGTTGGAAGGCGGTTAAGGTTTCAGGCTACCAAGTATGTGCTCCTTGATGATGAATTGTATTATCGGACGATTGATGGAGTCTTGCTCAAATGTCTTAGTAAAGAAGAGTCAAAGGAGTTGATGACTGAGATTGATGAAGGAGTGTGTGGGGCACATCAATCGGAATTCAAAATGAAGTGGATGATCAGGAGGAATGGATATTATTGGCCGATAATTCTTGAAGATTGCTTTGAATATTTCAAGGGGTGTCAAGATTGTCAGAAGTTTGGTAATGTTTAGAGAGCACCTGCATCGGCAATGAATCCTATAATCAAACCTTGGTCGTTCAGAGGATGGGCCATTGATCTTATCGGTCAGATTTATCCACCATCAAGTAAAGGGCATAAATTCATACTTGTTGCTACCAACTACTTCACGAAGTGGGTTGAAGCCATTCCCTTGAAAAATGTGACATCAACAAACATGATAGATTTTGTGAAAGAACATATTGTTTACTGATTCACGATTCCTCAGACTATTAGAACTGATCAGGGGACTATGTTCACATCGGGAGAGTTCGATGATTTTGCTATCGGTATGGGGTTCAAAGTGTTGAATTCTTCTCCTTATTATGCTCAAGCTAATGGTCAGGCTAAAGCAACTAATAAGGGGATAATTAAGCTTATCAAGCGCAAGATTGAAGAGAACCCTAGAAGGTGGCATATAGTGTTGAATGAAGCTCTTTGGGCATATCGGATGGCGTGTCATAGTGCTACTAAGGTTTCGCCGTATCAGTTGGTGTATGGACACGATGCTGTCCTACCTTGGGAAATTAAAACTGGTTCTACGCGATTGTTTTCTCAAGACCAATTGACAACTGATGAATATAACGTCCTTATGAAGGATGAATTAGAATATCTAGCGGGTCATCGGTTAAAGGCTCTAATTAGTATCGAAGAAAACAAGAAGAGGGTTGTCAGGTGGTATAACAAGAAAGTAAAAGTGACAGAATTTGCCGATGGTGATCTGGTGTGGAAATTGATTTTACCGATTGGGACTAAGAGTTCAAAGTTTGAGAAGTGGTCTCCTAATTGGGAAGGTCCTTTTCGGATAAATCAATCTGTTCCTGGCAACGCTTATATTTTGGAAACTCTCGAAGGAGTTGCATTTTCCAGAGCAATAAATGGTAAATATTTGAGGAAGTATTATCCTAATATCTGTATGGATGCATGAAAGCGATACATATATGCCGATGACAAAGTTATCATACAAGAAACATCGGAAGGAAAGCATTAATGTTATATTACATGTGGATTACTTGTTAAGCTCAAAAGCAACGAGTTACAACAGAGCTTGAATACATGAGATCGCACGAAGGTGAACTTGGTCGGCTTCTTCTATCTCCCTGGTGTCATCGTCGGCAGTACCCTCGACTATCTTGGCTTTTCTCCTCAGCAGAAGAGCTTCACGAGCGTTGGCATCCCTTTCCTGTTGCAAAGCTTTGGTCATGACAGGGAGTTGGGTCTTCTTCTGGGTGGCTGAATCTAAGGCTTCGTCTACTTTCTTCAGTTCGGCTAGCAACTCTTCTTTTTGCACCGACAGACGGGCGATCTCCTGGTCGAGTTCAGTGCCAGAGGCTTCTAGGCGACCGATGTCCTTGTGCTTTTCGTATGCGGTCTGCTTGAATTTGGATATTTCTTCTTCAAGTTTTGCTTGAGCAACTCTGTCGGCAATGCGACCTATGGCCTTTCTATATTGGAGTTGCCGACTCTCGAGGAAAGCCGCCTAGAAGAGTGGTTCTTCAATATCGGCAGGCAGTTGATCCTGGATTTCCTTGAAAGCCGCCCTTACTGCACTGGAGTCTTGGACTAGTTGGGATGTATTTTGTTGCAGTAGGAATAGCAGGGCTTCAAGTTTGGATTTCATTTCTACCGATATGACAATTGAAGCTTGGGTAGAATCTGCCTCTTCATCGGCGTCTTCTGGAACGTTGACAGCAAAGGAGAACAGGCTGTTGGGAGAGTCTTGGGCCTGGATAGATAAAAGAATTAAAATATGTCAGGAAGAAGTTTGTGTCTCATAGATTTGTAATAGAAGTAATCGGTTTACCTGCTTTAAAGCAATTTCTCGCCTTTGGCTTGACTGAGTAGCCGATGCAACTGTATCTTGAGGATCGGAAATAGTTGCCAATGAGCTTGCCTCAGTAGGAAAGACGGTTGGTGCTGAAGCTGGTGCTGGTGTTGGTGCCGCTTCCACTGACTTCTAAGGGGGGGTTGCTGCCCTTTGGTTAGGGATTTCGTCTGGTGCTGATGTTGGTACTGATGCCGACACCATTTCTGTTGTTATAGGCACCTCTTGCGGTGATGACGTCGTCCCTTGGTCAAGAATCCCGGCTTGTGGTTGCTCGGAGGTAGCTGCCGATACCGGTTCTGATACCGGTGCATCGGTGGGAGCTTGAGAAGGTGCAGCAGGAGCTGATAGCTTCTTGCGCTTCCGTTTAGGAGCAGCACTTGAATGGCCTTGGTGCTTGTATCCTTGTGCTTTGGGTCCATCGGCAGGTCGAACGGCTCGTACATTTGGGATAGTGGTCGAAGAGCTTGTTGGCTACGGAAAAAGACGGTTAGTGTAAATTGAAAACAGAGTAAAATTACCGATGAAAATTTACAATCGGTATAAGCAAGTAAAGTATTACCATGAAGGCCTGAGCCAAGGTAGCGGCAGCAGTGGCAGGATCGTCGGTTGGCGGTGGTCTAGACCTGATGTTGACCTTAGGGATTGCCCTGCGATGCGTAAGAGCAGCCAGTGGAGGGACCTTGCTGCCGATTGGTGATATTGGGTTCATCGGCCGCAAATTGAAATACTTGCCGCTTTTACTCTTGTTGGGAGTTGGATCATTGACCTGTTGACAGAGGGTTAGTTACCAGTACCTTTGAAGAATCAATGAAATTGTGGTATCGGGAATAAAATTACCGCGTCGTCGGGGATGACATGATCGGCATCAATTAAGTGCCGATAGTAGTGCGATGATGGGGCGAATAACTGGTCCTTCCATTCTTGCCACCAGGACTTGTATGATTCAGTTATGAAAGAGGTCTGCGCCCAGGAAGACAGGTCGAGGTTGGCCATATCGGTATGAGGAGAGAGAGTGGTGATTTTGTTCCAGTCCATTCTATCAGAGATGACCTCTCTTGGTTTTATCACATTGGCGTAGCTGAGCTTGATCGGTAGTTGACCAAATGCTAGCTGTCTTGCTACTACCGATGGATAGTAGAACTCGTATGATGGGTGAGAGTTCTTTCCGGTCCCAACGATGTTGACTGGAATTGCCCGGGGAATAAGGGTGGCTTTCATGATTACCTCATTTTGAGGTATGTTCCCATCGGTAAGGTTGAAGGAAATGGGGAATCGGTTGTCTTCATCAACATAAGGCCACCAGACTCGTTCTGCAGCCGGGATTCCGTAGTAAAGCCTTTGGAAGAACATGCCAAACTGATCAACATTGGCATCAGTTCCTAGTAGCACTATCATAGCTTCCCCGAAGTTGAGTGGGGAGCAAGTTGCCAATTCGTCATCATCGAAGACATAGTCTTCGGATATATCTCTCGGAAACTGTTGGCTGAACAAGTCAAATTGGAGGCATTTGTACATATGGGCGTTCAGCCACAGATTCATGAACCACCAAGGACCTCCAAGATTACCGATGGGCTCGCCTAGTAATAACTTCTCCGATACTTGGTGTAGAAGACGGTAAACTGCACCCAGGAGATATCAACCAAGGGGGAATCCTCCGCTCGTCAGGAGTTCTGCTGCTGGAAGATACATATTGGTAGGTCCGACTGTTCTGCCACAGAAGACAAACTTTTCCAGCCACATGTTGAGGAAGGTGGCATGCTCCCTTTGGTTTACCGGTCTGGTCTTCTGGTTTTCTTGGATATATCCGGTCCAACCGCCGATGTTGCGGGTACTTACCCGATGCTCAGACTTCCTGCGGAAGAGGGTAGCAGGATTGGCAGAGGAGACATCGAGGCCGGTGAGCATGTGAACATCAGCAAGAGTAGGAGTGGCTGGTCCATGTCTGAATAGAAATGCGTTCATTGTATCAGACCAGAAGTAAGAAGCAGCTATCATCATGTTCTCATTTTTGGCCATATCGGCAATAGACATCCTAATGCATTGCTTGACGTTGCGTTCTGACCAATACAGTTGTCGTGATCTGGCTATCCCGAGGTACCCGTTCTTCCACCCTTTGGTGGGTTTAGGCCAGGAACGGAAGGTGTTTGCCCATAACCCTAGGTCAAAATGTTCAGATCTAAAAGGGATGTGGTTGATTCCTGTGTTGATCAAGTTGGTTGGATCGGCATTCCCCATTGGGCCTAAGCAGCAGAGGTGCTCCTGATCGGTAGGAATCACTACCTTGTTGCGCATTTCCTAGAGATCCAGAAAAGGTGGAAAATAAAAAAAGAGGGAGGATTGTAAATCGATGCAGAAAGATGAGACTGCAGAATATTTAGCAAGAGAATAGGGAAAATTACTATGGAAGCTGTGAAGTTGATCGCCATTGAAGGAGTCTTGCGAGGGATCGTGCTTCTTGATGAAGGGGAAACCGCCGGTGAATTGAGTGTCGGAGTGTTCTTCAGGGTCACCTTTGAAATGCGGATGAAGATGTGAGCTTAGGGTAAAAAGGAAAGCGGATGGTAATATTTATAGGCCTAGTCAAGGGGTATTTTCGAGTTTTCTTTTTATTGGACAGAGGTAAGGAAGGATATTGCAGTGAATTTGCGCGGTGATCGAAGAGTTCGTGCTACAGTTGCGGGAGTTGTTGGTAGCTTGCAGTTTTCGAGCACGGTAATCAAGATGATGACGTGTTTTGGAGGGAAAAGAGCAAATTTCGGCGCATAAGATATTTTATACTCCGAAATTGGGGGGCATGTGTTGACGCCGTTTTTTGTACAGGTCAATATTAAACCAAGTGTATTGATCGGTAAAGGGGTTCCTCATCGACATCAAGGGGCTATCGGTTTCATTACCGATGGAAGCAGAAGAATCTGCCGATGGTGGATGTGATAGAAGAGACATCAAGGGAGAAAAGGAAAGACATTTGTCGATGAGAAGATTTTGTCGATGAAAGTAGAAGAATATTGCCGATAGGAGGGTATTGCTGGTGGACAAAGGATGTGGTTGACGTCAGCAGAAAGCTGCCGATGACAATAAGAGGAAGGTTGCAGATTGGAAAGAGTCTGCCGATAGAAAGTTTCATCGTAAAGGAAGCGAATAAGGAAACTAGTGATTTTATACCAGTATTATTGTCATTGTTTGAGTCCGACCCTTGTACGAGTCATTTTATTTCCTTAAAAATAGGAGTTCTGTTTAGGTATGAGTCGTGTCCATGTATAACTCCTTTTTACCGGAATATAAATATGTACCCAGGGGCGGTGTAGAGAAATATATACAATCAATCAAATACACCTATTACTTTTCATCTACTTTTCCAGCATCTACTTTTTCGCATTAGTTATAGTTTATCTACGAGTTCCTACGATTTCGACGGGCTGCATCTACAAGATCTCCGTCTACCTCGCGAGTTCCGTTTTTTGAGCAATCTGAGCTTTGATATCCGGCCGCATCGCTGTTGTCTCGTTCATCGTTGTTCTAGTTATCGTCCTTGTCGATTAACTGGTCAAATCGACTGGCACACCTTTGGATATCGAGTTCGGGTATAAGCCCGAGGTGTTCGCAGATCAGACGTTTTTTGTGTCAATAGTCTTTTTTTTATGTAGGAAGGAGGACTAGAGGAGACTTGGCTTGTGGATTCCGGATGCTCAAGCCATATGACCGGAAGTGCCAAGTGGTTCTCCAGCCTCAACCCCGTGCGCCACACCGATTACATCACATTCGGGGACAAGAGTAAAGGTAAGGTTGTGTCCCGTGGGTCCATCCGAGTCAATTCGTCTTTTGTTCTCAAGGATGTTGCTTTGGTTACGAATTTGCATTTTAACCTTCTATCGGTTTCGCAACTCCTTGAATACGGTTTTCAAGTGAGCTTTAAGCCAAACTTGTCTCGGATTTTGGACTGTCGTGGTGATCTTGTTTGCTGGATTTTGCCCTTCGGGAAGGTTTTTCGTGCGGATTTTTCTATCTCTTCCGGACCTTCTCGTTGTCATCTTGCCAGTTCTTCTTCCGATCTTTGGAAGTGACATAGGAGATTGGGAACTTGAGTTTTGACTTGCTTGCAAGGCTTAGCTCAATGGACCTTATCCAAGGATTGCCAAAGCTAAAGTTCGAGAAGGACTTGGTTTGCCATCCTTGCAGACATGGCAAGATGGTTGCCGCTTCCCATCCTCCGGTGACGGATATTGTGACCAAACAACCCGGCGAACTCGTACACATGTACACAGTTGGTCCAGCTCGGGTTAGGTCGGAGGGAGGGAAGTGGTATGTTGTTGTAGTCGTTGATGACTACTCGAGATATTATTGGGTGTTCTTTTTGGAGAGTAAGGACAAGGCTTTTGTGAATGTGCGTGATCTAATTTTGAGATTGCAAAATGAGCTACCTAAGAATGCCATGAGAGCTATCCGTAGTGACAATGACACATAATTCAAAAACGCTCAGTTTGCATCTCTTTGCTCTTCTTTGGGTTTGGATCACCAATTTTCTTCGCCTTACACTCCCCAGCAGAACGGTGTTGTTGAGCGCAAGAATCGGACCCTTCTTGAGATGGCCAGGACGATGCTCGATGAGCATAGGACTCCTAGGTGGTATTGGGCCGAAGCACTCAGTTCTGCTTGCTATGTCTCCAATCACATTTTTCTCTGAGTTTTCAAGAAAAAGACTTCCTATGAGTTGCGATTTGGGAGACCACCCAAGGTAAGTCACCTACGGGTGTTTGGGTGCAAGTGTTTCATCCTCAAGAAGGGCGGTAAGTTGGACAAATTTAAGTCTCGGTCTTCTGACGGTATCTTTCTTGGTTATTCTACCCACTCTCGTGCTTATGGTGCACTTAACCTTGAGACTAACCGAGTGATGGAGACTTGTGAGATTACTTTCGATGAGACTATGCCTTGTGTTTCCACCGCTTTTGAGCTTGCAGGTGATGATGAGGTGAACACTAGCATCTTTGTGGAGGAGGAGCAGGACGATGCCGATTGGGGTGATCCCGAGTCGACTCCACCGGCTGCCCCAGTCGACCCTGCGACGTCCACTTTGGCTCATGGCCCCGACCCGACTACTTCCTCTACATGGGGGCCGTTCGAGCAGCTTCCTCAGTCGGTGCCCGTTGCACCTGAGGGAGCTCCAGCTGCTGTCGAGGGGGAGGATACTTCTTCCAGGAAAGCTCCCCGATACATCCAGCAGCATCACCCGCCGGAGAACATCATCGGCGACATTGACGGTCGAGTCACGCGATCCAGGTCCTATCTCTCTCACTTTTCTCATTCGGCTTTTGTCGCTTCTTTCGAGCCCCGAGATGTTGGACACGCTTTGATGGATCCGGATTGGGTTAATGCCATGCATGAGTTATAAAACTTTGAGCGAAACCACGTTTGGGTCTTAGTTCCTCCACCACCTAGTTGCCACCCCATAGGTACCAAATGAGTTTTGAAAAATAAACAAAGTGAAGATGGGGTGGTAGTGCGCAACAAGGCTAGGTTGGTAGCTCAAGGATTTTGTCAAAAGGAGGGAATAGACTGTGAGGAAACCTTTGCTCCCGTAGCTCATTTAGAAGCCATTAGAATCCTTCTAGCTTTTGCGGCTTCTAAGGGTTTAAAACTTTTTCAAATGGACGTTAAAAGTGCTTTCTTAAACGGCTACATAGAGGAGGAAGTTTATGTTAAACAACCTCCCGGTTTCGACAATCCCAAGTTTCCAAACCATGTTTTTTAAACTTCACAAAGCTTTGTATGGTTTGAAACAAGCCCCTAAAGCATGGTATGATAGGTTGAAAACGATTTTGCTTGCTAATGGTTTTAAAATAGGATCGGTCGATAAAACACTTTTTATCCTCAAGCAAGGCAAAGACACTCTCCTAGTCTAGATTTATGTGGATGATATCATCTTTGGTGGTTCTTCTCATGCTCTTGTTGCCAAGTTTGCAGATATTATGAGTAGGGAATTTGAGATGAGCATGATGGGGGAGTTGACTTTCTTTCTCGGGTTGCAAATCAAGCAAACCCGGGAACGGACGTTTGTGCACCAAGGCAAGTACACGAAGGACATCCTGAAGAAGTTTGACATGGGCGAGGCAAAGCCCCTCTCGACGCCCATGTCGACCACGACTGTCTTGGATGCGGACGAGGAAGGAGAGGCGGTGGATCAGATAGAGTACCGAAGCATGATTGGGTCGCTTCTGTACTTGACAGCGACTCGACTAGACATTCAGTTCGCCGTCTGCTTGTGTGCACGCTTTCAGGCGTCCCCACGGACTTCGCACAAGCAGGCGGTGAAACGCATCATGAGGTACTTGCGCTTCACTCCCGAATTTGGACTTTGGTTTTCCACCTCTTCTTCTCTTGAGCTTTGTGGTTATTTTGATGCCGACTTTGCCTGATGTCGTCTTGATCGGAAGTCCACTTCTGGGACTTGTCAGTTTCTCGGGTCTTCTCTTGTGTCTTGGTCTTCTCGCAAATAGTCTAGCGTGGCACGGTCAACGTGTGAAGCTAAGTATGTTGTCGTGGCTAGCTGTTGCTCGCAGTTGATTTGGATGATTGCCACTTTGAAAGATTTTGGTCTTGTGCTTACTAAGGTGCCTCTGCTTTGCGATAGCACGAGTGCAATTAGTGTGGCCAAAAATCTCGTGCTTCACTCTAAGACCAAGCACATTGAGGGCCGCTTTCACTTCTTGCGTGATCATTATGAGAAGGGCGACATTGACCTCCAGCATGTCGAGACCCAAAACCATCTTGCGGACATTCTCACAAAACCATTGGATCAAGCTGCGTTTTCGCGCCTTCGGGGCAAGTTGGGTGTTTGCTTCCCTTTTTAGTCGAGGGAAGCTCTTTGTGTTTCATAGCTCTTTCGGTTCTTTTTTGTCTTTTCTTTGACTTTATTTTCTTTTGGTGCCTTTTTAGTTGTTAATTGGTGTCAGTTTGCATTTTTGCATCTCATTTGCATTTGTGACATAGTTCATTTTAAGCTTCATACCTATAGCCGATGTAATGAATCTATGCTCTGTTTGAGGTGCTTTATGTGTCTATGGTGTTGCCTAACTTAGACTCTCTTTGATCTCTTGATATGCAATAGAGCTAAGTTAGAAAAGCTTTAAAACTGAATTTAATTCCCCATGTCACCTTTGAAATGGCACTAGCATGTGTAGGCTTTTGAAGATCCTTCTTGGCTGTTTTATATATAGCTTGTAACTATGGCTCTTCATTGCTTCATTCACCTCCATTGAGCATCATGATTAAAAGTAATGTAAAATGAAATTGCTCTCTGTTTTGTGAATTGGAAAGATCGAGTTGGGTCTGTATTGTGAGCACTTCACCGTATGTTCGAGACTGCTTCCCATATGGGTTGAACTTGAGCGGTGTCATGTATGACCATAACCGGTGTGTCAAGCTCTTTGGCTTCGCCCGGTTGGTAAGTTGTGGCATCACCTTGCTTACAACCACTCGCATACAACTTAAATGTGCCTAAAACTGAATTTTTGGCTGCGAAACTCTAAAAATTGAAAAACATATTCAGTTGGGTCATTGGCTTGTTGTATGAAGTGTGCTAGGGATAGTTTTACTTGCTATACATGAGATTGCTTTGAGATAGATCCTATCTTGTTTGCCATGTCTAGTTGTCTCTAGGAGGTGATACCCATTCCTTGCTCACACATGTAATCTTCTCTATTTTGGCTTCTAAAGTGATCTTTAGCTCAATCTGAGTCTTTGTTGGGCACGTAGAGCTTTTCCTATTCTCACAGGATCACATCACTTAGAGCATCTATTCATTGTCTTATCTCTAAGAATGAAGCTTTTGCACTCATTTTGCATATCATGGCATTTGTGGCCGGATCTTGCGTTTGTAAGCTTTGATGAGCTACATGTGTCACCAAGGGGGAGAGATGTGCATTTCATTCCTTTTTCAGTCATCTACTTCCAAGGGGGGAGATAGAGTGCATCTCAGTGGTTTCATTGGTTTAGAGCCTCTTTGGTCAAGGGGGGTTTTTGTGCTTCTTTTGCCTTAAGGTGTTCAAATTGGTATCTTGTTTTGGCTCTTCAATAGGTATTTAAATGGTATCTTGCACAGGGGGAGATTTTGCTAGATGTGTTGAGCCGTTGCCTCTTCTAGAGTATCTATCTTGCTTTGTAGGTTCCGATAGGTTTCAATTGGCTTCTTGAGCCTTATGAGGATTAATTGGTATCTTTGAGATCCCTTAGTGCTTCAATTGGTATTCTGAGCTTTGAGAGTGTTTGATTGGTATCTTGGAGTTGCTAGCGGTGTTGAGCCCGTTTCTACCTCTTCTTGAGGCCTAGCTTTGTTTTGCTTGGTTGCATTGAGCCATTGCCCATGTCTTTGGGAACCAAGTTTTGGACTCGTTTTGCTTCTCTCAAGTGACCCCGTTTTGGCTTTCTTAGCTTTTTGGTCATTTGGAGAGCTTTACCTTGTGGCTCAAATCTGAAACGCACTTGGTTGACAATGCACTCATCAAGGGGGAGATTGCGAACACATGGTGGATAAGTACCCATGTTGTTCAGTTTTGTGATGAGTGATTGCCCAACACTTGAGCGTTTCAGTTTGAGTGGCTTACTTCTAACCTCTTGTGAAAGCAAATGTGTGCCTGTCTATCGGCTTGTGGTGTGCAGGTGCTATGCCTAGTGAGCGGTCAATGGCGTGGAGAAGGTCGAGTAGAGGCTTGCTGTGCCGATGGACTGAGAGCGGTGAAGTGCGGAAGCGGGGCTCGGACCGAGGGACCATGGGCACCGGCGGACTAGCTGTGGTGGCTAGTGCTTGGCACCGGCGAGTGCGAGAAGACATGGAGGTAGACCGAGTTGACCAAGTCAAGACGGTGGACGAGCGGGTCGAGCGGAGGCTCATGGGACTCGGAGTCCGACCGGGGGAAGACAAGGTGGCTCGAGTCGAGCGGTTTGGTGGTTTGGGCCTCATAACCATCCGAGGACGGTTTCTGAGTTTGGGCCTCAAAACTCGGGTTCGGTAGTTGAGCCCAAAGCTATCGATAGTCCAAGGAAGCGGGGATGGCACGTGGCGGAATCCTGGAGGTTGCGTCGAGACGACGACAACTCCTGGCAGGAAGAGGGTCGTCCATTCAAAATGCGGGAGATATTTTCCAGATGTTAGACTACAATGCTTAGGTTAGGTAGTTCACTCATGTATCTAGGGGGGTCTTTGGGAAATAGCCAAAGCCCTGTTAAATAGGGGATGAAGGGGTATCCTCATCCCACCTCTTGAACCCTAGTCATTTGCTCCACCTATCTCTCTCTCTAGTTTCTTTGACTAGTTCATGAGGTCCCTAGTGTAAGGATTTGCACTTTGATTTTGTCGGGAATCAGAGGCCTTACCCTCTGCTTTGATTCGGCCATTGTGTCTCCTTTGCTTGTGTTCTTCACTAATCGCGTTTTTTCTCCTCTTAATCCTCTTTGTTCATGCAATGATTTCTCTTGATTGAGAGTGAGTTTTGCGATTCCATTTGAACCAAGTTGTGCGGGATCACGAGTAGAAGATTTGCACCGAAGGGCTTTGCCCCAAACCTTGTGAGGACATAGATCGGTCAATTTCTATTTGGTGTTCTTCGTTTTTGGAGTTTTTCCCGAATTTCTTTTATGCCCGTTGATTCGATCCAAATTGAGCAATGATTCTCTAGGGATAACTCCTCCATAGCCTTGGGATCATGCCCACAAAATTTGGTGGCTATTGGTGAAGATTTGGTGAAGATTGAGGAAGGATTTGGGGGAGGGGATTCAAAATTGCCCCCAAATCGCCTCTGTCCAGTAACTCGCGGACTGTCCGAGCCCAACCCGCGACTGTCCAGGCATCGAGGCTGAGGCAGGAGCTCTCTGCTCGTGGCTGCCTTAGGCACCGCGGACTATCCGAACCCAAGTGTCGGACTGTCCGGGCCCAAGTCTGTAGCCCAAGCAGAAGTGTCCAGAAACGTTGGTTTTCTTGGTTTACACGGCGGACAGTCTGGCTCATCGGCGCGAACAGTCCGAGACCCGAGCAGGGAAGGATTCAGAAACTTGTGTTTTCTGTCCACTGGCCGGCGGACAGTCCGGAGAAACTCGCAAACAGTGTGGCGCTCTTTTCTTCTCCACTGCGGACAGTCCGGGAAACCCCAGGAAGCTTGTTTTGCTTCGGTTCTTTCGCGTGTTGGTTTTCGTCCGTCTCCGACCGCTCCGCTGCACCTCTAGGGTCCTTCCTAAGGTGTCCACCCACTTGTTGGGTCGTGTGCGAGTCATTTTTCTCGAGCTCATATTTTGGGTGTGATTTTGGGACAAAGGTCAAGCAATAGAAGTTTCCGAAAGGAATTTTTATTTGGCTCCCATTCACCCCCCCCCTCTGGTCGCCGTTCTCGGTCCTTCGGTTCATTTGTGCCTTTTGTTTCCATATGTGTTTGTTCTAAAGATTCTATAATGACCGTGCAGTGCGCCAAACAACCGGTTGGATCCAAAGCATGTGGCTTGTACACCTGCGAGCACCTGAGGCAGTGCAGGGAGTACACTCAAAGCTGGAAGAAGCTCAAGGAAGGAGTAAAATATTGGGTGAACACCTACAAACCATCCTTCAAGAAAGTTAAGGCGGAAATCTGTAAGTTTGTCATGGAGAAATGCGTTCTTGAAGGAGAGCAGTTCTTTGACGAAGAATCCCCCTTAGCTATCGAACCCAGGTACGAGAGGCTTAGGAAATGGATGACTCTGCTGCGCCTAAGTGATTACAAATGGCCCGTTGACTTTTCTTAGAGGATTTTGTAAATGTAACTCAAAAGGACTTGTTGGTTTGATGTGATGTGTATATGGATGTTAAAAACTGTGTATTATGTCATGTGCAATGCTTGGATGGTTTATATATAAATGTTTGCTGCATATATATGAAATCTAGAATCTGGAAATGTTTTGATTTCAAATTCTAGGAATTATATTTGAATTCTGTTTTTTATTTTTTATTTTTTATTTTCAAAACAATTTACCGAAGCGGGCAACTTAACTGCCCGCTGCTGTTAACCAAACTTTACCGTAGCGGACGCTGTAAGGTTGCCGCTGTGGTATATACTTTACCGCAGCGGGCAACACAAGGTGTCCGCTGCGGTTAACTGATTCTTTACCGTAGCATGGCAGCACAATCAGACGTTGCTGCCCGCTGCGGTAAACCTCTTCTGCCCGCTGCGGTAAAGATTCCTGTAGTAGTGTTGACCTAACTTTAAAAAGAGAGGACCAGACATTGTACAATCATGGGATGGAATTTGGCAATCTAGTTACAGATACAAGGAGTGTGTGGTCAAAGTGCCACGCAGATCCACCCACAAATGCAACGCAATTTATTTTTGGAACTTAAATTGACAAGAATCAAAGAATTTTATTGTTCTAGGTACCTTAGTGCAGATGCATTGCTTGACCATGAGTATGTCATTCAACTCTGTCATTTTGTCGAACACCTTTAGGGCATAAAAAGGGTCACTTTCCAACATCTTCAAGAAGTGCAAATCTATGGCAGGAGAATACAAAACTTATTGTATTACAAATTAGAAGGGGCTCAGGGACGAGACAGGGAACAACCTGTATGTGGCGGAGAAAAAGATCCAATTCATCTGCAAATGAGAAAGCAAAACATGTATACTTACCCGACGACCTTCCTAGGCGGCATGCGGGACGCGGTCGCAGCGCGTGGGGCGCTGGCGCGTGCTGGCGGGTGCGGGGGGTGGGGTGTGGGCGTGTGCTGGCGGCATCGCGCGTAGGCGGTGGTGCGTGCTGGCGGCTGCAGGCGCGTGGGTGGGGCTTGGGCACGTGTTGGCCGCAACGCGTTGTTGACATTTCTTAACACCACTTTGAATATTGGGTTGTCATCCCTAGCATGACGCTAGAAATGTACGGTGGTATTTATGAATGTAAAGACTCTCTAGAAAATATATTTATTCTATCCGCAGGCGCACAGATAAAATACCAATTGTAGCACTTCACCAAGAAGTAATTCCAGGTATCGTTTATTTATAATTTTGCTAAAGGAAAAGCAAAACATTGGTGGCATGAACTAACAAAGGTTTGAGACGAGAGATGGACTTGCAGAGCATGATTACTTATGAGAAACTCAGTCACATAGTCACTTGCTTCGGCACGGGGTAAGCCATAATAATAATAATGATATTGAAGTGTAAGATCAAAGATAAATAACACAGAGATTAGAGATAGACTACTCCATATAAATGTAAGGTGACGTCGGATTAGTAAGAGAATAACTTCTAAGTGTATTCTAATCTATTAAGTCATAATCTACTCTAGCACATATACAATCATATATAGCAATAAAAGACTCTTCATCTATGTATAAGGAACATCGCTAAAGAAAGCCAGGACATAGTAAGACTTACTCCGCAATACCAATTCTGCATGTCCTACCAACGGGGGGTGGACTATATAAGAATCAATGGAACTGTCACTTCCACGAACTACCATGCGACCCGGCCAATAGGATACATTTGTAGGTAAATAGCATCTAAGCACCACACTTACATGTGATCTACCACCTAACTGCCTCGAGGGGAGAGCTAAGCGCTTTGCAAACTCATACATAAACTCATTATCAATCATAACTATATCAAGTATAGAACTAGAACAAACTAAGAACATAATAAATAGAAACATAATGATATTAAGAATAAAGTCGTAGAGAGAGATACAAGATAATACCAATCTTTATGATGATGATCCAAAATCCAAAGCGTGACGCTCTACTTCTCTAAATCTATCTAATCAATCCTATAGAACTTGAAGGAATTGGGAGTAGCTATTCTAATTCTCTGGTGGAGAGAGGGATATGAAACCCTAGCTTTGATGGCTTCCTCTAATAATGATTTCTCCTCTTCCTCAGGGGTGGCAGGGCATTGCTTATATAGTCCCCTCAAATGAACGTGGACCGTCGGATCAAACTGACCTTAATCGAGTGGTTTAGATTCATCCTCAAAGGCGGTTAGGCATGATCCGCGAACTTCACCCTGATTGGTCACAGGGGTAGGGTGACCGCCCAAAACCCTAGGGCGGGCGCCCTGGGTGTGGGCCCTCTAGGCCTCCGGCTTAGTCCAGTCCCTTCTAGAGTCTTCCTGAGTATTCTTGTTTGTGTGGAGGTCCTTTCACTCTATGTAACATGACATGTGGACCTTCTTTGGTTCTTTTCCTGATAACTCCCTGTAAAAACATAAACTCACCAAAATTTGTGGAATTATATCAGTTGGATCCCCTAAGTCTATGGTGGTGATTCAATTAAGTCATTTTTATCTCTTGTTGACATATAGAAATTGATACTTAGCAACCGTCAACACGCGCGCATGCGGCGGCGGGCGCGGGTGCGGCGGTGTCTGGCTGGCTGCGGCAGGCGCGGCGCGTGCAGGGAGCGCAACAGATGGTGGCGGCTTGCTGTTTTTTCGATTTTTTCCGATTCATTTTTTTTTGGATTTGCGATCTGCGATTGCCGAGTTGAGAGGGAAAGGCGGGTGGGGATGTGACGCGGAGGTGGATTGATGAGTGACGCGGAGGGTGGGAAGCCTTCCTGTGGGTCAGGGGTGAGATCCAGGCTTCCCACTCTTTTAAAAGATTTCAATTATAGTAGAGATTGTTATCTCAGCCATCCATTCTTCACACCTCATTTAATCCTAGTCATTCATCCATTTCCTTTTCCCAATCCTTTCTCTCATAGTCCATTGAGCCAATTCCCTGGTGGCCATTATAAAAGATGTAAGTTCCTTGTATGACACCAAAAAAATTCATCTTTCTTGTCAACCACCAGTGTACAAATTTCATTCCCTCCAAGCCACCATCGTGACATTGGCATGTAACAGATCCTAACAAGGAGATCTCAATGTCCAAAGTACCCTTTAGTGAACATGGAATGAAAAATTTTGTTGTTTCCTTCTGTGCCACTGATTAGCTATTGGTTTTGCTGGTGGCTCGCTGCTGCAGTGCATTAGCACCTGTCTAGCACAACCAATTAATAAGGCAATAAGCTCACATATTTCAGCCACTATCACAGAAATATGGTCATAGATTTCCGCAAGCTAATATAACAGAAACATTCTCACATATTTTAGCAAGGCCATAAGAAGGCAACATAACTAGTTATTATTACGGGAAATAATTCAAACATAGTTCTGGACACCCATTAACCACATAGGTTTAGTCACAACCATAATAGGCCAAGAGAAGCTGGACCACACTATTACAGTTTTGGTCATACATGCATCTAACAAACCAAAATCACTCCAAAATGGCTGCAAAAACTTGCAGGTTATACCAGCAACCGTTTCTTGCTCCTAGTTCCCAGCGTAGGGCTCGATGGAGAACTCTGCACCTTGCTCCTAGTTCCCAAGGCAGGTGAACTAGTGTTTTTGTTAGCTTCCTTCTATGTTGCCTTCTTCTTGATGGATCCTGCTATTGGGGATATAACCTCGGCATATCCCTAGGGACCTTTTTGGGGCTGCCGACCAGGAGACGGCCCAGCCTATGAGGCCTTGCGGCACGCGACCAGCCCGTCGTCCTCGCTAAGGACTCCTAAGAAGACTTCCTCGCCAAGAAAGATCCTAGTAGATAAACTCGGATCCCCTGCCATAGGGAACCGATCGTAATCGGTTAGGATATGGAAATTGTAACCCTGTTCCCCAGCTATATAAGGCGAGCAGGGACCACCCTCAAAAACCCCCAGATAACCTCTCTCAGATCATCTACAGATCTTGTAACCTGATATACGAGATCAATCTAGTCACCAGAACATAGGACGTAGGGTATTACGGTGGGTTGCCGGCTCGAACCTGTCTAAATCGTCGTGTCTACGCTCTCTGTGTTACGCTTGATCGTCGTCACCACACCTCCGCCTAACAATCTACTACCGTGGGGTACCCCCTAGGTAGACTGCGACGCATATTTCGTCGACAGTTGGCGCGCCAGGTAGGGGGTGTGTGCATCGACTTCATGGCTCGTCAAGCGGTCACCTTCCCGGATTCGATGGTACTTCCATCGCCCGGCACCGTGATCCAGATTGGATCTATGTCTTGGACCATCGGATCCGCGCCACGCGGGGTAAGTTCACCACCATCTCTATGTCATCCCGCCATAACGAAGTACCACCTGCGCAAGGACGTCAACATTGACGACCTAATCGGCGCTGTCAATCGCGCCAACGCCGGAATCATCAGTTGCATCAACCTCGTCCAGGCGGCGCAACGCCGACTCCCAGGTCACCACGGTCGTTGACCACGTCGCCGTCGGTCTCCGCCGAAGACAATGGTCATGATGACCAGGGAAACTCGCCCCTCCCCAATGATGCCCTACGGGCTCAGTAACCAGGCCGCTGTCTTCCAGTGCCAAACGCATCGACTGATCTCCGACCAGATTCTCCCAGCACCCATCGTGAACACTGTCATCATCTCCCCGATCTCCGACGACTACAACCAGGCAGTATCTCTCGATGGCACGGTCTCCTCAGCCTCGGTCGCCTCTACGAGGCCCGAAATGCCCGGTTCATCCGGATCGACCAGCGACATCCCAGAGTTCCCCCCAGGTTTCAGGGGGGTAGTTTTTCAAGTCTCCGCCGACAGCGTCCCACGCGACAACGAGACGGAGGCCGATCGCATCATGAGGGAACAGCGCAACAACGAGTGCACACGACGGCGTGAACGGGAGCGCGTTGAGCAAGAGAAACAAGACGAGGAACACGGCGAACGCGAACGACTTGCACGTGAGCAGCGTGAGCGAGACCAGAGAAATGGTGGTTGCATGCCAGGACGTAATCTCCAGAATGACTTCGATCGGATAGGCGACATTCCGATATACCCAACTCCGAGCGCCAACCTCGCCGCAGCAACATGCGAGCTGTCAAAACTCCTCCCTACGCCCGAGACAGAGAAAATAGGAGCTCACCTCAAAGCAGCAGTGGTCCAGGTGAATAAGGCGGCCCCCCCCGTCTGAATTTTCTGATCAGTCTCACAACAGAAACCACCCCAGAAGACCCCTGCGGGAGTATAGGCAAAGATCCCCGCCATGTGACGGTGAAGCATGCAACGACACTCGGCGTGAGCAAACGCCGGAGCAGGCACGCCGTAGACCTCCGAGGGAGTACAGGTGAAGATCTCTGCTACGCGATGGGGAGGAACGCGGCTACCCGCGACGCAGACGAACACCAGAGCCGGCGCGACGAAGCCCTCCGAGGGAGTACCAAGGCAGATCCCCGCGGCGTGATGGTAATCCATGACGCGACCTAACACCACCACCCATTGGGAATTTGCAACCTCTTTCCCCTCGCCTGCGCGCTTTCCGGTGGCCAATGAATTTCAGGGTAACATCGGTGGACAAATATGACGGCAAGATAAACCTAGAGAAATGGGCCTCCAACTATGAGATCGTCGTATATGCTTCGGGAGGAAACCAAGCTGTGATGGCCAACTACCTCCCCGTGATGCTGTTGACCACGACCAACAATTGGCTCCAGAAGATCCCCGAAGGCACGATCGATAGCTGGGAACAGCTCAAAGAAATCTTCATTAAAACATACAAAGCCACGTGTGTCCAGCCGGGAACACGTTATGACCTGGAAAACGTCCGCCAGAAGAGCAACGAGAGTCTCCGTGAATACATTAGGCGTTTCTCCGATAAGCGATTGAGCAAAACGGACATCTCTGACCCAGAGGCCATCGCCATCTTCTCCAACGGTTTACGCACTGACGAACTCAGAAACAAGCTAGCACAGAAGATATCAATGACCATAGAAGAGCTCATGACGATTGTGAATCCTTACGCCAACCAAGACGACGCCACCCGAAGCAGGGAGACTAGGCGACAATACTCTCGCTCCCCGGAGCGCGGAAGGGACAGGGATCGCCGATCAGACTACCGCAACGATGGAAGACCTGGTGATCACCGGGACTACAGATCGAGCAACTTAGAGCGCTACCCGCAGAAGTACGATTACAGACGAGACGATTGTTACGTCGCTAATACAAATGTCAGACCAAGAAAGAACTACAACGAAAGCTACGACAAGATCCTCAACGGCCCATGCCCCATACACAAGAACGCCAAGCAATCCATGCGTAATTGCGACCTCCTCGAGCAGGCGGTGAAAGGAAGAGGAGCCAAGAGGGCAAAGAAGGACGATCCCAACAAGGGCAGAGATCAAGAACCACCAGCACCGGAGTTCGCCCACCATCAACAACATACTCCATCTTCGGAGGTGTTGTGGTCGTTGAAGCAGAAAGGAGACGTCGCTAGGTACGCAAGGATGTTTACTCGGTAGCAGCAACAGGCGAGGGCGCCGACGACACACGCCACCTAGACTGGTCAGAATAGCCCATCAGCTTCTCCGGAGAAGACGAGTGGACAAACTTCAGGTACCCTGGTCGCTTCCCGCTCATCGTTGATCCGACCATCGCCACGTGCCATTTCAGGAAAGTACTGGTCGACGGCGGCAGTGCCCTCAACATCATATTCGCCGATGCCTTCCGCCAACTCGAGTACTCCAAGAAGGACCTCATTCCTGCGAACTTCCCCTTCTGGGGGATCATCCTGTTAACACTGGATTTTGGCATGCATGGGAAAATGACAGATGGACCAATGTGTAGTAAAATTCAGAGGCAAGCATTTGGAATATCTGGCAGGTGCAATCGGCTAATTTATAAGGATTCGGCAAAGTGATCGTGCGGTCGGTTATTTTAGGAGTGGTGTTCCTCCGTTAAGGAAAGCGACAAAAGCGGTGATTAAGAGCCAAATCGAGCAACCGACATTGCAACGATTAAGGGAATGAAGATTCCAGAAGGAAAGCTAGGATTAAAAGTGTCGTATTCTTTTCCTTAAATATTTTGTAATCGTATCCTTTTAGGATTCGTGTCATGACCGGCGTATAAATATAAACCATTGGCCATTGTAAAAAATGTTCACAACCAATGCAATACAACCGGCCACGTGCCAACTTCGAGTCCTTTGTCGTATCGTCGAGTTCTTCGAGAGGAATCATCGATCCGTTGACCTCCGTATGTCTTGCCAACCTTGTTATCATGTCTAGTATCATGCGGTGGATTTAGATATTGATGCAAGTAGTCTTGTTTGTTATCAATGATCGTGCGGCGGATCGTTGCCTAATAATCAAGAGGTCTTCGCTTGTGTTTTGCTTATGAGTAGATGTCGTGCGGCGGATATTTGCTTGTATGCTTAGAAAAAGCAAGATAGTTCTCGGCTCCTGTAGATTTGGCAAGATCTATTGGGTTCATTAAGTTATTGTGTTGCATGTTTTATATAATCTTTACATATTTGCAAACACTCTTTTGCCCAATCTAGATTGATACGGTTCGGCTCTTGTTAGTTTATATAGATCTATCTATGTTATGATGAATTGCTTTCATGTTGTTTCCATGAGTAGATCTTATATCTATAAATAGCCGAATTAGTTTGAATCTAGATTGTCACGTGTTGCGGGTTCATGTATGCTATCCATGTTTAAGCTTTGATGACGCTGGGTGTCGTGCGGCAGATGAAGGCTTTAGATTAGTTTAATCATGTTTGCTTATGTGTTTCCTTCATCATGGACCCCAATTCGCTTATTGCCGAGATTGGTCATGTTCTAACTTATAATCAATTACGAGTCGTTCGTATGTTCTTTTTTCATGCATGCGCGTTCGACAATCAGTGATTTGTGTGTTACATGTTTATTTTAGTCGAATGTTCCATAAAACTTGTTGGCAGATAGCTTTCATAGCTGTATGTCGTTGTAAGTGGCTTCAGGGTCGTACATATGGAACTGTCTGTTATTACCCGGCACGTTCCAGTTTATATCTAATAACTTTCATCCCTTGTTAGTTTCAGGTCAAACTGACTGGCACATTTTCAGTTCTCGAAGCACCCGGGCACCCGATTGAAGTCACGCTTTCCGGCTTGCTGTGTGTGAGACGCAGTACGTCACATTTTGCGTCAACACACTTTTTGGGACGCTCGGTGGGACATGATGGTTGAGATCGACAACAGTCTGGTTCTGGACGTAACCACGGACGAATTGCCAGCGGACATAAGGAGCACTGTCCAGCAGGCATGCGACGAGTTCCAGAACAAATTCTTGATGTCGTTCTCAAAGAACAAAAGCAACAAAGTCATCCAAAAGTAGGCGCTCCTAAGAACCCTTCTCCCGAATCAATCCGATGAGACGAATGAAGAGGAGGAGCGCAGATTCGGCGCGGTGATTTATAAAGCTATGAGTGAAGCCATGACGAATCATCACTCAGCTTTCCTGAACACTTTTCGCCAGATCCTGATCAACACATTCGGGCCAGCCGCCGATAAGCTCTTCGAGGAAACTCATGGCCCGATACATGGGGCAACGCTGTTCCCCGTGTCCAAGCCTCACAGGAAGACCACTGAAGAAGGAGGAACGTCTGACATGGCCCAAACCGGGACGAACCCTCACCAGAAGCAGCAACATCCCATGACTTACGGTCAACTCACGTTCGGGATGTCAGAAAACGTCCCACATTCGGCTCACAAGATATCCCCAGTAGCGAACAGGCTGCAGAAAAGCATGTATGGGCAGGGGTATCAAGAGTTTGCCGATTACAGCACCATCAATGCTCTCCCGAATCCTAGGTACGGGAACCCCGTAGGACTACCGTTTGAAGGGCACACACGAGGAACTCAGAATCCCAGTGTTGACCTGATCATGGATAGGATGGCAGACATGATGAAGAATCAGTTCGGCTCGAAGCCGAAGAACCAGTCATATGTGTATCAATCTCCTTATCCAAAATGGTACAACCGAGTGGCTCTTCCCCCAAGGGTGAAAGCTCCTACAGACTTGACCAAATTCTCAGGTCAGGATGACACCAGCACTATAGAGCACATCAGCCGATACTTGATGCAGCTAGGGGAGGCATCTACAGACGATGCTTGGAAAATTTGATACTTCTCTATGTCTCTGACAGGGCCGACTTTCACATGGTTTACGTCCCTTCCGGGAAACTCCATCATTAGCTGGGCAGACCTAGAGCAGAAATTCCATGCACATTTCTTTACAGGCACCAACGAGAAGAAGCTGGTCGACTTAATGAGCTTGAGGCAGAAGCCTAATGAGACACCTTAGGAATATCTTCGCAGGTTCAGAGAGACCAAGAATCTCTGCTATTCTCTGAATTTACCAGATGACCAGTTGTCGGGGATGGCGATAGCAGGTATGCAGCCGAATGTCAGAGAGAAGCTCTTTGGCTTGGACTTTGAAGACCTTGGCCAATTGTCGTAGCGACTGGCGGTGATGAGTAACCAGGCTCAGGGGTTTAGAATGGATAACTGTTTCCAGAAAGGTGATGTGGCTAGTGCGGTGTATCAAAGTTTCCTAGAAGGGGCAACGGAGTTTGAGGACGAGGATGAAGTCGTCGCAGCCGAACTGGTCTAGGCAAAGGAACCAACTCAAGTTAACCAGTGATGGTTGAGGCAACAGAAAGGTACCTACGACTTTCATGTATCCAAATCAGACAAATTGTTTGAGCTATTGCTCAGGGAAGGACGCATCAAGCTTCCCGAGGGACACCCCATGTTGCGTCCTGAAGGAGTAAAGGACAAGAGATTTTGCGGCTACCTCAACACCAACTCTCATGCCATCAATGATTGCCGAGTGTTCAGGATGAAGATCTAGAAAGCTATTCAAGATGGACATTTAAAGTTTGATGGCAAGATGAAGATAGACGCTAATCCTTTTGCATAGAACACAGTATCTTTCTCTATGAATATGGTTGCCGCAGAAGACTCCAAGGGCAAGAACGAGATAAAAGTGCTGACCTCAGATAGGGCGAAAAGGACTGGTGCTGTTGACCCCAATCGGCATATTACAGAAAAAGAACTTCGGCAACGAGGACAGTTCCAGAATAGCCGAACCGAGAGAGGAGAAGCTTCCAGACCCAGGGTCACAACACGGATCCTGTTGAATAAGTGACAACGGGAGCAAGAGCAGCATCAGAGGCAGATGCATTATGAGGAGCAGAGATACATAGAGGAGTTTCAGAGGCATGAGGAAGAAATGTATCAGAGAAAGCAAGAGCGCTTGAAAGAGCAGGAGCAATCTCATTGGGGATGCTCATTTTTCAACTATTGCTGGAATGAAGGCCTGAAGCTGCCTACAAGGGATAATTGTCCCGAATGCAACGATCAGTATTTGGGGTATAGGCAATCTCAGGTCAACCGTCGTCCGGTCCATGAAAGACTTGGAGCACATGCTCCTGGGGACGATCAGCGTTTAAAAATAAGCGACTCAGAGGATCGGCAAGGTAAGAGGTTTGCCGATCAAGAGTGGGTTCGTTCTGATGAGCGAGAACATCGCGAGTATGCATGGCAGGACAGACAGTGGTGTCCGCTAGGGTTGAGGAAGAGCCAGAAAAGGAGGGTGCAACGCTTAAGGAACAAAGAGCTAGCACAGACAGCACGCACATGGTGTCCCAAAGGAAAAACCAACAGGTGTGATCGTTCGGCTGATGCATATATGGCCTTTTTTATTCCATCGGACTTTATAGCTCCCGAGGACCAAGATATCCGAGAAAATGAATCTTCAGATGCGGATGAGAATGAGTGCCAGGATCTAATGGCCCAGCTTATCCTGACTCAACAAGCCGTATTCGATAAACCGGCTAGGCATCGACACTTGAAGGCGCTATATGTGAAAGGATACATCAATGGCAAGCCCCTAACCAAGATGCTGGTTCATGGGGGGCTGCTATCAATATCATTCCATACACCACCTTCAGGAAGCTCAGAATGACCAATGAAGAGTTGTTGAAAACAGGCTTGGTGCTCAGGGATTTTGCTGGCAACCCTTCTGACACTCAGGGGGCAGTGCACGTCGAGCTGATGATTGGGTCAAAAACTCTGATCACTACCTTCTTTGTCATAGATGGCAAGGGGGCATATAGTCTGTTGTTAGGAAGGGATTGGATCCATGCTAACTGCTGCATACCTTCGACCATGCATCAAGCTCTCATTCAGTGGGTTGGAGATGATGTTGAAGTTGTTCAAGCCGATGATTCAGTAAGGTGTTGCCGCTACAGAACCTGCTTATTGGGAGTATGATGGCTTCAATTGTTTCTCTAGGAAGATTTGGAGAGAAGGCCCTGTGAATGTCTCCAGCAAGGGTCAACAGCCGATCCAAGCAATCGGCTCTGAGAGTAATTTTTTATGAGGAAAATGATCGAATATGGCGAAGGGAAGATGAGGCGTGGCTTCATGTCGGCCGATAAGCTAGGGGAGATAAATGTTGATGATGGACCAAGGCCGATATTTATCAGTGCAAGTTTGGACCAGGAACATAGGTTGAAGTTGATTTGACCTGCTAAAAGGACCAAGAGTTCATATGAGGTGACGTACAACCATGGGCTTTCGATGAGATCAACGAGTACATGAAGGCACCACCTGTATTGGTATCTCCGCAATTTGACGAGCCATTTAAGATGTACGTGGCGGCCGACAACCTGACAATGGGGTCGGCCTTCATATAAGAGTTCTAAGGAAAAGAAAGAGTAATAGCTTACCTTGGCCGAAAACTACTAGATCCAGAGACAAGGTATTCGGCTGTAGAAAAAATTTGCTTATATGTGTTTTATTCGTGTGCTAAACTTCGGCATTATCTGTTAAATGCCGAATGTGTGGTAGTTTCTGAGTTCGATGTGATAAAACACATGTTATTGATGCCAATTTTAAATGGAAGAATTGGCAAATGGATATTGGCTCTGTCAGAATTTGGTTTAAGGTATAAATCGGCAAAAGCACTGAAGGGTCAGGTTATTGTTGATTTCGTTACCCGGTACCGCGATCCCTCTGCGGACATGGTAATCATTGCACCGAGGACTTTGTTTTTTGGTTCATCTTGTATCAAAGTGCTTCGGTATATCGAGAGGATCAGGAAATTCATGCTTTGGATGAAGATCGGGTAATTAATGACTGGAGGAACGAAATTGCTGATTATTTGAAAAATCCATCGCAAAAAAGTTTCCCGAAAGTTCAGGTATAAGTCTATCAAGTTCGTGTTCCTTGGTAACCAGTTGTACCACAAGTACATAGATGGAGTGCTCCTAAAATGTTTGAGTCAAGAGGAGTCCAGAAAGCTAATGTATGAAGTGCATAAAGGAGTATGTGGTGCACATCAGTCAGCTTACCGAATGAAGTGGATAATAAGGGGAACTGGTTATTTTTGGCCAACCATGCTTGAGGATTGTTTTAAATATTACAAGGGATGTCAAGACTGTCAGAGGTTTTGGTAATATTCAAAGAGCTCCAGCATTGGTCTTAAACCCAATTGTCAAGTCTTGGCCATTCAGAGGATGGGACATAAGTTTGTGCTGTTGGCCGCAGATTATTTCACAAAGTAGGTTGAAGAAAATTACAAGGATCTGATGATGGACGAATTAGAAGATTTGCATTTGGTTCATCCCAAAGCATTGGAAAATATTGGGAAAAATAAGGTACGTGTTGCCAGGTATTATAACAAAAGGTTAAGGAGAAACAATTTGCAGGGGGAGATTTGGTTTCGAAAACCGTATTGCCGATCGGGACAAAAGGCAGAGCGTTCGGCAAATGATCTCTAAATTGGGAAGGACATTTTTGAGTGGTAATGTGTGCACCTGGTAATGCGTATATCTTGAAAAATCTACTGGGAGAAAATTTGCTAGAGTTATTAATGGAAGATTTCTTAAGAAGTTTCATCCCAGTGTGGAGGTTGGTGCATAAACGGATTCAAAAGAACTTATGACCGGATAGCCGATATTAATATATCGCCTTTAGCCGAAAAAACAAAGGTGCTATTAGAGATTTTGGAAAATAGCCGATACGATACGTATTGCCTTTAGAACGGAAAGTATTTAAACACGATTGACGCGTTCTCATGCGAATTCAAACGACGGTCATCAGATTCATCATTCTCAAGAAAGATCATTGGAAACCGCAGATTGTATTTCACAGGATGACTGGGTTTTTACAAGAGGTCCCTAATACAAACTACTCATCGAATACCCTCTCGATTGGGATGGTGTAGTCTACTACATCTGCAACATCTTTACCAGCTTGCTCCATGAGATGTGCAGAGTTCTCCATCCTCTCTTCGAGGTTGTGGGCGAAGACATCAAACTTGCTAGGGTCTATGCCATAGTGAAGCTTCACGGCGCTAAAAGAATGCGTTGCGCCATATGCAATCGCCGAATGAGAGATCTTCGGGATGCGTCGGTTGACGTGCTTCACTTGCTCGAGAGACGTCTCGCCGTCGGCATGGGCAGTGACGGTGAGACGAGCGATGGCGGCTTCGAGAGCTTCAAGCCTTGCTGATAGATTTGCACAAGAGGAAGATTCACATCAGAATATCAGGATTATTTTTGCAGAAGGGAAGGGAAAGGAGATGAGTTGTTCTAACCAGCAAGTTAGTTTCTGGTGGCATCCCGCTCTTTGGAAACTTCGGCAAGTTCCTCTCGGTCGAGTCGGGTGTCTAAGACTTCGGCTTGAAGCCTAAGGTTGGATTGCTTATGGCAAGCAATCAGTTCTTGGGCCCTAGCCAAATCTAGGGCCATGGGGCGGTCGCTCCCAATCGAAGATTGGGGAGTGCAGTCACCGTCAGTCCTACAGAAAGGGAAAGGTTAGGTAATGAAGGTAAAAACAGAGATCCGTAGTTACTTTGTTACCTTTTGCGGAGGACTCATCAGGAAGTTGCTCCATATTCAAAGTTTTTTCCGGTCCCAATGGAAGATCGAGATCCTCTTGGAGAGATGAGGCGAGAGGTCACCTCTGGCTCTTCTGCTGGACGCTTGCTGCAACCCGCCATTGACAAAAAGAATGAGGAGGCAAGAGTGAAACTGTTAGATTGGCACTGTTGGTGGGGGCGGAAGCAGGACGATTGTATTTATAAGCCGAATGGGAATATCAAGCGACAAGTTAGGGTTTTCCCGTTCAGATGGGTCGTTGTTGGACTGGACCAGGCTCGGGTAAAATTAAAAATGTCTCGGTCATTTTTTCTTTGGGTCAAAGGATAAAAGCAATCGGTTGTGCTCTGATCGGGAAAGAAATAACAGGATCAACCAAGAATTGCCAGATGCATGAAAGTACATAGAATTTGCCTCTAGGATTTCATCCCGGACAGCGATTACAGTATTAAACAAGTGTTGACCTGGAAGAAAAAGGGAAGCTTGTAGTCAATTTCAGGATAAAATGACTTTTATCCAGAAATTGAGGGGGCATGTGTTAACACTGGATTTTGGCACGCATGGGAAAATGACAGATGGGCCAATGTGCAGTAAAATTCAGAGGTAAGCATTTGGAATATCTGGCAAGTGCAATCGGCTAATTTATAAGGATTCGGCAAAGTGATCGTGCGGTCGGTTATTTTAGGAGTGGTGATCTTCCGTTAAGGAAAGCGACAAAAGCGGTGAGTAAGAGTCGAATCGAGCAACCGACATTGCAACGATTAAGGGAATGAAGATTCTAGAAGGAAAGCTAGGATTAAAAGTGTCGTATTCTTTTCCTTAAATATTTTGTAATCGTATCCTTTTAGGATTCGTGTCATGACCGGGATATAAATATAAACCCTTGGGCATTGTAAAAAATGTTCTGAAACCAAACCAATACAACCGGCCCCATGCCAACTTCGAGTCCTTTGTCGTGTCGTCGAGTTCTTCGAGAGGAATCATCGATCCGTCGACCTCCGTAAGTCTTGGCAACCTTGTTATCATGTCTAGTATCATGCGGTGGATTTAGATATTGATGCAAGTAGTCTTGTTTGTTATCAATGATCGTGCGGCAGATCGTTGCCTAATAATCAAGAGGTCTTCGCTTGTGTTTTGCTTATGAGTAGATATCGTGCGGTGAATATTTGCTTGTATGCTTAGCAAAAGCAAGATAGTTATCGACTCCTGTAGATTTGGCAAGATCTATTGGGTTCATTAAGTTATCGTGTTGCATGTTTTATATAATCTTTACATATTTGCAAACACTCTTTTGCCCAATCTAGATTGATACGGTTCGGCTGTTGTTAGTTTATATAGATCTATCTATGTTATTATGAATTGCTTTCATGTTGTTTCCATGAGTAGATTTTATATCTATAAATAGCCGAATTAGTTTGAATATAGATTGTCACGTGTTGTGGGTTCATGTATGCTATCCTTGTTTAAGTTTTGATGATGCTGGGTGTCGTGCGGCAGATGCAGGCTTTAGATTAGTTTAATCATGTTTGCTTACGTGTTTCCTTCATCATGGACCCCAATTCGGCTTATTGCCGAGATTGGTCATGTTCTAACTTATAATCAATTACGAGTCGTTCGTATGTTCTTTTTTCATGCATGCGCGTTCGGCAATCAGTGATTTGTGTGTTACATGTATATTTTAGCCGAATGTTCCATAAAACCTGTTGGCAGATAGCTTTCATAGTTGTATGTCGTTGTAAGTGGCATCAAGGCCGTACATATGGAACTGTCTGGTATTACGCGGCACGTTCCAGTTTATATCTAATAACTTTCATCTCAAACTGACTGGCACATTTTCGGTTCTCGAAGCACCCGGGCACGCGATTGAAGTCACGCTTTCCGGCTTGCTGTGTGTGAGACGCAGTACGTCACATTTTGCGTCAACACATCCCCAACAAGGCGTCAACACCGGTAGGCCGGATCACCCTCTCTGTTCAATTCGGCAATCAAGACCACTTCAGGGTGGAACACATCACCTTCATCGTCGCCGACTTTGAAACAGCCTACCACGCAATACTGGGCTGGCCAGCACTTGCCAAGCTCATGGCGGTTCTGCACTACACCTACATGGTGCTCAAGATCCTGACGCAGCAAGGCATCCTCAGCCTCCGAACCAACCTCAAGATCGCATACGAGTGCGAATAGCAAATGATAAACGCCGTCGAAAAGCCTTGTCTCCCGGACGCGTATAGCCCAGAGGGCAGCGACAGCCCGCCCGCGAAAAAGCAGAAGGAAGCAGAAGAAGCAGCAATCACTCCCAACTCCGGCGGCGAACGAGCATAGAGGTCGATAGCTCCGGGCAATGCAAGACACCCTAATATAATCCTAATTCAATAAATATTGTGTTGTTCTACCTCCAAACAATGAATAAAGGTGCTTTATCTCCATTGTATCTCATCTAACCAAACCTGTTATGAAACGCTCACGGCGTACGGCAATCTCCACAAAGCGCCCACGGCGCACAAAGACCTTTGCGACGCGCTCATGGCATAGATTAACCACTCCAAAGACACATACAACTACCCTCACCGCAACAATGCCGATAACACACGACGACCACGACAGTGCGACTACTAACGATCGACGACCTCTCCAAAACACTCCCATAGTGTTCGACAACCTCTCAAAAACGCAACACGGCGTTTCTCCAAACAGCCTGGCCATAACCAGAAAGCTCCTGAAGCTGGTCTATCAATGGGTCATAGTGAATAGAAGTGGCTACCCTAAGCACTACGACCACATTGACAGACCTCCTAAGTGATACTTCCTCATAAAACGAGCGGTGTCATTTATGTCGGGAGCTATGAGGCTATGCGCCCAGAATCTGTATACAACCACGGTACGGTCGACGACTCTACAAGCAGCATGGCTATTCGCCCAGCATCTGCAGGAACGGTCGCCACAGGCCATAGTCATGCCACGATTAGTCCTCTCGGAAAAAGGACCTGACCCTGGTATCATCCAAAGCGTGCATAAGTTGTTCGCCCTCTGCGCCACGGGTTGCCAGCAGCGTACCTCCTTAGGAGTCCTTATGTATCCTACGCGTGAAGTGGCGCTAGCCCTACGATCTGGAGCATTTGAGACCCAAGGCAGAACGACTCATCGCTACGGCTCATGACTAGCAGGCACAACAGGACATACAAGTGAAACAAAAGCTCACCGCCCGGATATATTACAGCTTTGTAGTTTTCACTTACACGTTCGACCACTCATATCCGAGATACAAATCACCGCTGTCTTGCAGCAAACCAGAGCATGATAACAAAATCGACATTGGAGAGACAATGTCTACAGAAAAGTTGTTCCAGCAATTACAACTTCATCCTACTGATGCGATAAGCGACCACCTCACAAATGTTCCTAGTCGAGAGATCAAACTCATGTCGAATCTGACATTCCAAGCTACAGTACATGATGATCCAAGGCGTATTATCACCCCAGCGGCGACACTCGCTACAGGAACACTGATGAGGAGCGACGACCACGAGTAAATCCGGAACATCCTCCGGCGCATGAATACCCAGAGACTGCCTGATCCTGCGCATATCATCACGAGAGCAGTCCCGAAGACGACGCAAGAATCGGTCGCAAAAACGACCATCTTGCAGGGCACCTCCACTGACAGAATCAAGGATAGCACGCGCCTCCGGATTCGCTGAATCGGCATAAAACAGCATCATGGCCATGAAGTACATAGCAACATCATCTCCAGCGACAACCGCCCTACTGATAAGATCCCACCCGACAGGGTCTCGCCCGAACACCATCAACTGCTCCAGGCCATGGAAGAACAAAGCCTCACGATTGTCGACATCAAGAAAGCGTTGCGCGAAGGCAGACGCCAGGAAAGGGTAGTAGGGCCAACAATAGTCCTGAACGCGCCGAAGAGACACGAGCCGAATCATTGAAGCATCATTGCAAAAGCGGCAAAAGAGACAGCACATTGTCATTGTCGCCGATCACAACAAGAAGAATCCGGAAGACCAAGTCCTCCGACAAAGCCAGCAAGGCGGAGGAACCCACTGCAAGGCGCGCACCGCCACCCTCCATCTCCACTGACCAAATTCTAGCGTCGACGAACTCTCCACCAACGACCCAAACTTTCCACAAGGCAGGAGCGAAGATCAGCGAATAAGGTGGATTAGAATCCCCTCAAATCACCAATAATATATGGCACCGAATCGCCGGCTATTGGAATCCCAAACAAGCTAAGGCAAAGAAACGCGACCCTTCCCATTCTGTCAAACCGCCGGGGTAGCCTTTATACCAAGCGGCGCGACGCTTCAACTTCCAGGGTTTTTGGGAAACCACAACGATCGAATACGGAACCGCCATGCCAACCACCTTTTGCGCCGCACAAACGAGCCGATAAAACCAGACACAAAATCACAGCCCATTTAACCCTGTTTACCTTTCGCCTTATGCTTTGTGGCTAATTATTCCTTTTGAACAATGCTACAGTCCCGGGGACTGGACACGTGTCTATCTCATTTTTTACGCAGCAGCAACAGGGCGCCTACAGTAACCCGACCGACAAGGTTGATAAGGCCGCCCGCACAAAAACTCGGGTACTCTGTCCATAGAAACAACGACTTAAATGCTGATCGCGTCTCCGACCAGGCTCGGGGACTTCATCCAGTTACACATCAAGCAAGGCTCGGGGGCTGCGACCAGGGCACCAGAGAACAATGCCTAGACAGACAACACCCGGGGACTGCGAATAAAAACCAAAAGACCCCGATGCAAGAATCTCTCCGAGCTCCTTCCATCAGGCTCGGGGACCACGGGTATTCGCAGTCCTTTATCATTAAACTAGTATTTCAATCCTTTATTTTCTACATACTTGATCCTGATGCAAGAAGCTACTCGCTACTCACATCAGGCTCGGGGGCTACGGATATTCGCAGTCGTTTTTGCAAATTTATGCTCCAATCTCTATTTACATACTTCATGCACTACTTTATAAAGCATGGCACCACGTGCATACTTCACCCGCTACCATGCTCGGGGACTAAGTGGGTACACTTCACCGTGCGGTGAATGTACTGATCTTATTCACAAACAAAGCTCTGTTGTTTTAATGTGCCGTTTTTGCAGAGTCTAAGTGGGTACACTTCACCAGGGAAAGACCTTTAAAAAGTTTTTTCTTCATCAGCACATCACATTCTTCCAGCAAGCAGCCGCAGCATCCGGCAAGGCGACCAGCTCGCACGCCAAGTTACGACGTTCTCGACCAGATCAACCTGGTCGGGAGACCTCTCCGAGCAGCACCTCGACCAGCCATACTGGTCGGGACTCTACGATGACCACCCCGCTTGACGGCGACCAGCTGGACGCCTCTCAGGATGATGCCGCGGGCTCGCCAGAAGAATATAACGTGCTTGGGGACTTGTTGGGGATATAACCTCGGCATATCCCCAGGGACCTTTTTGGGCCTGCCGACCAGGAGACGGCCCAGCCTATGAGGCCTTGCGGCACGCGACCAGCCCGTCGTCCTCGCTAGGGACTCCTAATAAGGCTTGCTCGCCAAGGAAGATCCTAGTAGATAGACTCAGATCCCTTGCCATATGGAACCGATCATAATCGGTTAGGATTCGGAAATTGTAACCCTGCTCCCCGGCTATATAAGGCGAGCAAGGACCCCCCTCAAAAACCCCCAGATAACCTCTCTCATATCATCTACAGATCTTGTAACCTGATATACGAGATCAATCTAGCCACCAGAACACAGGACGTAGGGTATTACGGTGGTTTGCCGGCCCGAACCTGTCTAAATCGTCGTGTCTACGCTCTCTGTGTTACGCTTGATCGCCGTCGTCACACCTCCATCTAACAATCTACTACCATGGGGTACCCCCTAGGTAGACTGCGACGCATATTTCGTCGACACCTGCCTTCCTCACTTGTGTTGTCCTTTTCTTCCGGCTGCAGATTTCATCTTCTCTAGCCTTCTTGTATTTCTGTCTCAAGTGGAGAAGGCAGTAGCATGGGTAGTGGAATTGGATACACCTGATTGGAGCCGGTCCCTGATCTTCTTGTCTAGAAAAAACATTTTGTTGAGATATGTTTCATTCACAACAAGCAACATAGAGGAACATCTTACTTGATAGACACAGTAGATGACTGAGTCACAGAGGGGGACTTTCTCTTCCTTATGTTGGACCTAGGGACTGATGTTGAAGTGCTCAGTGTTGCTGGAAATGTCATTCTAGGGGCAGTCAGGGGCACAATGCTAGTCTCTGTTGCACATGTAGGGTTTGCAGCTATCTTCTTCTTCTTCTTTGGTTCTCCCCTGTTATTTTTACAAAATTATAGCTAGTTTTTGGAACTCATATTTGTGATAGTAAAATATACAAAAAATAATATGGTTACATATATACCTCAGTAACTTTATAGCCTCAATGTCAGCTGGATCACCATTTTTGCATGTATGCCAATGATGGCCATATTCTCCACATATGGGATACTGGTGCCTAACCTTATTCCCTCTTCCACCTTATGTGGTTTCCTTGAACCTTCTATTCTTTCTCCTACCAGATGTGGATATCAATAGAGGAGGATACATGAATAAGCCATGATTTGATTTGGGACACATCTCTTTGTCAGGAATAGCAGGAATGATACCCTCATAAGGTTGATTTTCCCCAAGATTTGTGTTGGAGTTGCATTTGAGAGATCGCTTTGGTGAAGCACCATGACAATTTGACCATATTTATCACTGGGTAGCACACACAATATCTTTCTCACCATGTCAGATGGTTGCATTTGGGTGAGACCAATGCCATTGACTTCCTCTACAAGAACATTAAGACATGAGTACATCTTATTTGCATTTTCATTTGGAAGCATAGTAAATGCCTCATGCTCACTCTTTGTACCTTCATGAAGAGCACAAATAGTAATCCACAACTCATGTGCATCTTTGGAATTACGCACACGACTGAAGACATCCTTGCAAATGCCTTTAAAGATGATGTTTTTGGCTTTTGCATTCCATCTCTCATGATGTATTTCATCACCAAATGGGTTACCATCAAAGGCATCGGTGAACCCATAGGTGGTGGCTTTGAGCACACCTACATCAACGGCCTCTACATAAGCCTCTGTATGAACTTTCCAATAAGGAAAGTCATCTCCTTCAAACAAGGGTGGTGGTCCATCCACATGAGACATCTTGCTCTAGGTAGTGAAGTCTAATTCAAGAGCACAAGGCTTCGATACCAATTGAAAAGATCAAGATGCCCAAGAGGGGTAGGTAAATTGGGCTTCTTTTAAATTTCTAAGTGGAATTAAAACATATTCTAATGCCAATTACCCCCTAGTGCATAAACAAGTGTGTATGAAAGTGATAACATTACAACTACCACCCTAACATCAATTCAAGCAAAACAAGACATCATATGAAAGTAATTGCATGTATGAAAATCTTGAAAGTAATGCTTGAAAGAGAAGGAGAAGGGAAAGATGACATGATGATGTGAAAGGATCAAGATGCCCAAGAGGGGGGTGAATTGGGCTTCTTTTAAATTTCTAAAGCAACATTAAAACCTAACAATGTCAATCACCCCCTAGTGCCTACCGTAAGTGTATCCTAACTAGAAAGCGATAGAAAGGCATGTAATTGAAAGAACAACCTATGCAATTCTAGTGGAATTGAAAGAACAAGGATAGAAAGTAAATGTTGAAATGTAAGGAGCTCGGGAAAGAGATTCTTGACACGGCGATGTTTTCCCGAGGTATCGAGGAGTCGACACTCCCCCCTAGTCCCCGTTGGAGCACCTCACAAGATATAGCTCCCCCTCAATCCCGCGCAAGGGATGAGTGCTCTCTACGGGATGATTCTTTGCCTCTCCGGCTCGGTGAATCGCCCACAACCGATCACACAAAGTTGGAGAAGGGCCGCCAACAAGCTTCCGGCGATCACCTTCCTCCGATCACCACTAAACCGTCTAGGTGCTTGTTGGTATTTATTATGACTATTGGATAAATCCGCAAGCACATAGATTATACCGTTGTAGCACATCACCTCGGAGTATTCCGGGGTATCGTATTTATATTCTCCCAAAGGAAAGCAGAGCTAGAAATGATAATAAAAGAGAGATCCTAAAGATCACCTCAATTTAGTACCAACTAGTGTACGGGGGTAATAGATATAATGATAGGAAGGTGATGATGTAACAAACCGGTAAAGATAAGTAAGAGATTACTAGTGAGTATAACTATGTGGGAGGACAACGAGAGAGTAAAGGACTCGTGTGATTCCAACTCTACCTTTGTGGATTTAACTATGACACTCAGCTGACACAAACATCAATTGATTCCTCAATACAAGTATGCTAGGCGAGGCGAGGGGATAGATTAGTAGGAGGAAAAAACTCCTACCGGACAGCGCCCTCTTCTTACGGGGGCCTTATCTTTTAAGAACTTGCCTATAAACACGTGGTGGAATACAACGACTAGACAAGGCTGTCACCTCTTGCTAGCTACCACAAACAATCCGTGCAACAAGCGATAACCAAAGGTGAGATTAAGTATAACCACCACGCTTACACCTATTCTTACTACTCTAATCGTATGTACGACAACTAGAGCACCCTATAATAGGCGATGATCGCATAAAGGAAAGGCCACAAGGATCTCAATCTAGTTTATAACAACTAATTGACAAGATAAACCACAACAATACTATAGCAAGTATAATATTGCACAAAGTAAAGACTGAGTAAAGTAAGGAAGGAATATTATATTAAATAAGTAAAGTCTTACAAAAGGGAAAGATACAAGAGTTTATACCAGATCCTCCAAGAAGACAACTCTGGAAAGCCCGAGCAAAGCTCAACTCAACTCTAACTCCCACACTAGAGAACTCCACTAGACTGATCTCCACTTGATAACAACAGTGGTTTCTATGGATTACATCATGATTAAAGAGGGAGGTCTAGGCCTCTATTTATAGTGGGGGTGGAGTAGGGGCTACTCCAGCGCCACATCATCGATCCAAGGAGCTTCAATCCTCCTCCCTTGGATCAAACCGCCAAACAACCGCCTAGAATGGACGGATTGGATTTCCAACATGTGTGCTTTGATATGGCGGTTGAGGGGGGACCCAACCGACCATGGGGGTGGTTCGGTCGAACCACCCTATGGCTAGTGGACCATGCCCTGGCCTTGTGGGTGTGGCCCCACTGGTCAGGGTCTGAGTGGGGGCTAGGTGGGCCCAGGAGAGATTCGGCCAAACCACCCTAGGGGTCCCTGGCCCACCTCGTCCATCCTGGTGCTGGTCCCACCTGTCATGTGAAGTGGTTGCTCATTCTGGAGTGTTTGTGATGTTGATCTCTTTGGTGTGGGTCCACGGATCCTTGTACATTGCTTGTGAGCCGTTGGGAGGAAACACAAGGTGATCTGATGGTTGATAATCATTCTGAAGGGTTTCTCCTGGATCATGGCCGAGGGAGAGACCTGGTGGGCCCATAGTGGGGTCGGTCGACCCCTATGTGGGTCCCACTGGGTCTCTTTTGTTCCATTTCCTTATATCTACATTAAAATATTCATGCACATGTGGAACTTGTTATTTAATAAAGAATACTCATGTGATGATTGTTTTCTCCTCAATCCTGGGTCATTGGCAACATTTTAGTTATATAAAAGTGGGTCATAATTTGTGCCAACAGTGTTGTCGAACACCAAGAGTAACAAGCACAAGACCTTCACTTGACCCACTCAAGGCTAGGAAGGTGGATGGATGCACACTTGTCACTCCTAATCACTCTAGGGAGGAAGAACAAGCTTAGGATTCTCAAATCTCTTCCTCACTAGGCACTTGGCTCTCCAAGAAATCTCTCAAGGTTCCTTTAGCTGAAACAATGGCCAAGAGAGCTAGTGTTGACACAAAATATGGTCCACATTTACATAACCAAAATACTACCACCAACCTCAGGATCAAGGATAAACAAACACATCATGAGCATAATTTATCAAATAACCAGTTCCACATATCCATGGACTGTTTGAAAGCAGGAATGAAGAAATGGAGCAAAGGAGAGCCAGTGGGACCCACATAGGGGGTCGGTCGACCACCCTATGGCCCCACCAACTCTCCCCTCTCGGCCATGATCCAAGAGAAGCACTTTAGAGTGAATTCCAACCCTTGGATCACTCTGTGCTTTCTCTCAACGGCTCACAAGCAAAGCACATGGATCCATGGGGCCACACTAAGGAGATAAACATGACAATCACCTCAGAACCAACAATACACATCAATGACAAGTGGGATCAGCACCAGGACTACTGAGGTGGGCCAGAACCCCCAAGGGGGGGTCGACCGACCATCAATTAGGCCCACAAGGCCCCCACTTGGTCCCTGACCAGTGGGGATACCTTTGGAAGGCCAAAGGAGGGCCCACCTTCCATAGGGGTGGTTAGCCGACCACCCCTTGGTTGGTTTGGCCTCTGCCAACCGCCATACCTCTTGGCACATGCTGGAAATCACATCCCTCCATCCTTGGTCAGTTCTAAGGCGGCTGGATCCAAGGGTGGAGGATTGAAGCCCCCTGGATCGCTGACGTGGCGCTGGAGTAGCCCCTACTCCACCTCCCACTATAAATAGAGGCTCATACCCCCTCTCTACACATGGTGAAGAAGCCTACAAGCTCTATTCTTTAGATTGTTCTAGTAGTTTAGTCTAGAGTGGGAGTTAGAGTTGAGTCGAGCTATGCTCGGGATTTCCGGAGTTGTCTTCTGGAAAGTCTGGTATATCTCTTGTATCTTTCCTTATTTGTAAGACTTTATCTTATTCAATATATATCTTTCTCTCTACTTTACTTAGTATTTACTTTGAACATTACTATACTAGATATAGTCTTGTTATATGCTTTTGCTCTTTAATAGCCTTTACATCCATAGTTTGTGATCCTTGTGGCCTTTCCCGTATGCGATCATTGCCTGTCATAGGGTGCTTTGATTATAGATCATAGTCAAAGTAGTAAGTTGTGTGTAAGCGTGGTGTTTATACATTATCTTATCCTTGGTTACCACTTGTTGCACGGATTGTTTGTGGTAGCTAGCAAGAGAGTGACAGCCTTGTCTAGTCTTTGTATTCCACCATGTGTTCTTAGGCAAGTTCTTAAAAGGTAAGGCCCCCGTAAGAAGAGGGCGCGGTCCTGTAGGAGTTTTGTCCTCTTACTGATCTATCCCCTCGCCTAGCATACTTGTATTGAGGAGATAAACTATAGTGTTTAGACTAGTTAATTGGCTAAGTATATTGAAGTAGAGTAAAGTACATAGGAGTCCCTATACTCTCTCGTTGTCCTCCCACCTAGCTATTCTATCTAGTCCGTTCTAAGTATCTTTTACCTTGGCTTATTCATTCATCAACCCTTCCTATCACATATATTGTTTACCCCCCTTTACTAGTTGGTACTAAGTTGAGGTGTTCTCTAGGATCTCTATCCAATTATCATTTCTAGCCCAGCTTTCCCTTGGGAAAATATAAATTACGATACCTTGGAATACTCCTAGGTGAAGTGCTACAACGGTATAATCTGTGCGCTTGCGGATTTATCCAATAGTCATAAGAAATACCAACAGCTAGCTTGGACGAAATGGGCAACTATAAATAGTCCCCACCTCCAAAACTAGTTGTTTCTTGCTTTTTGCACTTTCTACGAAGCCACCGGACTAGTCAGGAGACTATACCGTCGGACCAATTCCTCTGGTCCGGAGCTCACACTCAGTTTAAACCTTCACTGTGCCACGCACCTCCGGGCCACTTGCATTGGTTCGGAGCCCTGGTCCGGAGCCCTGGTACATACTGAGTAGAAATGGAACTCGACTGAGAAGCGTTGGACTAGCCATTGGCCAACCGGCCGGACTAGTCTGGAGCCCTTCCTTGGGCTTGCTCTTGAACTCATTGGCCACCGGACCACTTCCATTGGTCTGGAGCCCTCCGGACAGGTGGTCCGGAGCCTCTTCCTCAGCTTTCTGCCTAAGGCAGGACAGTTGGACCTCTTCCAATGGTCCGACGCCTCCTAGGCCAACTGGTCTGGAGCCTCAAACACCCCCTTCTTCACCTCTTTTCACTAAGTCTCTTGAAGGGGTTTTGCTCCTACCATCTCAAGGGCTATTTGTAGAGTCTCTAGGACAGGTCGTGGCAAATGTGCATACACCGACATTCCCAAACTCTCCTAGGTCAAGCTACTAACCTCATACCCCCCTTTATAGTACGGTCAAAGGAAAAACAAAGTCCTAGTCTATACTTAGTGCCCTTCTCACACCTTATGGCAATAAGAGCTAGCCTAGTCTTTACCTTGTAGCTCCATCCTTTGAAACTGAAAACGATTTCCATATTGGGGGCATGAATACCATTAAACCCATTCATCTAGCATTACTTATGACCTAACTCAAATGACTTTGTCTCTACAAAACACACGTTAGTCAAAGTGACCTAGCATTGTCGTTAATCGGCTAAACACAAGGGGCCATGATTCTTCATGATGTTTTCCCGAGGTATCAAGGAGTCAGCACTCCATTCTAGTCCTTGTTGGAGTACCCACGCATGGACAAAGTGCTCTCTCCGGGCTGATTCTTCATCACTTTGGCTCGGTGAATCACTCACAACCGATCAGAAGTAGTGTTGGGCCATCCACAATCGCCTCCGGATGGTCACCAAGTCTCTGATCGTCACCAAGCCATCTATGTGCTATCAATCACCAATAGTAACAAGTAGAAGAACCTCATTTGACCAAGACTAGTCTAATGAGGAAGATGGATGCACACTTGTTACTCTGTAATCCGCTAATGAGGTTCTAAACTTGGATTATCAAATCTCAATCACCTCACTTGGCTCTTGCTCTCCCTTGCACTCTCACAAGTTCTCTTCAGCTGATGAAATGGGCAAGAGAGCTAGTATGGACGAGTTGGAGAAGTATAAATACCCCCCACCGACCAACTATCTATTACTCACACAAACTCTTCTGTGCATCACTCTGGACCGGACCAGTGCGGGCCAACCAGACCAATTCGCAATGGTCCATATAATTCCCAGTTCTCTCACTATTTTTAGAGCATCTAGACCATCTCCATTGGTCCAGACCCTTTGTTCGGACTCGGTCCGAAGCCAATTCACTCGATCTAAATCTTTCTGGACACCTCCGGACCATCTCCATTGGTCCCAACCAAGTGTCACAGAGTCCGAATGCTCTCTAACTGACTTTGATTAAACTCTGGGCAACACAACCAATGCCAATTGGTTCGAAGCCTTCAAAGCAACTAGTCAGGACACTTTTTGAGGCTCCCAATCACACTTTGGATTTCGAAACTTTGTGAATGCAAGTTGCTCTATATCACTCAAGGGTTGTTTGTAGGCTATCTAGGACTAGGTTTGTCAAGTGTGCACCACACCTACCTTAGTAACCTCTCCTAGGTCAAGCTACCAATCTCATACCCTTCTTAATAGTAGGACAAAGGAAAACACATGTCCTAAATTACTCTAGGTGTCTCTCCAACTCAAATCGACACTTAGACCTAGTCTATGCTTCAACCTTGACTCCAATCCCTATGAAAACCGAAACGAATCCATCTTGAGGGCATGGATACCATTGATTTCCATTACTATGACCTAGCTAACTCACAATTTGCCTATGCAAAATACACGTTAGTCATAATAATCTTGCATTATCGTTAATCACCAAAACTCTAGGGGCATAGATACTTTCAGGGAGGCTCCGTTCATATTAGTCGACATAGTGCGTTGCTCGAAGTAGCGGGCCACTGGCGATACATGAATATGTTCGTCGTGCAGTCCCCCAAATTTCCTCTGGGAAGAAGAAGAACTCAAACGACCTTCAAGAGGAAGAACGTCAGCGGGCGGGCATTAGGAAGAAGAAGGCTCGCGTACTACCACCGGGAAGGAGTTGTACGGTCGACGTGGATCGCAGCTGTACCAACAGATGCCAACAAGGAAAATGTTGAACAGTCGCAGATTGGTCCCCAAAAACCTAATCGGCACACACCCCGTGCAAGGATCTCCGGCAGTGTTAGTTATGGAGGCACATGCTCTCTCGATCTCCCTGTGCAGGTAGAGAAACAAGACGGAGAAGCTTCGGATCGCAACTCGATAGAGAAGGAAGGGTGTCGTGTTTATAGAAAGGAGAAGATAGACATGTACGAGTAAGGGAATAATTGAACTTTTTAATCCCATCAGTTCCAAGTAACAAATTTGACCAAATAGCACGCAACGCAATGCCACGCCATGCCTCGGCGGTGGGGGCGGCACACACGTGTCGCACCCCGTCAATCTTCTCTTAACTTCTCAATTGGTGCACACGAAGTCCACCTATTTAAGCTGGGTCAACTTACACATGTGGAACTAAACCATAACATAACATATACTATGAGACTAAGATTTAAACCTTGTTTAGATCCAAAAAATTTTGGATGTAAAGTACTGTAGCATTTTGTTTGTATTTGATAATTATTGTGATTCGTCTCGGAAATTACGAATAAACTGTGTAATTAGTTATATTTTTTATCTATATTTAATGCTCCATGTATGTGTATAAAGATTCGATGTGACAGAAAATCTGACAAAGTTTTGGAATTTTAAAGGGAACTAAACACCCTTATTGAATTATTAAAATATAGACAAACCCATTTATTCACATTATTGCTTTTGTTTTTTAGAAGAAAAAGAAATTTCGAACTGTAAAGTGATTTTTACCCTTTGGTCGATCGTTTCCAATCATTTCATCTCCATGGAGAGTTACTTTAACGGTAACTGGATTGAAAAGTGTCTGGATCATAGTGTCTACAGCTATTGGTACTTTTTTTTTCTTGTGCAAATATATTAAGATTGATAATACAATTTAATAAATGCATGGTTAGTATATACGACCGTTAAACTAAGGGAAGCACTGCCGCAAAAACGTTCTATGATAGAACGGACCGGCCCACCACACACGCCGCCCCCGCGTGGGACATAGCGCACGGGAACGCGCCCCGCACACACACCGCACACCGCACGGGTACACACGCGCACGGGAACGCGCCCGCCACACACACCGCACGGCACACACGCACACGGGAACAAGCCCGGCCGCGACACACCCCACGACGCACACACGGCCAAACGCACACACACCGCACGGGCACACACGCACACGGGGACGCGCCACACCGCCGTCGCGCACAGACCACGCGAGGCTCCTACCATGACCAGCCGCCGCCGACGTCAACATGGCCGTCGAGCATCTGAAAAATGAAACAGAGAGCAAAAAAAAATGAAACAAACTGAAAAATGAAAATCAAACAACAATAAAAATGAAACAAAATTAGAAAAATAACTAAAACAAAATTTAAAATGCAGTTGAAACAAACCGAAAATGCGGTTAGAAACATACGCATGGCCACCAAAATATATGAAACAAAAGTTACATATGAAACAAACCTAAGCAAAAAAAGAAATAAGGGGAACAAAGCGACACACCCCCACGACGCACACACGGCCAAACGCACACACACCGCACGGGCACACACGCACACGGGGACGCGCCCGCCGCGACAACACACGCCGCCGCGCACACAACCACACAGCGAGGCTCCTACCGTGACCGGCCGCCGACGACATCAACATGGCCGCCGAGCATCTGAAAAATGAAACATAGAGAAAAAAAATGAAACAAACTGAAAAATGAAAATGAAACAACAATAAAAATGAAACAAAATTAGAAAAATAATTGAAACAAAATTTAAAATGCACTTGAAACAAACCGAAAATGCGGTTAGAAACATACGCATGGCCACCAAAATATATGAAACAAAAGTTACATCTGAAACAAACCTAAGCAAAAAAAGAAATAAGGGGAACAAAACATTTGAAACATTACTGAACCACCAGTAAAACACTTAGAGAAACATTAGATTCAGAGTGGGGTACGAGGAGGGGAAGGGGACACATCAGGGAAATATCTCATTATCTATGTGTGAAACATTGACAATGGAGCACTGAACCACCGCCAACATTGGATCTAGAGGGGGTAGGGGCAACATCAGAGAAACATCATCATCATATGTTGCGAAACATTGAAAATGAGAAACTAAACCACCAGTAAAACACTTAGAGAAACATTAGATCCAGAGCGGGGTACGAGAAGGGGGAGGGGGACACATCAGAGAAACATCTCATCATCTATGCGGATCCGGAGGGGGTAGGGTAGAGGAGAGAAGGAGAGAGGAAAAAGGAGGAAGAGGCTTACCTGGGTCGGATCCGTGGCCGCCGCCTCCTGATCCGGCGGATCCATGGCCGCCGGCGAAGGATCCAGCCATGGCCGACGAATCCCGCCATGGCTGCCAACAAAATCCCGCCATGGTCGTCCACGGGTGAGAGAGGAGAGGGGGAGGTGGTGAGGTGCGGCCGCGAGGAGTTGCTAGGGTGTGCGCGCGAGCTCGGCACGCCCGTGGTGGCGCACGGACGGCGGACGGCGCGGGCGAATCACCACCACCAGCGACGGGGGAGAGAGCTGGCCGCGGCGTGCGCAACGGCCACCCACAACGGCGGAATGGCGGGATCTGCGTGAGGGAGAGCGAGTGGGCGGGTGGAGTGTGTGTTGCGAGGTGCCCGTGCGAGTGCGACGCCCGGGGAGGAGGCGCGGCTGACTCGGGCCGGCCGGCCCACTTGCGACCCCGACACACGTTTGACGTGTGTCAAACGTTTGTTTCTTAGCATTACCGTTAAACTAATGGAACATTTGTAGCCTTGTTGGAATTTATTTAGGAGCATTAAGGGCAGTTTTAATGGGCAATTAATTGTGATTTCTATCTCTATTAAATGACTTGTCAAATAAGTAAAATACTAATATGACAGCCTAATTAATGAAGAAAGAGAGGAAGAAAAAGGAAACGGTTTCTATCGAAGCAAACAGACGTCTTCGTTTGAACCGAGACACGAGGAAACCGTGATTTTAGCGTTGGGAGGAAATCGGCCGTCTCTATCGCGTGACTTGCCCACACCGCCGCTGCACGCGCTCGCTCCATCGTCCGCACGCTCGTCAGCCACCGCGTGCACTTGCCTGCGCTGCCGCGGTGCCGCTACACACGCTCGCCGGCCACATGCTCGCCTGCCGCGACCACGTGAGCTCGCAGGCAGCCATCCGCGGGAGCATGCACGTGCTGCTACTGCTCAAGCCGCCGCGGAATCTTGCCTACGCCGGCGCGCTGGAGCGCTGCTCGCTCGAAGACACGCCACGCTGGAGCTCGCATAGTCGCACGCACCATGCTCATTCGCCCGTGCTAGAGCAACGCTGGCCGCCACGCTGGTTCAGGCTGTTGCGTGAAGGAGCTTACATGTGCCGCTGGCTCGCCACGCGTGGGAGCATATGCAGCCCTCCATGGCGAGGTGGAGGCGGACTGTGAAGTTCCTCCATGCTATGCGTCTACACGGGTTCCTCCATGGTGAGCTTGAGCGTGCTCACGAAGAAGACAAGATGGAGTAGGAGAGAAAAATAAAGTTTCACATTTATAAGGCAAGAAACTTGCATTGTGTAAGATGATTTCTATAGACGATTTTTTGCTGATGTGGGCACTATAGGAACCGTGTATAGTTTCAACCATTGGAAGTGCCCTAATACTAGTTGTAGTTCAGAAAAGAAAACATATACTTAATTAGTAATTATAAGGGAGGAAGGTAACCAAATGCTCGAGCACTCGTGACTGTATGCCGACGTCCAAATTTCTGGCAACAAGAGAAGTGCGTCGACGTGGCCCGAGCCCGGAGGCACGCTTTGACTTGGATGAAACCGGCAGGTAAAAGAAAGCGAAACACCGTGCCGTGACCCGGCGGCCATCGACGTCGTCCCTCGGATTCCGATTCGAGCAGCCAGGCGTCCAAAGCGTCGTCGAGGAAGCTACTAGTAGTATGCATCACCTACTCCCTCCGTACCCATATTCACCGGGACATGGACACCCGCGCGTCCAATCCACGGAACCCGCAACGCAACGGCCGCGAAGCCACGTACGCAAACGTCGCCTGCGCCCTCCTCAAGCGTGTCAGAACGACAGCACGCGCGACGACACCGGCCGACCTGGCCGCCGCGGGTTGGCGCCCCGGCAGACGGCCAACGAGGGCGCCGAGCCCGTGTCCGCCAGTCGCCAGTCGACGCGCGGCAAGATTTGAGGAGCCAGCGTCGCGACGACGCCACGACGCCACGCCGGCGGACAGCGGACGACGACGCGCCTCTGTGCGCGCGCCGGCTTTTGGCAGCTTCTTCTCGTGCTGTGCCTGGGGAGGTGGGCCGGAGCGGGGCCAGCGCAGGAAGCAGGTGGCAGAAGCTAGCAGAAGGGTGAAACGACGAGACGTTGCGTAGTTTGGGAGACAGAAAAACAAAGCAAAGCAGCAAAGGAATCGAGACGGAAAAGTCAAGGGCTGGAGTATCATCGACCTCGATTCTCCGCTATGCTACGTAGTTTTACGTTTATTTAGTGCTACGTACGTACTAGTGTAAACAAACAATTGAGAAAAAAAAAAGGGAGAGTGATACTCTACAGTAGAGTCGATGCTGCACTGCAATATTTATTGGACAATGAGGGGCCGTTTACCGTGCCAACGAACAAGGAATTATGGCAATGGTTCTTTACCGTAACTGATAGGAGAGTACTACATACTCTAATAACACAAAGAAATTCCATGTACGTACTTTAATAGCACAACATAATTAAAATGGTGAATTCCTCCTAATATTTTAAATTACTAATAATAAAATACTATGACTAGTCATGTAAATCGTCAATAGGAGGTACTTGGTAGAAAAAAATATATACTAAATTTTATGTTAAAACACTGAAAAAATCCCTCGTCATAGAAGTTTTAAATTTTTGTTGTGAGAGAAGTATAGTATATACTACTTGGTCAATGCTCAGGTACTCCGGTTACCTCCCAGGAGGTAATATCTTAAATCAAATCTGAACCATTGATTTTTCTAAACTTAATAATTTACTAAATAAATTAATGAATAAAAAATCAAAAAATAAAACACCATGCGGCCGGTAATGACGTCGCCGCTGCCATTCGGAGGCTCCGTCGTCGGACGCTCCCGCTGCTAGACGTGTCGTACGTCGCTTTGACGCCACCACTCGACGCTTCGTACGCGCTGCCGCCTGGACGACGCAGCCCGAGGGAAGCACCGCCGCCGGACTCCCCCGCTGCTGGACGGTCGTACGTCATTTTGACGCCGCCACTCGACGCTCCGTACGCGCTGCCGCCTAGACGACGCTGCCCGAGGGAGGCACTGCTGCCACGAACTGCCCCGCTCGGCACCGCCGGACCACGGCGACGCCGCCGCAGCCATCCGGAGGCTCCGCTGCCGGACGCCCCTGCTGCTGGTCGCCTTGACGCCGCCACTCGACGCTCCGTACGCGCTGCCGCCTGGACGACGCAGCCCAAGGGAGGCTCCGCCGCCACGAACTGCCCCGCTAACGTCGTTGAAAGGTTGTTCCTTCGCCGATGGCGGCAACCTATTTTTATAAAATAAAAAATCAATAAATACTATGACCTCGTAGGAGGTAATAGATGATCGTGACCGTTGGATCGGAATACATGGACGATCCATATTCATTCCGGAGTACTGTAGAAAAAGCCATACTACTTAATTAGGATAAGTACATTATTGTTGTATTATAAATGGTCTCATATAGTGTGTGTGATATAATTTTAAGACGATTTAATAGACAACATTTTACAATGCTTGTATTTTAAGTTATCTCGTTGTAACTCGTGATTTCTTAAATATGCATAAAATAAAATAAAAACTATGAGTTAGATGACAACAACAACTCATATAATAACATAATAGCTATCTCTTAGTTCTAAATCTTAGCTCACGAGAAAGTTTCACGGAACAACGACCTCTTTCTTTCTCCATCACATAAGCAAAAACCATACGTGACCAGGGCGGATCTTAAAGGGGGGCTGGGTGGGCTCCAGCCCCCCTACAGTTGGTGTATCCAAGAAAAAATAGAGGGGTTAAGGGAAAAAAGGAGAAAAATAGAGAGATTAGAGGAAGAAGAAAAGATCAGCCCTCCTTCAATCTTTTTACGAGAGGTTGAGGGAGAAGGAAAGGAGAGAAAAGAAGAAAAATTGAGAGATTAGAGGAAGAAGAAGATCGATCAGACCCTGCTTCAATCTTGTCCCGGATCCGCCACTATACGTGACATACATGGACAAGATATGAGACCACTAACGCGTAGTTGTAGTAATATACCTACCCTTAGCATGAGGCGAAAAATCTTTTTTCAGCCACCGAAACAAAACAACAACATCAGTTTTTTTTTTTGAGGCTAACAACAACATCAGTTGAAGCCGACCATTATTACCAATACGATGAAAGAAAGGAAACAATTTTCAGAGTCGTGGGCATCAAATTCAAGCCACGCAAGGCCAATGCATCAAGCAAGCAAGCAATTTTTTCAAAGGGAGCAGTACTCCCTACCCGGTCTCTCCCTCCCAATCTCTACCGTTGACTATGCCTGGAGCACAGTGTACGTACTCCGATCCTAGCACGCGCAACGCAGCGAGACCCTCTGGTTTCAGACAGACGCACAGAGAGAGGAGAGTGTGCAGCAACTGCCAACGCTCCGTGTCTCGGTCCCTGCGCTTAATAATGAATGCAGCATGCCGAGGGCGAGTTAATTGGTCCTGGCGCATGCAGACCACGGAGTCTGGCCGCCATTAAAAAGCACCCAGAAAGGCGCCTTTGCTTCTCGTAGCGACCTTTTCTTCTCCGCTCGGACAAGCCAGCAGCAACTTGCTCTTGTCACCCAGTAGCAGGAGTCGTCGTCTTCCTCCACGGGCCCGTACTGAGAAGGAACGAAAGAGAACACGTACACACGCATCCGCCATCGTTGACGAGTATTCATGGAGGTAATAAGCTGCTAGCTAGCCAGCCAAGAAGCTAGCACACACATCTGTTCTTCTTCTTACTCTGATCCGCGCGCTAAGCGCGCTAGCTCCTCGATCTCGATGAGCCCTGCACATCTTGCATTGCCAGAGCATACATATATATATGCACCTATATTTCGCTCTGTTTTTCATCTAGATTCATTACATTGCAAATGCTTTCACTTCACCTGTCCTTTATTTGAATGAATGAATGATGCAGCATCTGCAGGGACAGCAGGGAGGCAGGAGGAGGCAGATCCCGGCGTTCGGGAGGTGGAACCAGCACAGCGACGACGAGGTGCCCATCACGCAGTACTTCGAGTCAGCGGTGCAGCAGGCCGGCCTCCTCGTCAAGCCCGGCCACTTCTATCACGACGCCGCCGCCGGCGAGCTGGTGCTGTTCAGGTCCTCCGCCTCGCCGCCTCCGCACAAGCCGGCCAAGAAGGTACTGGCAGTGAAGAAGAAGAAGTCATCTCTCTCAGTCACACTCATCAGTGGCTAGCTCTGGCAGTGCCCTGCTGCTTTGACCCTTGCTTTGTTGCTTTCTCTAACGGGGATCGTGTGTGACGCCCCCACTTTTTCGTCAGGTGCGGAGCACGATGATGGAGGGTCACGGTCACCACCATCAGGTTGCTGAAACGGGGAGCAGGAGGCAGCAACAGCGGCAGGAGGCGAGGCCGAGGAGGCCGAGGGTCGTTAGGGCGGCGGTGGACGAGGACCTGTACAAGGTCCCTTCCGATATGCTGCGCAACAAGAAAGGGGTACAGTACCCATTCCCTCCCCCCCCCCCCCCCCCCCACCCCATCCTCTCTACTATACTGTCGCCTCTACTACTCTTGAGCTTTAGTTCGCTTTTGTTTTTATTAGGTCAGCGCTCCACTTTGAATCTAGCTAAAAAAATAGTTAATTATCTTAGCCTGTACGCTTGGTTGTTTCTGGTTGATAAGCCACGACTGATGCTGTTTTGACAGTTTTTCTATGAGACGACGAAAATACTGTTTCGATGACTGATAAGCCAAGTTAACAGGGCGAGAAAGGATGATCTAGTATATACCATAATGTTATAGTAAATCATAGTAAGAAATTACTATAATCTTGTAAATTAACATAATAATTATTGTAACTTATAGAATAAGTTATTTTATAGCTAAATTTATTCATTTCAAAATAACGAGTGCATCCGATCCATCGTGCACACTTAAAAAAAAGTAGATACTGTATGCCATTTCTACGCTCGGTCGTGTATGCCCATCGTAGTAGTTCTCTTCTCCTAATAGCCGTTTTTACATGTTGACCAATAAGTAGTACACAGGGGAACTAGCAATGAACAGAATGACTGTATAATCTTCGTCCTTTCTGGTTATCAAAAGAAAAACGAAATATCTTGTCCTTATGTTCTCGAGTTGATCTATCTGCTGTACAGTACTGTATTAGCTAATCCTGTTTCCAGACCCAGCAAGTTGACTTACTTTTTCTTGTTGGTTTCTCTTTCAGAGGAAGCATGTGAGGAGCATGTGGATGGGCTGCGTGGGCCTCAACTGCGTCGCCTGACCTGACATGACGCCGGACCCCAGTAGGCAGTAGCCTTTCTTCCAGCTTTTTCGCATCGCATGGAAACAAGAGACGACGACCGCGCACTGGATCATCAGTCCTCATCACATGCATCCATCCATCCAAAAGCCCATTCCGAATGCTAGCTGTTCCTGTTTCTGTTCCATTCCAGTTCCATGAATGATCGTCAGTCATCACAGTATCGGACACATGGATGCGATCGAGTAGAGTCCGTACATTAGCTACTGCTTCTTGCTGTGCTCCCTGTATATGCACCATCAGTCCGTCACTGTCTGTCCTACTGCGGCGGCCGTGCTCTTTTCCCGTGCAAGTCCGGTGGTGCACCTCTTGTTCCGTCGGCTGGACACACAACCTTGTGGGCAACACAAGCTAACGTGATGCCTGCGGTTGATCAGTAGGAGTATGTCATATATTGCCTGGTGATGTCATGTATGGTACAGTGCGTTGATGAGTCTAGTACGCGCGAGTTGTCTTGTCATGATCCATGTCGTCTAGTGCTACATGCATGCACTATTTTAGATAATGGATGAAGATTCGGCCTCAATCTCAACCTCATGACGAGATTTCAGTATAGCTCATGCTACCATAATCAAGTCCATTCCACACAGGAGCACTGATTAACTCCGAATATCACATTAAATAAGAGGCTATATATGACCATCTCGCCATCTACATGAAACAAAAACGGTCATCAGTTAGTTCTAAGGACGCCAAGCAAGAAGCAACATTGCAAGTAAGTTCCCTTGCATAAGATCTGAAAAAAAATGTTGATGCTTACAAAAAAAAAAAACATATCATTATGCGTGAGCCAAACTGAGCCACGAGAGAGCAGCTCCCTTGTCATAAAGTTCCTACAGTGCCTTAAACCCCCCTTTCTTCTCCCTTGAAATTGTAAATCCTTCTAAACATAGCATGTCACACTAAATTTTAAGGATGAAATAGGATGCATGACCTTATGTGTGCTCAAGGTTCAATCCACATATAAGTTAACAAATTACATAGTACCATCACAGTGTTTATTATATACATTAACAAACATAAAACCATTACAAAGATATATAAAGCAAGCGGAAGGTACTATCTCTCAAGGTACTCCATCTCACAGGAAAGGTCAACTGGTTGACCAAACATAGAAATCTTTCGAAAAGTCCTCATAATCACCGGTGAAACCTTAGCACATATGCATAGATAGACAATGTGGGAGAGTAAATACATACCAAATGATGTTAAGGTTTTAAGAGTAGACCTTTGAAGCGTGATACCATCGGAGTGCAGAATTTAGAATCACCCTTAGCACCATGAATAGCTAGACAACAAGTAAACACTAGAAACCCCGTGAGATCAACATTAAAAGAGAGCTCTCTAGATACAACTTGAAAAACCACTTGAAAACTTATCTAGCTTAAAACCTATGCATGCTAGTTGATCAATCATCAATCAATTTGGATCAGAAAGGTCATGTTGTTGGTAGTAATAATCGGGACCGGGCGGACACGGTGTTTGAGAGCCATCAGTTGTGACTGGTGAGCGGGTTCTTTCTGCCTGTGTCATTAGGAACCGTCCGTTGTTAAAGTCTGAGGGTTGTGACTTTGGAGTACTAATCATATACCTTTGGGAAGCTGGACTCTGGCTATTCTCGTCTTAAGAACGGTCAAACCGCACTGGGAGTGGAGAGATGGCGAGAGTAGTGTGTACCCTCCAAGTTAGCGAGCTAGATGGAGGTGTACTATGCTCTTGGGTGGCGGAACCCCAGTTTTGGCGAGAGGATCCAGGGAAAGGTAGTCATATGCGTGCTTTAGTGTTGTATATGTCGTGTGATTGGGAAGCCCCAGCTGGGATAAACCGGTTCGAATCATCGTGTTCCTCGGATATGGAAACATAACCCTATTTTTATCAACGTAGTTAATAAAACTTAAATTGGATACTTGATGGTTTCCTTTCTTGGATGGTTTATTACCCTGTTATCGATCATAAATCTAGGTCGGTACTTGAGTAAATATTATGAACGAATTAAATGAATTTCAATTGTCTTTATAAATGCTCATTTATGCAAAATACTTGATTCTTGCAAACCACCCCTTGAATCCTATGACTTGCATACCTTTTGTCCACCAAATATTTTCTTTTGTCGGATAAGTCTTGTTGAGTACTCAGGGTTTGTTAACCCCTGTTGCAGATGAGGGTCCCAATCCAGTCTGTGTAGCTTCGTGCTGCATGACCGTTGTTTCAGTGGAGGATGATGAGGAGTAGTTGTCTTTGCTTGACTCTTGGGCAAGAGTACTCCGGTTGTTTGTTTATACTCTATCATGGCTTGATGTAATAATATCGTATGACACTATGTTATGTTTCAAAACTTATGGTTTGTAATATGACTTCAAATTTCCGCTACTTTGATGTAAATTAAATTATTGTATTACTTCTGCAATGTCTATAATGAGGAGATCCTGTTCGGAAAGAGGTGAATGACCCGCTGCAAAGTGGTGACACCTGACGGACTAATTGAGACTTGGATCATTTGCTTTGGATTAAGTCAGATGGACATTAATCCTGGCATGTGGGCCCTGTTCTTAAGAGGTTCTATCACAGTTGGTATCAAAGGTCTCCTTATTACAGATCTTGCAGTTGTAAGTTTTTCAAAAACGTTTTGGATCTTAAATTAAAATTTGGTTTGAGTCCAAAAACTTCTTTAACTTATCTTTTCTCTTGTTCAAATAATAGGAGAGTAGTTCTTAGGAATATCAAGCTAATGGTATGAATATGGTTACATATATATGCCCTATAAATATGTTATGTAAATATTATCGTATTCGTAGGAACGTATCATGCATCATATCATACAACTTGGGTTGGGTTTAAAATTTTGTTCTTAATCAAATTAAAATTTATCATGTTACTTACTTGCCTCTTTTAAAATCTTGTCTATAGGATGGCCAGGACTAAGTGCACCGCTCACAAGTTCTCCGGACCGCGGGGCATTCCTCGCTACAGGCTGGCGTCACGTGGAGGTGGTGGCGAGAGCAGCCAGCAGGGTGCTAGCCGCAGTGCTCGCCGCAAGGCGAAGATAGAGTACCTGGAGACTGAGCTGGGCCGGATGAAGGCAAACAGGGACGAGTTTGTTGGCAGGACTGACACCTTGGAGGACAAGGTGGAGGAGATGGAGGTTGAGCTGCAAGAGTGTCAGGAGAAGCAGGCACAAAAGGAGGAGCAGCTGGCACAGAAGGAGTCTGAGGTGGCCTATGCTGAGGGTCACATGTACCAGTATCTGGGAGAGAGGAATGAAGCCTGGGACCGAGAGCACCTCCTGTCCGACATGTACCTCAACTTGGGGCACTATGCAGTTAATCTTGAGGTGTACAACAATGTTATCCATGAGGAGGTTCACCACCTCACCAACATGCTGAACTCCGAGTACCAGCAGCAGGCCTTGGCAGAGGACCTTGGGGAGCTTGTTTAGGCGGACTTGTCTTTCGCCGACCAGTTCTTTGCACCTACACCTGAGGCTCAGGGTGGAGTTGAGCCAGCACCTGAGGTGATCGTCAAGGATGAGTTCGTGCCAGAGCCAGTGGTGAGTATCTAGGAGAGCGGAATGAAGCCTGGGACCGAGAGCACCTCCTGTCCGACATGTACCTCAACTTGGGGCACTATGCAGGTAATCTTGAGGTGTACAACAATGTTATCCATGAGGAGGTTCACCACCTCACCAACATGCTGAACCCCGAGTACCAGCAGCAGGCCTTGGCAGAGGACCTTGGGGAGCTTGTTCAGGTGGACTTGTCTTTCGCCGACCAGTTCTTTGCACCTACACCTGAGGCTCAGGGTGGAGTTGAGCCAACACCTGAGGTGATCGTCGAGGACAAGTTCGTGCCAGAGCTAGTGGTGATCATCGAGGAGGAGCAGGAGGTGGAGGTTGGGGTCCTTAGTGACGACGAGTAGATCATGTATCATCTAGCTATCTAGTTTGGATGCGAGTAGTGGATCTTGTCTAATATAATCTACCTTTATCGCTTTCAGAACTCTTTAATTCTGAGCACTTTCATGTTATGAGGGTCATGTAATATAAGTGTGGATGCTTTGGTACTTTTATGCTTGTGTCTCAATAAAAGTATGTTGTGCAAACAAATGGATGAACATAACAATGCTGGGGCTCATGATGGGGAACTTCCTGATCCACCCCTGTACCACCAACTTTGGCACAAACTTTGGCTGCATTGATCAATGTTTCAACGGATAATGCTCGCCTCTTGCATGAGCTTTCTCAACATCACCAGCAAGGTGGTCATGGGAACCGGGGTCGCAATAATAATCAAGAGATGACTTATGTCGATTTCACAGACACACGTCCTCCTGTTTTCACCAAGGCAGATGAGCCCTTGGAAGCTGATGATTGGCTCCGCACCATGGAGCAGAAGTTCGAGCTGATAAATTGCACAGAGGTGCAGAAGATAGTCTTTGCAGCTCAGCAACTTCGTGGTGCCGCAGGATCCTGGTGGTCGACCTTCACAACTATGCAGCCTGCGGGTCATCATGTCACCTGGACGGAATTTCGTGAGGCTTTTCGTGCACACTATATTCCTGCTGGTGTGATGGAGTCCAAGTTAGAAGAGTTCCTAACTCTCAAGCAAGGAGAATCCATGGTTATGCAGTACGTGGGCAAGTTCAATCATCTCTCTCAGTATGCTGTTGAACATGTCAGTACAGATGCTAAGAAGAAGCGGTGATTTCTTAGGGGGCTTTCAACTAAGATGCACACCATGCTCAATCATAACCCAAATGCCACCTATCATGAGGTGGTGAGCATGGCTATCCTTGCTGAGAGTTCACTGCGCATCCATAGGGAGGCAAAGAAGAAGAAAGCAGTGGTTGGGTCTTCCAGTGGTAATCAGAAGAGATAGAAGATTATCTACCACCCTCAGAACCATAATCGCTTTCAGTATTGTCCTCCTCAATAGTAGTTTGGGTAGCAGTTCTCTGGGGGTTCTCAATACCCTAGGCAGAATGCTGGTACAAATAATCAAGTGGTTGCCAAGCAAACCAGCAATGTCTGTTTCAACTGTGGAAAGGTGGGACATTATTCTAATGTGTGTCATCTTCCGAAGCAGTACAATCAGAAGTTTGTGGGGAATCCGCAGCCGCAGAAGCTGTTGACACAAAAAGCGCCTGATCTGCGAACACCTCGGGCTTATACCCGAAATCAATATACAAAGGTGTGCCAGTCGATTTGACCAGTTAATCGACAAGGACGATAACTAGAACAACGATGAACGAGACAACAGCGATACGCCCAGATGTCAAAGCTCAAATTGTTCAAAAAACGGAACTCGCGAAGTAGACGAAGATCTTGTAGATGCAGCCCGTCGAGATCGTAAGAACTCGTAGATAAACTATTACTAATGCGAAAAATTAGATGATGGAAAAGTAGATAAAAAGTAATAGATGTATTTGATTGATTTTGGATATCTTTTTACACCGCCCATGGGTACATATTTATACTTCGGTAAAAGGAGTTGTACATGGACATGACTCATACCTAAACAAAACTCCTATTTTTAAGGAAATAAAATGACTCGTACAAGAGTCAGACTCAAACTATAAAAATAATACTGGTATAAAATCACCAGCTTCCTTATCTATTCCTTTACGATGAAACTTTCCATCGGCAGATTCCTTCCAATCTGCAACCTTCCTTTTATTGCCATCGGCAGCTTTCTGCTGACGTCAGCCACATCCTTTGTCTATCAACAATACCCTCCTATTGGCAATATTCTTCTACTTTCATCGGCAAAGTCTTCTCACTGGAAAATGTCTTTCCTTTTCTCTCTTGACGTCTCTTCTATCACATCTACCATCGGCAGATTCTTCTGCTTCCATCGGTAATAAAACCGATAGCCCCTTGATGCCGATGAGGAACCCCTTTACCGATCAATACACTTGGTTTAATATTGACCTGTACAAAAAACGGCGTCAACAGAAGCAGAATGGAAATGCTGGGAATCAGAAGAACAAGCTTGAACAGAAGACTGGGCGGGTGTTTCATGCCCAGAGTGAAGGAATGCCAGAAGGAGAACCAGTGTTGCAGGGTATGTTTCCTATCAACGATAATCCTGTAGTTATTCTCTTTGATTCTAGTGCATCACATTCTTTCATCGATAAGTCATTTGTGCTCAAGCATATTATTTCTTTGTCTGAGTTAAAATTGGACTTTCATGTGCAAACACCGGGTGGTCGCATCTCGACTAGAGAGTTGGTGTATAAAGTATCTTTGAGTCTGGGTGGGCATATCTTTCCTACGACCATGGTAGTGCTTCCTAACCAGGTTTTAGATGTGATCCTAGGGATGAATTGGTTACAACAACACAAAGCTGTGATCGATGTGTTGAATAGAACTGTCAAGGTAGATGTGCCAGACAGTAAATCTCAACTTTTTATTCAGATTTCTGTGCCAAAAAGGGAAGTGGAAAAAGTCTGTGCTATAACTTCAGTGGGGATATATGATATTCCAGTAGTACGTGAGTTTCCAGATGTCTTTCCTAATGACTTACCTGGCTTACCTCCCGATAGAGATGTTGAGTTTTCTATAGAGTTAAAGCCTGGCACAACACCTGTCTCTAGAAGGGCCTATCGAATGCCACCTAAAGAGCTAGCAGAGCTGAAGACTCAATCGAATGAGTTGCTCGAAAAAGGTTTCATTTGACCTAGTTCATCACCATGGGGTTGTCCTTCTATTTTCGTGAAGAAGAAGGATCATACTCTTCGTATGTGCATTGACTATCGTCTCTTAAACGAGGTGACCATCAAGAACAAGTATCCCTTGCCACGGATTGATCTTCTCTTTGATCAACTCGCTGGAGCTATAGCGTTCTCCAAGATGGACTTGCGGTCGGGATACCATCAGATCAAGATTCGACCGAAGATATCCCCAAGACGACGTTTACCACTATATATGGGCTTTATGAGTATCTGGTAATGTCGTTTGGTTTGACCAATGCGCCGACATACTTCATGTATCTGATGAACTCAGTGTTCATGCCGGAGCTAGACAAGTTCATTGTTGTCTTCATTGATGATATTCTCATCTATTCCAAGAATGAAGAGGAGCATGCCCGTCATCTCAGAGTTGTCTTAACTCGATTGCAAGAGCATCAGCTTTATGCTAAGTTCAGCAAATGTGAGTTTTGGCTAAAGGAAGTGCAATTCCTAGGACATGTTTTGTCCAATGGAGGAGTGACAGTTGACCCTAGCAAGGCCAAGGATATTTTGGATTGGAAGCCACCAACAACAGTCCATCAAGTTTGAACTTTTCTTGGTATGGCTGGTTATTATCGCCGGTTTATTCTAGACTTTTCTTGAGTCTCGAAGCCCATTACCAGTCTACTGAAGAACCAGACCAAGTTTGTATGGTCTGATGAGTGTGAAGAAGTCTTTCATACTTTGAAGAAGTTAATGACCACAACTCCAGTATTAGCTCAGCCTAATATTGAGAAGCCCTTCAATATATATTGCGATGCATCCAGTATTGATATTGGGTGTGTCTTAATGCAAGAAGGAAGAGTCATTGCTTATGCTTCTAGGCAATTGAAAAGCACGAAGAGAACTATCCAATTCATGATCTAGAATTAGCAGTAGTTGTCCATTCTTTGAAGATTTGGCGACATTATCTTCTGGGCAACCTTTGTCATATCTATACAGATCATAAGAGTTTGAAGTATATATTCACCTAGTCAGAGTTGAATATGAGGCAAATAAGATGGTTAGAGCTCATTAAAGATTATGATCTTGAAGTGCATTACCATCCAGGCAAGGCAAATGTTGTAGCTGATGCTTTAAGTCATAAAGGTAATTGCAACTGTCTGAGCCTAAAGACGATAAATTCCACGCTCTGCTACAAGTTAGAAAGGCTAGATATATCTATGGTTCAGCATGACAGTCTAGCTAATATCTTAGTGGAACCCAGCATTCATGATCAAATTATCGAAGCGCAGAAAACCAATGCTGGCATCGCTCATCTTAAAGCAAAGGTTAAATCTGGGGTACCTACTTGTTTTAAGTTAGATGAAGCCGATGTGCTCTGGTTCAAAGATCGTCTTGTGGTGCCCAAAGTTCCAGAGTTGCGACAAGCTATTCTTGATGAAGCTCATACTTCTCGATTGTCTATCCATCCTAGAAGCAACAAAATGTACCAGGATTTGAAGCGGAAGTTTTGGCGGACAAAGATGAAGATTCAGATCACTGGTTATGTTGCTAAGTGTGATACTTGCCAGATTCTAAGGGCTTTGTTGTTGGTCTACCAAAGACCGCTAAGGGCCAAGATTCTATCTGGGTAATTGTTCACCGTTTAACCACGTCTGCTCACTTTTTACCAGTCAAAACCACCAACATTGTTGCTGCGTATGCTGGCATTTACTTATCAAGAATAGTAAGCCTTCATGGTATTCCCAAGACCATCGTATCTGATCGTGGGACTCAGTTTGTCTCAGCTTTCTGGAGGCATCTCCATGAGTCTCTGGGTACTAAGCTATTGTATAGCACGACCTATCATCCCCAAACTGATGGTCAGACGGAGCGGGTGAATCAGATTCTTGAAGATCTTTTGCGGTGTTGTGTTCTTAACTTTGCTAAAAAATGGGATGAATGCTTACCTTTGCCAGAGTTCTCTTACAACAATAGTTACCAGCAGAGCATAAAGATGTCGCCATTTGAAGCTTTGTGTGGTCGAGGTTGTAGGACTCCTCTTAATTGGTCGGAACCTGGGGAGCGTGAGTTCTTCGGTGTCGACTTAGTTAAGGAAGATGAAGATAAAGTCAAACAAATTCACATCAATCTCGAGATAGCTCAGTCAAGGCAGAAGAACTATACTGATAAACGAAGAAGGCCACTTCAATAACAGCCAAGAGATCATGTGTAGTTAAAAGTCACACCTATGAAGGGAGTGTCTAGGTTTGGAGTAAAAACCAAGTTAGCACCTCGTTATGTCGGTCCATTCCAAGTTTTGGAACGCATTGGCAGGGTGGCTTATCACCTTAAGTTTCCTGAAAACCTTTCGGCAGTGCATGATGTGTTTCTTGTATCCCAGTTGAAGAAGTGTCTTCAAGTTAAGGATACGATCGTTGAAGTTGAAGGCGTGCAGTTGGAACATGATGTGACATACTCTGAGTACCCTGTAAAGGTTCTTGATCAAAAAGATTGAATTACTCGTCGTAAGACCATCAAGTTCTACAAAGTTCAATGGAACCAACACTCAGAAGAAGAAGCTACTTGGGAATCTGAAGATTATCTTTTAGAGAATTTCCCTGAGTTTTACGCTTCTATAGTTTGAGCTGTTTATAAGACCTGGTCATAGTTGTAATATAAAGGATGTGGAAAATAAAAGTTCTTATACGTTTCCTTTTCCATTACGTTTTTTACACTCCTAAATCTCGGGACGAGATTTCTTTAAGAGGGAAGGGTTGTAACACCCCTGGTGTTTAAACACTTAATTAAAATTTGATAATGTCATCATATGCATTAAGCATCATGCACTTGATTGAGAACCTTGCTATGCATTGAACTAAAATGAGTTTACTTGGTTGAGTTTGATTCATTTGTGTGAATGTTGGTCATGTTTCAAATTCAAATTTTCAAATTTAAATCCAAACCCTAATTTCCAGGGGGCGTGGATTAAACCCTAAACATGCTTTTCAAAATCTAAAAAGAATTTGCCTATGGTTGTTTAAGCAATGTTGTAGAGCTTTATTCCTATTGCATTTGTTGTGTTTTAAGTTTTTCAAGTGTTATTCAAGTTTTTATAGTAACTCAAAAGGGGGTAAATCTCTTTAAAAAGGAGTTTAAAATTTCAAAAATGCATTTTCATTTCTAGGCCGAATTTGAAAAGGTGCATATTGACAAAGTTGTAGATCATGAAATTTTGAGTAACTTTGGTATTCAAAGTTTTTCATGAAAACCCTTGGAAGCTTTTGCAATTTGCCAAATGGTCTCAGGGTCAGTTCAGTCATTTCATCAAACACTTGCATGTCGGCGGGAAGTTCATGGCGCCGACACCTGGCCGGCCACCTGCCGACGCCTCCGCGCGCCGTTTGCCCTCGATGAGCGCCCCATCGCGTGTGTGGCAACGCCACGGCACCGTTACCGTCTTCAAAACGGGATGTCGTTCGCCATTGCCTCTCTTTCCACGCCCACGTCATCGCTCTACTCACGCCATAGAGCACACCGCCATCGTCGTCGAGCTCGCTCAAGCTCTCCACTCGCTATCAATCATCTAATCCACCTCCATGGCTTTCGCTTTGGTCTAGTACATCTCCCACACTAGTCGGTTGAAGCTGCGAGCACGTGAATCGCCCGGCGCGACTCCGTCTTCCTCGACTCCGGCGAGAGTGCCGCCGCTCTGCTCCGGGAACATCGACGTTGCCACTCGGTTCATCGTTTCCGCTGGCACGGTCTCTGTCGCCAGCTTCATCTTCTTCATCTCTGGCCGAGTTAGCGAGCGCTTCGTGTTTGGGGTAAGCTCCTGGTGCTCGTAGAGCAGCTCGTTGTAGCTAATTCCGAACCCTAGCCGTGGTTCGCGTTCGCTCCGGCGTGTCAGCGTCGCCGCGTCGGTACTCACCGCCATGAGATCTCGGTAGTTGATCTTTTTCGAGTTTGAGTCTTGCGCTAGCTTTGCCTAGCCTTCCTGAGTTTTGTCGAGGTTTGGTTGTTCGAGCGCGTGCGCAGTTTCGCTGGCGCACGTCGCGCAGATCTCCGCTGTCCGCCATGGCCGTCGGCGAGGTCGTTTCATTAGGGTTTTGCTTCGTTTACCTTGCGGTCCGCGTTCTTTGGGGGCCGCTAAGCATGCTGGGTGGTTGGTAGAGCCGATTATGGCTTGTACTCGCCGGCATATGTGCGGCCGCGTGCGGAGTGCCATCATTGCCGTTGGCGAGGTCATCATGGTAGGTTTTCATCTCGTTTTCTTGGTGCATTTTCTTCACGTTATCTTCCTGAGTCGGTTGCGATGCTTGGTTGAGTTTGGTTGGGTCTATGCTCGTCGACGCATGAGCTGCCGAGCTCAAGTCGCCGCCATTGCCGCCGGTGAGGTGTTTTCGAGGGATATAGTGGGTTGTGTTTTACCTCGTTGGGTTCGGAATGAGACGTAGAATCCAGCGCAGGAATCAGTTTTCCATTTGGTTCACCGACGGCGATGCGCTGCCGTGTTTTTTGGTCGTCGGCGCCGCTGCTCTGCTCTGGCTCACTGACGTGTAGGACCCAGGCGTCAGTGAGAAAAACAAAGAGTTTTTCTAATTTCCTGTTTTGCACAATAATGCTTTTTGTTATTTTTGTATATTTATTTCTGTGCATGTATAAATTCTGTAAACATTTGTGTATGCTCTCTGTGATGTGTAGTATTTGAAGGACCGAGAACGGCGACCAGAGGGGGGGGGTGAATGGGAGCCAAATAAAATTCAACTCAAAGACTTGGCCCTTGTCCCAAAATCACACCCAAAACTTGACCTTGGAAGAACCGATTCGCACATGACCTAACAAGTAGGTGGACACCTTAGGAAGACCCCTAAAGGTGCAGCGGAGCGGTCGAAGAAGATGGAGAACGATCGAAGCCACGAACTCGAAACCGATACACTGAGAGCGGTACTCTCAACCCCTAGAGAGAAGAGGCAAGAGAACACCCAAAAATACTTATGAGAACTAGTCTCAAAAGTACCTAATCATGTTCCTTACATGAATATAAATCCAACGCAACAAACGGAACTTGATTCGGAGTTCGGACGAGAGAGAAACGAGCACAGGACTACTTCAGTCAGTGACCACAGGACTATGCAGAGTGGTCCGGTGGTATGGTCAGGAGCTAGGTGCTTCCCTGCAGATTTTTGGCCAGACCATAGGACCACTCACTATGGTCCGGTGCTATGGTCCGGTGGGTGGTCCGGAGGGTAGTCCGACGGAAAAAATCAGCCACACAGTGAGCACCCGAGCTCCGGACAAGTGGTCCGATGGTACCACAGGACTATGCAGAGTGGTCCGGTGGTATGGCCCGGTGCTAGGGGCTGTTCTGCTGGAATTTGGGCAGACCACCGGACCAATGGGCTATGGTCCGGAGCCTGTGCAAAGTGGTCCGACGCTCACGAACAGAGCGCAGTAAACCCGCGAAAATCGATTTCACTCCGCCAAATCTTCCCAAAACTCAACCAAATAAACTCCAACTGCAACCAAACTTTGTAGGAAAGATCCTTGTACAGTTGGGGAGCTATCCCGAAGAAATCATCGCTCAATTTGGTGAGAATTAAAGAGAAACGAGGATTTGGGGGAAAAGGGGCAAGAACGAAGAACACCGCAAAGAAATCACCCGATCTACGCACTCGTGAGGTTTGAGGGGAATTCCTTTGGTGAAAAGATGCTCCTCACAAAGACGAACAACTTGGTTCAAACGGATTTGCAAGAGCTACTCCCTACAAAGAGAAATCATCTCGGGAAAAAGAGGGAGCAAAAGCAAAACGCGAAGAACACAAGCAAAACGGAGACACGATCAAGAAGTCGAAGCCACCATGGCTTACGGAGGTTACGGCCTCCGATTCCTCGCAACAAACTCAAGTTCTTACAGAGATTGGTGAAATCAACTAGGGATCTCATGAACTAGAGAGAGAGTTGGGGCAAATGATTAGGGTTCAAGAGATAGATGAGGATACCCCTTCATCCTCTATTTATCAGGGCTTTGGCTATTTCCCAAAGACCCCCCTAGACACATGACCGGATTACCTAGCCCTAAGACATTGTAATCCAAGTCGATAACTCTCAGCCACTCGTTTGAATGGACGGCCCCGCTTCCTGCCAGGAGTTGCCATCGCCTCGACGCAACCTCCAGGATTCCGCCACGTGCCATCCCCGCTTCCTCGGAAGCTCCGTCCTTGTTTTGAGGCCCAAACCCGCGAAACCCGCCACCGGTAGCTTTCGGCTCAACTACCGAACCCCGAGTTTTGAGGCCCAAACTCGGAAACCGTCCTCCGGTGGTTTTGCGGCCCAAACCACCAAACCGCTCGACTCGAGCCACCTTGTCCTCACCCGGTCGGACTCCGAGTCCCGTGAGCCTCCGCTCGACCCGCTCGTCCGCCGTCTTGACTCGATCGACTCGGTCTACCTCCATGTCTTCTCGCACTCGCCAGTGCCAGGCACTAGCCACCACAGCTAGTCCGCCGGCGCCCATGGTCCCTCAGTCCGAGCCCCGCTTTCACCCTTCACCGCTCTCAGTCCATCGGCACGGCAAGCCTCTACTCGACCTTCTCCACGCCATTGACCACTGTCACTAGGCATAGCACCTGCACACCACAAGCCGATAGACAGGCACACATTTGCTTTCGCAAAGAGGTTAGGGTAAGCCACTCAAACTGAAACACTCAAATGTTGATCAATCACTCATCATCAAAACTAAACATTCATGGGTACTTATCTACCATGTGTTCGCAGTATTTAAGAAAAATATAACATGTCCATGGTCTGTACATTTTTAATCCTGTAAAAATGCTCAAAATAATTAAGAAATGACTTTTCCATGATTTTTCATGCTCTGTGTGTTCCTCCAAAAATTTTGAGAACTTTTGTGTAACGTTTCTACACTTATACCTTGCTGTACAAAAAGTTTGGGAATTTTTGGATGAACTGTTATACATGGCTATTTGTTTAATTAATTATAAAATGATTAGAAACCCTAATGATTTTAGGTTTTGAGTGATTTTGTATTGATTGATGCAAATGGTCATTTGTACAGTGACAACCACAGTATGTACATGTATTTTAATGTGTTGTTTTCTCAGTGCTTTTGGACATAATTATCAAACTTGATAATTTTTTTAATCATGATTTAATTAATTACTTTATGCTTTAGTTTAACTTTTCTTTCATGAAGGAAAGTTGTACTCAAGGTGTCTAATCTGTTTTGTTCATCCCTTTAGTATGTTTGTGTGTTGCAAAGCATCATGTCTATTATTTCAAGCATCATCTAAACATATCATTTATCATGTAGATATATCGTTGGTTGGGTTGGATAATCCCTCTAGTGAAGGGATTTTCTCTCTTGTTGACTCTGAGCCTGAATCTGTGTATCCCTCCAACCAAGGCAAGCCCCGGTGCATTCAAACCCTTCCTTGTATTTAAAATCTTTTATTTAAATACACTTATGATTTATGTTATTGCATTGTCTTACTTTATTAAATTCCTACTTGATGCATAACCTTATCCTTGTATTAATTGTACCTTCTACCATGATACTGTTTAAAGATGCAAACTTTTGGCTAAAAATGCTTAGTATGCTTAGAATTTTTATAGAAGGTGATTTCCGGTCACCTACACATAGCATATTGCTTCGGCAAATGGTTATGCTTTTGAGAAAGGTTATGTTGTGGGAAGTAATAATTGTTGATATTTGTTAACACAAACAGAGAAATCACTTGGAAGTAATCCGCAAGCACACGGATACCGGTGAGCACTTCACTCGAGAGATTATCCAGAGTATCATAATTTATATTTCCACAGGGAGAAAGGGTGCGTCTGACTAACCAATATATGCTATTGATGTGCAAGTGAACTTTGTTGTTGGGGTTAAAGTCACATTGCCCAATAATTCATGTGCAAGTGATTTAGACATGATATTTACCCCCCAACTTGATTATAGAGAGCATCAAATTGTTCTGAATTGAAAGCACAACGTATTGGAATAGAAGGTGAATCCAAACGGATCACATCAGAGGAAAGCTCTGATTCTTCTAACCATTCGCTACTTATGATTGATACAAGCTCTCCCAAAATGCTTCTGTCTGGCATTTGGTATATATGGTTGCTAAGGTGATGATTTCGGGGTTTTGAAATAGAAACATAATTTAAAATGTTTACGAAATCAGTGAAAAGATCAGGATCTATATCCAGCATAAAATCAAGTGGTGGAATTTCTTCCTTTTTAGGCTCAGAACTTGGGATAGCTGAAGTGGATGTTGGATATGGCAAGGTATTATCTTCTGCTTCGTGAGTTTCTTCATGGAGGGTATTATCCAACTCAGCATCTAGGATTCTATCTAAAGTTGACTTTGCTTCTATGGATGGTACATGAAAGAAAGAACCTCCAGATGTGATGTTTAGCAACTCTCTATCCTTTCTATGAAGACCTTTATAAAAATGTTGAAGAAGAATAGGGCCTTCGATGCTAAGGTGTGGTCCAGATTCTAAAAGCTCAAGAAAACGCTTCCAGGAGTAAGCCAAAGATTCGTTCTCTTCTTGTTTGAAGGTCAGAACCTTGACTCTAAGGTCGATGATTTGGGTGATGGGATAAAAATCTAAACAGAAGTTGGAGCGCAAAACTCCCCAATCTCCTTATTGTTGGCTTACCTTCTGATTATACCATTGTTTAGTTCTTCCTTTTAAAGAAAATGGAAAAAGCTTCCAACATAAAGTTTTATCAGATATGCCTTCTATGCGAAGACAATCACATGTTTGCTCAAAATCTCGAATACGAAGGTAAGGATTTTCGTCTTCCTTTCCTGAAAAGGATAGGCTTTGAATCATTGCAATCAACCGTGGACTCAACCTAAACTGGGGAGTTTGGATAGGCTGTGATGACTCCCATGGTAAAAGGTCGGTCTCCGTGGCTGCAGAAAATTGATAGGTAGGTGTGGAATTTAGATTTTCCATAAGGATAGAATAGGTAAGAAAAGAAATTGAAAAAGATAAGAAAAGATAAAAGTATAGATACAAGATAATAGCAAGATTCAAGGTTATCTCAGCAAACCATCTTTCTCCCCGGCAACGGCGACAGAAATGCTTGTTGATATTTGTTAACGCAAACAGAGAAATCACTTAGAAGTAATCCACAAGCGCACAGATACCGGTGAGCACTTCACCCAGGAGATTATCCAGAGTATCATAATTTATATTTCCACAGGGAGAAGGGGTGCGTCTGACTAACCAATCTTGCTATTAACCTTTTGGCTATTAACAAGGCGATCTAGATATGGGCGATTAAAGAAGATCACAAATGTAGTCTCGTTCTAGTCTAGATAAGATATGTGTTATTATTCTATTGGGGAGAACCGTCGTGATAAGAGACACCTCAGAGAATGCTTATCACGCGGCCTATAAACCCTACCAGTCCTTCTAACGGGATTGTGGGTTCCAAAGGTATCTACGGAATTGTCACTTTCTGAGCTACTACCACAGATCCGGCTAGACAGGGGATATCTATGAGTATCCTAGCCCAAACACCAAGTTTACACTAAAGATGATTACCCTACTCTCTACGTGAAGAGAATAAAGTAAACTCAGAAACCAAAGAATTAATAAATAGGGAACTTACTAGAATTAGAAGTCGAATTACCGAAGAAATCCTAGGAACAAGCCTCGGGTTAGGAGTCTTGATCCCGTCGATACAAACCAGAGAAGAGACACCGACAGGTCGGGCTTCCTCCAATCCACACCTCCACTCTAACTCTCTCAATCTAATCTCACTTGTATGCTAAGCCCTAGAGAAGAGATCCATAAGGGATCCTCTCTGGAAAATATGTAAATGAATAATGGATTGCTCTTTGCCAGGGGGCAGGGGTCCTCCTTATATAGCCCCCTCAAATGAACGTGGACCGTCGGATCAAACCGACCTTAATGGATGGTGTAGATGTGATCTCAAAGGCGGTGGAAACCCTAATCCACGAGGTAGAGCCTGATTGGCTCTTAGCCTTGGGCGGCCGCCCTACCCTGCTGACAGGTGGGCCCCTCCTTCCAGGGGGTTGGTTCTGGAGTCTTCTAGATTGATCTTTTTCGTATGGAGATGTTATGTGTCTATGTAAACCTTACTTGTGGGCCTATTTTGCTCTTTTGCAGTTGTCTCCCTGTAGAAACAGATAAACACCAAAACTCGTGGAATTCTGTTAGTTAAAACCCTATGTCTAGGTCGTATGTTGCAAATATATCCTTTCTTCTGGTTAGTTGACACTTAGAATTGATACTTAAGAGGTGTCAACAAGCTCCCCCATACTTAGGTTTTTACTCATCCTCGAGAAAAGGATGGTGAAAACATAAGCTTAAGGTTTAGATATCAATAGTAAAAAGTTCCTTTTTATACCTGTATTGCGGGAATTATCTGTAGAGTCACCATAAAGCCATGAGTAATTGAGGAATAAAGTAGCTAGAAACAGAGACCATTCATCTATCAATCTTGTCACTTGGAGTTTTTGCATGTTTAGCTTACTTCTTTCCTTTGGTGCTCTTAGATTACTTATGAATCTCGAAAAATGTAGGTAGGTGTGGCATACTCACCTTGCATGTATTGCCTGGTCAAACCGGGATCCGAGGAGAATAATGCCATACTCTTAGATCAAGACTTGTTGGTCAAATTTTATTATAATGTCATCTTTTACTGGTGCATTGCTATTAGAGGAACCATGGGCTATCTTTGTATATATATATTTTTTGAGTGGGTGCATGAAGTACCCCTAATTCTACTGCGAGGTTGTCAGACTTTTTGCCCATTTTTATTTCCTCGAATTTATTTATTTTCGCATAGCCCATGCCTCTAATGCAACACTACTTCTGAAGAGAGAATCTTTTGTGTTGGTAATGTATGAATGAAGCCTTGACCTTCGGAGTATGATAAAACTCTAACAAGGATCCACACGATTCGAACAAACTCAATACAAGACAAGTAGCCTTTTGACTTTGATTGGTAAGTGTAAAGCATAGATGGGATGGTAGATATTTATTTTAAAGGAATTCTCCAAGTGACAGAGAATATCAAGAATTAAGTTCTCATATTCTACCATCTTATATTCCACAACGACTTAAGCAACATGGACACTCTAACTTAATTCCTAGCATTAGCAGGACTCTTAGGAAACTTTATAGAGAGAGTCTATTCCATGAACATGTTTTAAGGAAACATTTTATCATGTTTAGAGCATTTATTTATGGAAACTCAGTGCACGAATTGAAATTTAGAGATGTGTATGGAAAAATGTAACGTGTACGGTGCAAACCTGACCGTGGTCGAAGGACGGAGAAGGGGGTGCCCTGCCCAGGGCGGGCGCCCTGGGTAGTGGGGCGGCCGCCTAGCTTGGGTGGCCCCTTGGCCTCTGCTTCGGCGTGTGTGGTTGTTGCTTTGTTTGTTTCCGAAATTTGTGTTCGTTGCGGTTGAATCTGTTTGTCTCGTCGTCGGGGGTCTCCCCCATACTTTTTTCCTGTTTTCTTAGATAACAACACATTGGAGACAAGCAAGATACAAATATAATAGAAATGATCTTTATTTATTATTTATCATGAGGCATGCATACAAAGGGAAATGAAACAAACTATTCTTCTAGCTAAGAGATCTAAACTATGCCTCGTGAACTGCCTAAATTGTTAAGGCATGTAGCGACGTTCTAAAAACTTCATCTTCTTCTTAAGCTCATCTACATCGCGCCTAAGGTTACCTACTGTGTTATTCAGGTTCGTGACTTGCCTAGTGTAGAAGTCTAGAGAGCTTTGAAGGTTGATGATCGTGTCATCTCTAGCATGGAAGTCTTTTTCTAAATCTGCTACAGTCTTGCGGCATTTGGGAGGCGACTCGAAGGCATTGAAGGAGTGCTTCCGGGCTTCCTTCGATGGCACGAATTTGACTTTGGATGCCCGGATTCCCTCGAAGTAGGAACATTCCTCCTCGGTGGTGTACTTGACGTGGTTGAGCTCTCCATTCCGATGGGTCTTCACTCCTATGACCCTCTCCTTGGGTCGTGGCAGAAGAACCTTGGTACCGACAGGTACCTTGATGATGGCCTCTTCTTTCGGCCCTTTGAGCAGGAGTGGTTGCGGTGGTGCAACAAGGACAGGCTGCGCGTAGAAAGATCTGCTATAGTGCTGCTCCTTTGGTGGGATGGTGGTTAGCGGGAGCTCATCGTGAACTAAGACTAACGCCTTGGAATCTGGATCTTCTTTGGGGAGCTAGTCAGGAATGGATCTGTAGGGGACTATCCTCCTATCGGTGTTGTTGTTGCTGGCCATTGGAGCAAAGAGATCTAGCAAGCTTATAAGCAAGGGCTAAGGGAAAGATTGAATGATGATGATGGCTGACGTCAGGGGTTGTTTATATAGGGGTGGAAAACAGCCTCTAGAAGCATCTACAGAGCAAATCTCGCGGAGAAATGGTTGGATAAGTGTTCTGCAAGGTTTATCAGATAAGAGAGGATAGAAGGTTCGGGAGTGCAAAAGGCGGCGGCGAGAGGTGATAGGGGAGGGGCGGCCGCCCTACACCCTAGGGCGCCCGCCCTGACTTTGTGGGCTCTGCTGGGCTCCTTCTACACACTCGTTTCTAGAACGTTCTCGAGCCTTTTCCCGCTATTCCATTATGAAAGTTAGCCAATTCCTCTATGCCCCTGAAAGATCGATTCGCACCTCTATGCCAGCGTGTTTTTCTTGTTTTCCCTCTGAACCATTCCGTCCGAAATTGCTCCTAACGGTGGCTAACGGTTGTGCGAAAATACATCACTGCCCTTAGTCTCGAGAGCCAAAGAAATTTTAGTTAGTCCCTGCATGCCATTTCTCTCCATTTTCTGAATTTATTTTTCTAATAAATAAAAATGGCTTTAGGTGTGAGCATGACTTCACGGTGAGGTTATCAAGCTAGCAAAGCACAATTCCCTCTTCTCCTCGCTCGGGCTGCTCTAGCGGCTATGCGTGTGTGCGTGTGCCAAGAACTCGCTGTTCCGCAAGGCTGTCACATACGTGGCGGCGCTGCCGTGGCTGGAGGACGCAGACGTCGCGTGCGTCATGTCCTCGGCCTCCCGGACCAACGACGGCCTGTACCTGCAGCTCGGCCAGGGCCACACCACGCGGGACGCGTTCCTCGGTGCGCGCCTCGCGTGGACCAGCGCGGGCGGCGATGGCGGAACCCGAGCGCATGGTGCTGCGCGTGCGCCGCCACGACCGCTCCCGCGTGCTGTGACAGCGCTGCGTGAGCTGCGGCACTTCCCTTCGCTTGCGCTCGCGTCCACGCTCGCTTTCACGCGCGCCTGGTGCTGCTCGCGGCCGTGCGCGCTCGCTCGCTCGTGGCCACGCTCGTCGCGTTCGCTCACGTCCAGACTCGCCCGCGGCCCGCGCATCCGCGCTTGCCCACCGCAGCTCGCGCCCGCGCTCGCCTGCCGCAGCTCGCGGCCGCACCCGCCCACCGCAGCTTGCGGCCCGCGCGCGCTCGCTCGCTGCGCGCGCCCGCCGACCATAGCTCACGTCCGCGCTCGCCCGCCACGCCGCCTGCGCCCACTCGCGACCATGCCCTTCACATGCGCGCGTCCAGACTCGCGGCCGCGCGCGCCCGCCGCCAAGATCTCGCGATCGCGCTCGCCCACCGCAGCCCGCGGCCGTGCGCGCCCGCCGACGATAGCTCGTACCCGCACCCGCCCGCACCCGCCCGCCGCGCGCGCCCACTGCCGAGCCCGGGGCCTGAGCGCCGCCTCTGTCGTCTCCGTGCATAGCACGAGTGGGGGGTCAAGCCAAATCAACACGGTCCTCATGTCAGTGAGAGTGAGGGCAAAAACGACATCTTACATGGCTGATCCCACATGTCAGGGCTGCTAAACGGAGGAAAACAAACAGAAGACAGACAGAATGGTTCCGAGGGAAAAGAAGAAAAACACGCTGGCACAGAGGTGCGAATCGATCTTTCAGGGGCACAGAGGAATTGACCAACTTTCATAATGGCATAGCGGGAAAAGGCTCAACGTTCTCTATACCGAAAAATATATGCATGGCCTAGAAATGCAAAAATAAAGTGATTGGGCCTTAAAATCCACTTAAAAGGTAGAAATTAATTACGTCTATTTCTTCTAATTTTTCATTAGGCTCTAGAAATATTTTAAGACGTTGACCATTTACGTACCTTCGTCATTTTGAAGTGTGATTGCTCCGTGGGATGATGAATTGATTACCTTATATGATCCTTCCCATTTGCTTCGTAGCTTTTCGTGTCCGAAGAGCTTCACCCTGGAATTGAAAAGTAATACTTTATCTCCGGGTGTGAACTCCTTGATCTTCTTGTCATGCCATCGTTTGACTCTTTCTTTGTAGATCTTTGAATTGTGATATGCTTTTTCTCCCCACTCCTCCAACTCTGATAATTGCATTTGTCGATTCTCTCCAGCGGCATCTGTTGACACAAAAAGCGTCGGATCTGCGAACACCTCGGGCTTATACCCGAACTCGATATCCAAAGGTGTGCCAGTCGATTTGACTAGTTAATCGACAAGGACGATAACTAGAACAAGATTGAACGAGATGACAGTGATACGCCCGGACGTCAAAGCTCAACTTGATCAAAACGCGGAACTTGCGAAGGCGATAGAGGTCGTGTAGATGCAGCCCGTAGAGACGTCGTAAGAACTCGTAGGTAAACTAGAACTAATGCGATGAAAGTAGATGATGAAAAAGTAGATAAAAAGTAATAGATTTTGTATTTGATTGATTGATGTTTTCTGCACCGCTCTTGGGACATATTTATACTCCAGTAAAAGGAGTTATACAGAGACATGACTCATACCTAAACAAAACTCCTTTTTTAAGGAAATAAAACGACTCGTGCAAGAGTCAGACTCAAACTAAAACAATAATACTAGCATAAAATCGCTAGTTTCCTTATCCGTTTCCCTTACGATGAAACTTTCTATCGTCAGACTCTTTCAATCCTTAATTTCCTTCTATTGCCATCAGCAACTTCCTGCTGATATCAGCCACATCAACCTGTATCCATCGGCAATACTCCCGATCGACAATGTTCTCCTGTTTCCATCGGCAACACCCTTCTGATCAGCCAATACCTTCTTTCGTTTCTTCAATCCCTTGTTTCCATCGACAATCTGAATGATGGGATTCTGATGCCAATAAGGAAAAGCAACGATCTTTCTACCGATCGGTATGTGTTGACACAAAAAGCGTTAGGATCTGCGAACACCTCGGGCTATTACCCGAAATTCGATATCCAAAGGTGTGCCAGTCGATTTGACCAGTTAATCGACAAGGACGATAACTAGAACAAAATCTGAACAGGACAACGGCGATACGCCCGGATGCCAAGACTCAGACTTGATCAGGATAACTAGAGCAGAGCTGAACGAGACAACAGCGATACGCCCGGATGTCAAGGCTCAGATTACTCCCACGCGGAACTTGCAAGGGTTTGACGGAGATCAAGGTGATGTAGCCCATCGAAGCTTGAAGAACTCGTAAATAAGCTAAGACTAATGCAATAAAAGGGTAAATTGCAATAAAATTAGATAAGAGTAATTGATTTGTTTTTGATAGATTGATGTTATATTATTACGCAGCCCTTGGGCACATATTTATACTCCCGCATGGAGAGTTGTACTGAGACACGACTCGTACCTTCCCTAAACAAAACTCCTAACTTTAAGGAAATAACTAACTCACGCAGGAGCCGGACCCAAATAACAATATTATTTTCCTAAACAGACACCCCTATTTTAAAGGAAACAAACGACACATGCAAGAGTCAGACTCAAACTACTATAACAATAATGGTATAAAATCACCAGTTTTCTTATGTCTTTTCTTCGATGAAAACTTTCTATCGGCAGATTCCTTCAATCCGCGACTTCCTTCTTTCACCACCGGCAATCTTCTGCTGACGTCAACCGCCACATCACCCTGTGCCCATCAGTAGTCCATGCCCATTGGCATCGGCAATACTTCCCGATTGGCAACCTTGTACTTCTGATAACTTGTCTTCACCAATTAATTCTTATCGGCAAGAGTCATTCAACTCTCATCGGCAACATCCTTACCGGCATATCGGCAAGAAACGTCCAGCTTCCATTGGCAACAAACTTACCCTTTTCGCAGCATCTACCTTCATCGGTAACATTGATTGATGACTTCCCGATGCCGATGGAAAACGACTACTGATCGATGCAAGTCTTAGCTCATTTGACACATGCCGAAAAACGGTGTCAACACATGCCCCCCAATTTCAGAGTGTAAAATATTTTACGCGCCGAAATTCTCTCCACTATAACTGTCCCCTCCAAGACGACTGCACGACTTCCTCGATTACCGCGCGCAAAACCGCAATTTACTAACAAAATTCCATGACTGCAGCATGAACAGTTATAAATCCAATCATATCTCCTCGATTGCCGCACATACCTATTGCATACATTTCCACATTCCTGCTCAGTTCGAAGAAAATTCCAAAATACCCCTTATCAGGCTTATAAAAATTACCATCATCCAATCTGTTCTTTACCCTGAGCCTACTTTCTCCTTTACCTGCCCTCGTCTTCAACCTCGGCGGCAACTCTAGCGGCGACCCCGAAGAACAGTCCCATGAACTCAAGCGGCGACATCCTCTTCCAGCAGAACTCGAACAACACCAATGGCGATCAACTTCGACGTCCCCAAGGTAAATCTGCTCCTTCCTCACTTTATTTCCTGCAAATTTCTCTCCCGCATCAATCTCGTAATTATTTTCCCCTTTCTTTCTTTGATTTTTCTGAAACCTAGGAACTGTACAACAAGGTAGTAATCCCCATTGAACAATCCAATTTCAACTGCCTGGGCCCAATGGGAAATCCTAACCCCACCAATCTGATCAATGCTGAGGCCAAACGCATCCCTTTCAGATCCGAGTGTTTTAGCCTAGGGTTATGGAAAGATGCCTTCCGTTCATGGCCTAGGCCTACCAAAGGATGGAAGAACTGGTACCTTAGAATAATTAGAACACAGCAAGTTTACTGGTCAGAACGTAACCTAGACCAGTGCATCAGGCTCTCCATTGCCGATATGGAGAAGAATGAGAACATGATGATGGCAGCCTCTTACTTCTGGTCCGATACAATGAATGCTTTCTTATTCAGACATGGACCTGCCACCCCCACCCTTGCCGATGTGCATATGCTTACCGGCCTAGATGTCTCCTCTGCCGATACCCCTACCCTGTTCAATAGGAAGGCTGAGTATAAGGTGAACACACGCAACATCGGCGGCTGGACTGGTTACATCCAGGAATACCAGAAGACTGGATCGGTAGGTCAGAGGGAGCATGCCATCTTTCTGAATATGTGGCTAGAAAAATTTATCTTCTGTGGCAGAGCAGTTGGACCTACCACCATGCATCTCCCCGCAGCAGAACTTCTTGCCGATGGAACAAGACTCCCTCTCGGCCGATACCTTCTTGGATCAGTATACCATCTCCTGCACCAAGTGTCCAAGAAGTTGTTGCTAGGTGAGTCCATCGACAACCTTGGAGGTCCCTGGTGGTTCGTGAATATGTGGTTGAACGCACACATGTACAAGGTCCTTCAATTTGATCTGTTCAACCAACAATTCCCAAGGGATATATCGGAAGATTATGAATATGAGGATGATGAATCGGCAATTCGTCCCCCACTCAACTTTGGGGAAGCCATCATAGTACTACCAGGAACCGATGCCAATGAAGATCAATTCGGCATTTTCTTCCAAAAGTTTTACTGTGGAATCCCTGTTGCAGAACGGCTTTGGTGGCCCTATGTTGACGAGAATAACAAATTTCCTCTATTGTTCAACCTTACCGATTGGAACGTGCCCCAGAATGAAGTAATCATGAAGGCCAGCATCGTTCCCCGAGCCATTCCAGTTAACATTTTCGGAACTGGGAAGAATGCTCCTCCATCCTTTGAGTTTTATTACCCATTGGTAGCAGCAAGACAATTGATATTCGGCCAATTACCGATCAAGCTCTGCTACTCCAAGGTAGTAAAACCAAGACAAATCATCTCCAACGCCATGGACTGGAACAAGGTTGTCAATCTTCCTCCCGATGCCGACACATCAGACATCGACCTATCTTCCTGGGCACCAACATCATTCATGACAGAGCTATACAAATCTTGGTGGAAAGAATGGAGAGGCCAGCTGTTCGGCAAGTCATCACATTATTATCGGCACTTGATTGACACCGATTACGTCATTCCCGATGATGCAGTAAGTTTCTTTATCCCAATGTATCTCACTATTTACTTCTACCATCAGCATCTGACTTTCTCTTACTACAGGTCGACGATCCAATTCCCCGAGTGAGCAAGAGTGGCAAGCCCTTCCGCGTTCGAGTGATGAGCCCAGTCATCGGCAATAATGCTCCTACACAGGCTGCCTTCACTCCTCAGAGGATCCCCAAAGTCACTCTGAAGCCAAGGTCGACGCCTACAACGACCACTGCTACTCCATCGGCTGCCGCTGCCATTTTGGCACGAGCTTTCACAGTAAGTTTCAGTTTTATTTACACCGATCATAAACTGCTTATCGGCAATATTCATTCCATGTAACTTGTACCAAATATTTTTAGGCAGTGAGGTCATCGGCAGTTGCTTCAAACGTACAAGCCTCTCCAGCTCCTGCCGCCGATGCCCCCCAGGCTTCTCAACCAAAACGGGCCAGTTCACCAACCGCTGCTCCGAGGAAGAAGAGACGTCTGAGGCTAGCTACTCCATCTACACCATCAACTCCAGTCGCATCACCAACCGCCGACGCACCAACGGCAGAACCATCGTCGGCGTCCATTCCCGAGCAGCCGATGGACAAAGCTCCCGACCAGGCAACAATACCGCAGGAACTAGCTGCAACAGCATCGACATCGGCACCAACACCTATACTTGAGGAAACTCTTGATCAGAGGACAACATCACCACCACTAAGGTCAACTACCACAGCAGAAGCAGCACCAGCAACAACACCAACAGTACCGACCACTCCTTCTACGGAGGCGTGCTCATCGGCAACCATTGCCGATTTCCAGGATGAGGCCATACCAGCCGACTTGCCAAGTCCTAGGCAAGAAATCCGCTTCAAGATGGTAAACCGATTATCTAAAAACTTGCAGTACAACTTTGTGTTCGGCAAATTTTAACCTTTTCTATTTCAGGCCCAAGACTCCCCGGACAGTCTGTTCTCCTTCGGCGTCAACATTCCTGACGAAGACGAAAACCAAGAAGGCTCTGCTCCAGCAGATAGCTTATTCTCCTTCGTCGTCAACCTTCCCGATGAAGATGAAGACGAAGAAAGCTCCGCTCTAGCTCTATCGGCAGATGTCAAACTCAAGCTTGAAACACTGCTGTTTCTACTGCAACAAGATACATCTCTTCTCGTCCAAGATTCGACTGCAGCAAAGACAACTTTCAAGGAGATCCAAGGTCACCTGTCTGCCAATATAGAAGAAACACTCTTCCAGGCAGCGTTTCTTGAGAGCAAGCAACTTCAATATCAAAGGCTTTCTCGTCGCATAGCCGATAGGACCGCTCGATCGAAGCTCGAAGAAGAAATGCTTAAGTTCAAGCAAGTTGCCGATGAGAAGCATAAGGACATCGGCCAAGCAGAAGCTTCCGGCGCCAACCTTGAGCAAGAGATAGTTCACCTATCGACAAGGAGAGAGGAGTTGTTGACTAAACTAAAAAGGGTTGAAGAAGCCTTGAACATAGTCAACCAAAAGAAAGCTCAACTGCCTGACACCATTAAAGCTCTGCGACAAGAAAGGGACAACAACGTCCGACAAGCTATTCTGTTGAAGAAGAAGATCAAACCAGCTGAAGGGTCTACCGATGATGATGCTAGGGAGATGGAAGAGATAGAGCAAATTCGCCCGCGTGCGATATCAGCTATCCAATCCTTGTTGTAATTTGCTACAATTCATTATATCGGCAAATGTAACAATAACACTTGATTTTGCTCTGTAATATAATGCCAGTATGTTTTTACCGATGTCTCATAACTTTTTCTTTCATCGGCATTCAAACGGATACCTTATGCATCTACCCAAATACTAGGGTAATATTTCTTTTAGTATTTTCCATTGATTGCTCTGGAAAACGCAACTCCTTCGAGAGTTTCCAAAATATAGGCATTGCCAGGAGCAGACTGTTTTATCCGATAAGGACCTTCCCAATTAGGAGACCATTTTCCAAACTTAGAACTCTTAGTCCCAATCGGTAAAATCAACTTCCATACCAGATCGCCATCGGCAAATTGCTTCACCTTCACCTTCTTATCATACCATCTGGCAACCGTTCTCTTGTTCTCTTCAATACTGATCAAAGCCCTTAACCGATGACTTGCTAAATCTTCTAACTCATCCTTCATAAGAGTATCATAATCATCGGTTGTCAATTGATCTTGAAAAGATAATCGCTTGGAACCAGTTTTAATTTCTCAAGTTAGGACAACATCGTGTCCATAGACTAACTGATACGGCGAAACTTTGGTTGCACCATGACACGCCATCTGATACGACCATAGGGCTTCATTTAACACCACATGTCACCTTCTAGGGTTCTCTTCAATCTTGCGTTTGATAAGCTTGATAACTCCTTTATTAGTTGCTTCAGCCTGACCGTTAGCTTGAGCATAATAAGGAGAAGAGTTTAATACTTTGAACCCCATACTAGCAGCAAATTCATCAAACTCTCCCGATGTGAACATGGTTCCTTGATCGGTAGTAATAGTTTGAGGAATACCGAATTGGTAAACAATATGTTCTTTTACAAAATCCACCATGTTTGCCAATGTCACCTTTTTCAAAGGAATTGCCTCAACCCATTTTGTAAAGTAATCGGTAGCAACGAGTATAAACTTATGCCCCTTGCTTGACGGTGGATAAATTTGGCCGATGAGATCAATAGCCCATCCTCTAAACGACCAAGGCTTGATTATAGGATTCATTGCCGATGCAGGTACCCTCTGTACATTACCAAACTTCTGACAATCCTGGCATCCCTTAAAATAGTTGAAGCAATCCTCAAGAATTGTCGGCCAATAATATCCATTCTGCCTAATCATCCACTTCATCTTGAATGCCGATTGATGTGCTCCACACACACCCTCATGGATCTCGCCCATCAATTCTTTTGATTCCTCTTTACCAAGGCATCTGAGCAAAACCCCATCAATTGTCCGATAATGCAATTCATTGTCAAGGAGCACATACTTGGTGGCTTGGAACCTTAAACACCTATCAACTTTCTTGGACGGATCTCTTAAGTAATCGGCAATTTCTTTTCTCCAGTCATCGGCAACTATTACCGATGTCATGACTTCCTGAATCGGCTGATATCCTGAAGCATTCTGTGCTAACCGATTGGCCTCTTCATTATGCAACCTAGGAATATGCTCAAGGCGGTACTCTTTGAATTCTTTTAATAACCGTAAACACTTCTCATGGTGTGCAATCAACACTTCACTTCGGCATTCATATGTCCCAATCAATTGGTTAATTACCAACATAGAATCACCGAATATTTCAACAGCATCGGCACGTACCTCCCTGAGTAATTCCAACCCCTTTAGTAGAGCCTGGTACTCAGCCTGATTGTTTGTTGAGGTAGCAACAATCGGCAATGAGATTTCATATTTTCGTCCGCGGGGTGAGATTAAAATAATGCCGATACCTACTCCTTCTTTGCATGTAGACCCATCAAAGAACAAAGTCCAAGGAGCAATCTCCACAGAGCTTACCACATTGCAATGTTGAGTAACGAAATCAGCCATCACCTGACCCTTAACTGCCTTAGCCGATTCATGCTTCAGATCAAACTCTGAAAGTGCCAAAATCCATTTACCGATTCTCCCACTTAATATCGGCATCGACAACATATACTTAACCACATCATCTTTGCAGATAACAGTGTATTCAGCCGACAATAAATAATGCCTCAATTTTATGCAAGAGAAATATAAACATAAGCATAATCTCTCTATGGCCAAATACCTTGTTTCGGCATCCACCAACCTTCTGCTTAAATAATATATCACACGTTCTTTCCCTTCAAATTCTTGAATTAAGGCTGATCCGATAACACCGTCATCGGCAGACAAATACAACCTGAAAGGCTTCCCGTGTGAGGTGGAACCAAGACTGGAGGGTTTACCAAATACTTTTTGATCTCCTCCAAGGTTAACTGCTGTTCTTGTTTCCATGTAAACTCTTGATCGGCTTTCAGCTTTAACAATGGACTAAAACATTTAATCTTACCAGATAAATTGGATATAAATCTTCTAATAAAATTAATCTTGCCGATCAAGGATTGCAGCTCAGTCTTGTTTGTAGGAGCAACCACTTTGTTAATTGCATCAATTGAATTTCTGCCGATCTCAATGCCTCTTTGATGCACCATAAAACCCAGAAATTGACCTGCCGATACACCAAAAGCACACTTTTTAGGATTCATCTTCAACCCATGCTCCCTTGTGCATTTCAAGATTTTTCGCAAATCGGCAAGATGCTTCTCGAAATTTCCAGACTTAACCACCACATCATCAATATAGATTTCGACTATCGTGCTGATGTACTTATGAAAGATGAAACTCATTGCTCTCTGATAAGTAGCACCGGTATTCTTCAAGCCAAAAGTCATGACAACCCATTCAAATAAACCGACATGACCTGGACATCTGAAAGCAGTTTTGGATATGTCTTCCTCAGCCATGAATATCTGATTATACCCAGCATTACCATCCATGAAGCTAATGATTTGATGTCCAGCAGCAGCATCAATCAGCAGATCGGCAACGGGCATCGGATAACCATCCATCGGCGTAGCTTTGTTGAGATTCCTGAAATCAATACAAACACGAAGTTTTCCATTCTTCTTATATACAGGAACCACATTAGAAATCCAATCGGCATATCGACATTGCCGAATAAATCCAGCTTCAATTAACTTTGTAATTTCAGCTTTAATATCAAGTAGAATAGTAGGATTGCATCGGCACGCAGGTTGCCGATGTGGCTGGAAACCAGACTTGATAGGTAACCGATGTTCAACAATCGATCGGTCTAAACCAGGCATCTCTGTATAATCCCAAGCAAAACAATCTTTGTATTCCTTTAATAAATCAGTTAACTATTGTTTACATTGGGGATCTAACTTAGCACTAATAAAAGTTGGCCTATGTTTACTACCATCGCCGATGTCTATTTCGAGTAAATCATCGGTGGATGTGAAGCCCTGTCCCAACTTTCCATCATCAACGAACCGATCCATTAAAACTCTTCTTCAGGACCGACTGCTTGGATCGGTGTGATGTGGTAATCGGCAACTTTGAGGAATTCTGTATCCCAAGCTTCACCTGATATGCATCTGGTTTGCTCATAAGTTTCCGATTCTGCGAATGCAACGATCGATGGGGCTTCACTTCGGACGACTTCAATCTTGTCTCTGACCCACTGCACAAGACTCTGATGCATGGTAGAAGGAACACAGCAATTGGCATGGATCCAATCCCTTCCTAGGACCAAGTTGTAGATGCCCTTGCCACTGATCACGAAAAACGTTGTTGGCAAAGTCTTACTGCCGATGGTTAGCTCAACACATATGGCTCGCATGGCTGGCGACACATTGCCTTCAAAATCCTTGAGCTTCATGTCCGTCTCGACTAAGTCTTGGTTGCCTTTTCCAAGCTTCCTGAACATGACGTATGGCATTATGCTGATTGAGGTCCCTCCATTACCAACATCTTTGTTACGGGCTGTCCATCCACCTTGCCTTTAACAAACAGAGCCCTTAGATGCTGCCTTTCATCATCGGCAGGCTTCTCGAAGACAACCGCCATAGGATCCAACACCAATTGTGCCATTTCAGCAGTTTCCTCATCATCGCTGACAGGTGCCATGAACTCCATCGGCAATATGACGACCATATTGATTTCAGCCGATGGATCCCGATCCTTGCGCTTTGGCCTCCACTGCTTTTCCCTTGAAGGATTTTCATTGTCATACAAGTCATTTCGGCGTTCGCGTTGGATCCTCCTTTTCTAAGTCTTTGTCAGACCCTTAGGACACCATTGGGGAAGCTTGGTTTTCCAAACGGGCTGATGCCGCCTCTCATTGTTTGCATTGACACCTCTCCCGATGTTTGGATCTCTGGAGAATATTTCCTCATCAGGCACTCTTGCATTGGCCATCTCTTCAAGATCCTCTTGATCAACACGCCTGCCAAGCCTGCTATGCGCGTTGAGCTTGCCCCCCCCAGTCGGTCATGTGCCAATTTCTTCTCTCTGAGCGGCCTAGCATACCTGGATGCTCGATCATCAAAATAAGGTTTCTTACCTGACCGATCAGTAGTGTAATATCCATTGCATTCGGGACAATTATCGGCAGTAGGCTGCTTAATGCCTTCTTCCCAACAGTGAACGAAGAAGGGACACTTCCAGTGGTCCTTATGTCGAAGCCACTCTTGATGCTCTTCTTCTTCTTGCCGATATCGCTCCTTTTGCGATTGCCGATACTCCTGCCTTGGCTGCTTATGCGTGATTATAACACCGGGAGCCCTCTTAGCACTGCTACCCTCATCGGCAACTCTCTTGCCCTTTCTGTCATTGGCAAACCTCCTCCCGTCGTGCTCAGCTATTTGATGGTTAGGATCTACCGACGCGTTCTTCCTGGCAGCTTCCGATGTCAGCACTTTAGTTTTTCTGCTAGTTTCCACCATATTATTTGGAAACGGGTGCTGATCAATTTTCATCGGTCTCTGGACTTTAGAATTTTCAAATTTGATTCGTCCAAATTCAATTTCTGACTGCATCTGCTGCCTGAATACTTTGCAGTCATTGGTACTATGTGAAGTTGCATTGTGCCACTTGCAGTACCTGATCTTTTTGAGCTCTTCGGCTGATGGAATTACTTGGTTAGACGCCAACTTGATTCACCCTTCTTGAAGTAATAAGTCAAACATCCTATCGACCTTGGTGATGTCAAAGGTGAACCTCTCAGCTTCTTTCTGGCCAAATGGACAAGACATAGATTTCTTATCCTTCACCCATTCGGCTGCACCGATGCTCAGCTCTTCATCTGATCCAGAATCTTCTTGCTCAATGAAGGTCACCTTATTATTCCAAGTCTTCCTGGGTTCGAAAGTTTTGACATCTTGATCGGCAATCCTCTGCACCAGATGACTTAGACTTTCAAATTCTTGGGACGCATACTTATCTTTGATATGCGGCAGTAGTCCTTGGAAAGCCAAATCTGCCAGTTGCCGATCATCAAGTATCAAGCTGTAGCACTTGTTCTTTATATCTCGCAGTCTCTGAACAAAGTTTTCTACCGATTCGTCATTACGCTGCCTCAGCTTAACCAAATCGGTAATCTTCTTCTCATGTATGCCAGCGAAGAAGTATTTATGAAATTGCCTCTCTAGATCGGCCCATGTGATTATAGAGTTTGGAGGCAATGATATAAACCATGTGAATGCCGATCCAGACAGTGATGATGAGAACAATATCACCCTCAGTTCTTCTCTGCTGGCAGCTTCTCCACACTGGATAATGAAGCGGTTGATGTGCTCCATTGTTGATGTGTCGTCTTGGCCGGAGAATTTGGTAAAATCCACCTTGTACCGATTTGGGAGAGGAATTAAGTCATATGCAGGAGGATACGGTGTCCGATAAGAATATGTATTAACCTTGGGTTTAATGCCGAATTGTTCTTTCATCACTTTGGCGATCTTATCGGTCCAATATGCATCCTGCTCTTGCTGACTCATTGGCTGGTTGTTGAATGGTGGAGCCGGCTGATGCGCCCCTTCAAGTCTTGGTGGAAGATGGTTCGGGGTAATTGGCATGGGCGCAGCACCAGTCATCTGGACGTTATGCATCGACTGATTTACCGATGGATAATTTTGTACACTTACTGGATTAGATTGAGTCATCATGTTCATCGGTTGCTGTACCGATGGTCCACTAGTGTTTGCTGGACTTCCATACTGATACATTAGTATGCCAGGCTGTTGAGCTGGCGGCTGACTGGTCCATCCAGGATTATAAATCATCGGCATGTGACTTACCGATGGCTGATAGCTAACTGGCACCTGCCGCTCCTGCACCTTAGAGTAATCAACAGATTTGTTACCTTGATGTGCTAGTACTCCGGCTTGAGGGTTTACAATCATAGGTTGACTTCCAGTTGCTATACTATGTTGCATCGGTAGAGAGTTTGCCGATGGTGGCATCAGAGGTACTTTAGGAATCACTTGGAAATCTTCTGATGGCACTTGTACAGTTGGAGAGGACGTAGAATAATGCATTGTAGGGATCACCGGCTGTGATTGCATTGTCGATGCCATGGAGCCCTTCCAAACTGAACTATCTCCCTGCAGCAGGTTAGAACCAGCAGATGGATTTGAAGGCATACCGTATCCCCACCAGTTGGTAGGAGCTGGATGATTCTGGATAGCGGGTCCTGACATCGCCGACGCCACTGGATCTGCACTAAGCTTGGTGACGCTTTCGAGACTCGGCCTTGGTGGTGTAGCCACATCGGCAGATGGATCCACGGGAGTGGAAGACGCCATTGGTGCTGCCGATGGGTTTATAGATGCCGATCCAGGTTGATGATACGCTGGACCAACATACTGAGGTGCATGTCCTTCTTTGAATGATTTCATAACAGCATTGTACACGGTATTGGACAACACATTGGAGTGGCTAATTAATTCTTGATTTAAGGCAGAATTAACCATCTCTTGTAACTTACCAGGATTGGCATCATACGTGACCTGCCGCGGCAACGGCGGATCTTGCTTCTGGATGGCTTTGCCGCTCCTGCTTAGGCTGAAGGACTTCAGATACAATTGCTTGTACTCCTCCATAGCCCGCTCCATAGCCAGCCTCTGATCATCTTTTAGATCGGCCTCGGAGACTTCAATGACGTTCCTCTGGTTAACGTCAGAGTTATCACCCATAATAGATGTATAATTTGTCCCACTGGGCGTGCCAAAAGAGGTGTTGACACAAAAAGCGTTAGGATCTGCGAACACCTCGGGCTATTACCCGAAATTCGATATCCAAAGGTGTGCCAGTCGATTTGACCAGTTAATCGACAAGGACGATAACTAGAACAAAATCTGAATAGGACAACGGCGATACGCCCGGATGCCAAGACTTAGACTTGATCAGGATAACTAGAGCAGAGCTGAACGAGACAACAGCGATACGCCCGGATGTCAAGGCTCAGATTACTCCCACGCGGAACTTGCAAGGGTTTGACGGAGATCAAGGTGATGCAGCCCGTCGAAGCTTGAAGAACTCGTAAATAAGGTAAGACTAATGCAATAAAAGGGTAAATTGCAATAAAATTAGATAAGAGTAATTGATTTGTTTTTAATAGATTGATGTTATATTATTACGCAGCCCTTGGGCACATATTTATACTCCCGCATGGAGAGTTGTACTGAGACACGACTCGTACCTTGCCTAAACAAAACTCCTAACTTTAAGGAAATAACTAACTCACGCAGGAGCCGGACCCAAATAACAATATTATTTTCCTAAACAGACACCCCTATTTTAAAGGAAACAAACGACACATGCAAGAGTCAGACTCAAACTACTATAACAATAATAGTATAAAATCACCAGTTTCCTTATGTCTTTTCTTCGATGAAAACTTTCCATCGGCAGATTCCTTCAATCCGCGACTTCCTTCTTTCACCACCGGCAATCTTCTGCTGACGTCAACCGCCACATCACCCTGTGCCCATCAACACTCCATGCCCATTGGCATCGGCAATACTTCCCGATTGGCAACCTTGTACTTCTGATAACTTGTCTTCACCAATTAATTCTTGTCGGCAAGAGTCATTCAACTCTCATCGGCAACATCCTTACCGGCATATCGGCAAGAAACGTCCAGCTTCCATCAGCAACAAACTTACCCTTTTCGCAGCATCTACCTTCATCGGTAACATTGACTGATGACTTCCCGATGCCGATGGAAAACGGCTACCGATCGATGCAAGTCTTAGCTCATTTGACACATGCCGAAAAACGGTGTGTCAATAGTATGACTGCCCTTCTACCGATCAGTGTATCCGATTCATATTGACACGTACAAAAAAAGGTGTCAACACATGCCCCCCAATTTCGGAGTATAAAATATCTTATTCACCGAAATTTGCTCTATTATAATCTTTCCCTCCAAAATACCATTGTCATTTCGATTACCGTGCGTTGCCACTGTAAATTACCAACAACTCCCGCAATTGTAGCACCAACAGTTACACTCCCTCGATCACCGCACAAATCAACGTGATATCCTTCCATATTCCTGCTCAGTCAGAAAAGAAAAACTCGAAAACACCCTTTAACCTAAGCCTATAAAGACCACCGTTCGTCTTCTCTTTTACCCTAAGCTCACATTTTCACCTTCATCCCAACGTCATTTCCAAAGAGCATATTCCAGCAGCGGTTCTTCTTCTCTCATCAGGAGGCGCGACCCCTTACAAGAATTCTTCCTTCAATGGCGATCAACTTCACTGCTTCCGCGGTAAATTTTCTTCTTTCCCTGTCGTATATACTGCAGTTTTATCCTTCCACATTGCTTTTCAATCCCTTCTCGTTTTCTCTTTGCTTTCTGGATCTAGGAAATGCGCAACAAAATAGTGATCCCTACCGATCAAGAACATCTCTGCTGTTTAGGCCCAATGGGGAATGCCGATCCAACCAATCTCATCAACGCAGAAACCAATCGCATCCCTTTTAGATCCAAGCTTTCTGATCTAGGGTTATGGACAGATACTTTTCTCTCCTGGCCCAAACTTACCAAGGGGTGGAAGAACTGGTATCTCAGGATAGCTAGGTCACAACAACTCTATTGGTCAGAGCGCAACATCGACCAATGCATCAGATTGTCTATTGCCGATATGGCCAAGAATGAGAATATGATGATTGCGGCTTCCTATTTCTAGTCCGATACAATGAATGTCTTTTTATTCAGACATGGACCAGCCACCCCTACACTTGTCGATGTACATATGCTCACCGGCCTCTACGTTTCTTCTATCGATCCTGCTACCCTCTTCCGTAGGAAGTTCGAGCGTCGGGTAAGCACACGTAACATCGGCGGTTGGACTGGATACATTCAAGAGTATCAGAAGACCGGATTGGTAGGACAAAGGGAGCATGCCACCTTCCTTAACATGTGGTTGGAGAAGTTCATTTTCTATGGCAGAATAGTCGGACCCACCAACATGTATCTTCCCACAGCAGAGCTTTTGGCCGATGGAGGATTTCCCCTAGGCCGATATCTCCTTGGTTCAGTTTATCGCCTCCTACATCAAGTATCGAAAAAATTTCTGCTAGGCGAGCCCATCGGCAACCTTGGAGGTCCTTGGTGGTTCATCAACTTGTGGCTGAACGCCCACATGCACAAATGTCTCCAATTTGATCTGTTCAACCAACAGTTTCCAAGAGACATATCTGAAGACTATGTCTTTGACGATGATGAATCGGCAACCCGTTCCCCACTCAATTTTGGGGAAGCCATGATAGTGCTACCAGGAACCGATGCCAATGTCGATCAATTCGGCATGTTCTTCCAGAGACTCTACTGCGGAATCCCTGCTGCAGAACGAGTCTGGTGGCCTTATGTCGACGAAGACAACCGATTTCCACTCTCCTTCAACCTTACCGATGGGAATATACCACAAAACGAAGAAATCATGAAAGCCACCCTCATTTCCCGAGCTATTCCGGTTAACGTCGTTGCGACCGGGAAGAACTCTCATCCATCATACAATTTCTATTATCTATCGGCAGCGGCAAGACAGCTAGCATTCGGTCAATTGCCGATCAAACTTAGCTATGTCAATGTGATCAAACCAAGAGAAGTCATCTCCAGTGTTATGAATTGGAATAAAATTGTCACTCTCTCTCCTCATGCCGATGTAGCCAACATCGACTTATCTTCTTGGGCGCCGACATCCTTCATTACCGAATCATATAAGTCCTGGTGGCAAGAGTGGAAGGACCAGCTATTTGCTCCATCATCACACTACGATCGGCACTTGATTGATTTTGATCATATCATACCCGATGATGCGGTAAGCTTATTTCCGATACTACTTTGTTAATTTTTTAAATGCATCGGTAACTAACCCTCTGTCAACAGGTTAATGATTTGATCCCCAAAAAGAGCAAGAGCGGCAAACACTTCAACTTGTGACCGATGAACCCTACATTAGCAATCGGCAGCAAGGCACCTTCATTGTCTTCCCTTATGCATCACAAGGCAATTCCCAAGGTTAATATCAGAACTCGTCCATTACCAACCGATGATGCTACCACCGCTGCCGCCATTTTGGCACAAGCCTTCACGGTAACAAGTCTTCGTTTATTTGTATCGATCATAACATGTTTGATCGATAATTTTTACTCACTTTGCACCAAATTCTCTTCTGCACCAGACAAGTTCATCGGTAGCCATCCCAACTGTACAAACTTCCACGACTCAACCTGCCGATGTTCCCCAAGTGCAACAGCCAAAACACCAAGGCTCATCAAGTGCTGCTCCCAAACCGAAACGCCCAAAGCCATCCGCTCCAGCTGCGTCTCCTCAAGCTCCTGCCGATACACCAACACTGGAGCTAGTATCGGCACCTATCCCTGAGCAGCCGCAGGCTAAGATTCCTGACCAAGGGACAGCACCGTCGCCATAAGAGATGGCCGCAACAACGGAAGCAGCACCGGCATCAACACCAACATCAGTACCGGATGAAACCCCCGACCAAGGAACGGTACCGTCGCCACAGGGGTTAACCACAACAGTGGAAATAGCATCGGCCTCAACACCAGCACCAGCACCAACCGCCCCTCCTGCAGAGGCAAATTCATCGGCAACTTTTGCCGATCCTCAAGATACGGTTGCGTCAGCTACGTCAAGCCAAAGGCGAGAAATCGCTCTAAAGCAGGCAAACTGGGAACATTCATCATAACTCCAGGATATATAAGCCTCTAACTGAAAAATTTGAATTCTTATCCTTTCAGGCCCAAGACTCTCCCAACAGCTTATTCTCCTTTGCTATTAATCTCCCAGATGATGACGAAGAAGGAGAGAGTTTTATTCATGTTCCAATTGTTCTGTCGGTGGAAGCAAAATCCAAACTTGAAGCACTGCTGCTCCTACTGCAACAAAACACGTCTCAACTAATCCAAGATTCAAGTGCAGTAAGGGTAGCTTTCAGAGAACTTCAAGACCAATTGCCTGCCGATGTTGAAGAACTGCTCTTCCAAGCGGCATTCCTCGAGAGTCGGCAACTACAATATCAAAGAGCTTCGCGACCCATTGCCAATAGAGCTGCTCAAGCAAAATTCGAAGAGGAGATACTCAAATTCAAGCAAGCTGTGGATGAAAAACACAAAGACATCGGCCGTCTGGAAGCTTCTAGCAGCGCGCTCGAACAAGAGATCACGTGTTTATCGGCACGAAAAGAAGAGCTGCTAGTTGAGCTGAAGAAAGTTGATGAAGCTCTAAGCATAAACAGCCAAACGAAGGCTCAACTCCCTCCTGTCACCAAAGCTTTACAACAAGAGAGAGATGCCGAAGCCCATGAAGCCCTTCTGTTGAAGAGAAAGCTCAAGCCAGTCGAGGGTTCTGCCGATGATGACTGAAGGACCGAGAACGACGACCAGAGGGGGGGGTGAATGGGAGCCTCAAATTTCTCTCGAAATGTTCGGGCTCACCGGAAGTGGAGGAAAACCATCGGAAACCCCAAAACACAGGTTCTCAACCCCTAGGGAAGAGACGCAAGAACCTAGGAAAAATGGGAGAAAATAGCAACCAACAGGGAGCTCCGGACCAGATGGGACTGAGCCACCGGACTATAGCAAGTAGTCCGGAGCTCAGGTCCGACGCCTTCACCCACTGGGACAGGCCGAAACAGTGAGCACCCTAGCTCCGGACCAGAGGCTCCGGACTAGTCCGATGCTCACTTTCGGAAGTCTGGTGCTCACACAGAAGACAACCAGTGAGTGCCTAGGCTCCGGACAACTAGTCCGATGCTCACCGTTGGACTATGGGAAGTGGTCTGGTGCACACACTCGCCACAGAGCAAAAACCACAGAAAGCACCCTACCTCCGGACACCTCGTCCGACGCTCACCGTCGGACTAATGAGCGTGGTCCGACATGTGAGTGAAACCCTCAGCAGAGCCACCGGACTACTTGCAATGGTCCGGTGCTCACAGGCTGGGTGGTCCGGAGGGTGGTCCGATGCTCACGAACAGAAAAGCTAAAGCCCGCGAAAAAATGTTTCCACTCCGCCAAATCTTCCCAAACTCAACCAAATGGTCATCAACTGCAACCAAGCTTTGTAGGCAAGATCCTAGTGCAGTTGGGGAGCTATCCCAAAGAATTCATTGCTCAATTTGGCTTAGAGCAAAGGGAGGAAAGAGATTTTGGGAAAAGCTCAAGAACGAAGAACTCCGCAAGGAAAATGCCCGATCTACGCACTCGTGAGGTTTGAGGAGAATTCCTTCGGTGCAAAGAAGCTCCTCACGATTACGCACAACTTGGTTCAAATGGATTTGCAAGAGCTACTCCCTACAAAGAGAAATCATCTCGGGAAAAGAGGGAGCAAAAGAAAAACACGAAGAACACAAGCAAAACGGGGACACAATCACGAAATCGAAGCCACCATGGCTTACGGAGGTTACGGCCTCCGATTCCTCGCGACAAACTCAAGTTCTTACAAAGGTTGGTGGAAGCAACCTAGGGATCTCATGAACTAGAGAGAGAGAGAGGGGGGGCAAGTGATTAGGGTTCAAGAGATAGGATGAGGGATACCCCTTCACCCCCTACTTATCGGGCTTTGGCTATTTCCCGAAGACCCCCCTAGATACATTGAGTGAACTACCTAGCCAAAGCATTGCAGTCCAAGCTCCGGAAAATATCTCCCGCATTTTGAATGGATGGGCCCGCGTCCTGCCGGGAGTTGCTGTCGCCTTGACGCAACCTCCAGGATTCCGCCACGTGCCATCCCCGCTTCCTCGGAAGCTCCGCCTAGGTTTTGAGGCCCAAACCTAGGAAACCCGCCACCGGTAGCTTTGGGCTCAACTACCGAACCCCGAGTTTTGAGGCCCAAACTCGGAAACCGTCCTCGGATGGTTTTGAGGCCCAAACCACCAAACCGCTCGACTCAAGCCACCTTGTGCTCGCCCGATCGAACTCCGAGTCCCATGAGACTCCGCTCGACCCGCTCGTCCACCGTCTTGACTCGGTCAACTCGGTCTACCTCCATGTCTTCTCGCACTTGCCGGTGCCAAGTACTAGCCACCACAGCTAGTCCGCCGGCGCCCATGGTCCCTCAGTCCGAGCCCCGCTTCCGCCCCTCACCGCTCTCAGTCCATCGGCAGGGCAAGCCTCTACTCGACCTTCTCCACGCCATTGACCACTGTCACTAGGCATTGCACCTACACACCACAACCCGATAGACAGGCACACATTTGCTTTCGCAAAGGGTTAGAATCAAGCCACTCAAACAGAACCGCTCAAGTGTTGGGCAATCACTCATCACAAAACCGAACTACATGGATACTTACCCACCATGTTTTCGCAATCTCCCCCTTGATGAGTGCATTGTCAACACAAGTGCATTTCAGATTTGAGCCACAAGGTAAAGCTCTCCAAATGACCAAAATGCTGAGAAATCCAAAACGGGGTCACTTGAGAGAAGCAAAGCGAATCCAAAACTTGGTTCCCAAAGACATGGGCAACAGCTCGACGCAACCTAGCAAAACAAAACTAGCCCTCAAGAAGAGGCAGGAAACGGACTCAACACCGCTAGCAAAACAAGATACCAATTGAAGCCTACCAAGGCTCAAGAAACCAATTGAAAACACCAAGGGAACTCCAAAGATACCAATTAAAACACTTACGTCCCCTAATGCACAAGAAGCAATCGAAACCTGTCGAAGTCAACAAAGCAAGCTAGACCCTCCAGAAGAGGCAGAGGCTCAACACATCTAGCAAAAGCTCCCCCTGGGAAAATGCACACTCAAGATAACAAGAGAGGGTGAAAAGAGCCAAGTACGCAAAAAAGATACCAATGGAAGGACCAAAGCGAACCTAAGCTTAAAAGGCCACAAATTCCAAATCTCCCCCTTGGATGGATATGGGAATGAAATGCACACCTTTTCTCCCCCTTGTTGATACATGCAACTCATCAAAGCTCAAGGACTCAAAGAGATAGTCACAAATGCTATGAAATGCAAGATGAGTGCAAAAGCTTCATACTTAGAGCTAAGACAATGAATAGATGCTCTAAGTGATGTGATCCTGTGAGAATAGGAAAAGCTCTACGTGCCTAACAAAGACTCAAGTTGAGTGTAAGATCACTTTAGAAGCTATTTTAGAGAGCATTTACATGTGAGAGCAAGGAATGGGTATCACCTCCTAGAGACAATTAGAGATGGCAAACAAGATAGGATCTATCTCAAAGCAATCTCATGTATAGAAAGTAGAACTATCCCTAGCACAGTTCATACAACAAGCCAATGACCCAACGGAATGAATTTTTCAATTTTCAGAGTTTTGCAGCCAAAATTCAGTTTTAGGCACATTTAAGTTGTATACGAGTGTTTGTAAGCAAAGTAATGCCACTGCTTACCAACCAAGCAAAGTCAAAGGACTTAATACACCTGTTTTGGTCATACACGACACCGCTCAAGTATCAACCCATATGGGAAGCAGTCTCGAACACACGGTGAAGTGCTCACAATGCGAACCCAACTCGATCTTTCCAATTCACAAAACAGAGAGCAATTTCATTTTAGATCAATTTTAAGCATGGTGCTCAACGGAAGTGAATGAAGCAATGAAGAGCCATAGTTACAAGCTATATACTAGACAGCTAAGAAGGATCTTCAAAAGCCTACACATGCTAGTGCCATTTCAGAGGTGACATGGGGAATTAAATTCACTTTTAAAGCTTTTCTAACTTAGCTCTATTGCATATCATATAGATCAAAAAGAGTCTAAGTTAGGCAAGACCATAGACACATAAAGCACCGCAAACAGAACATAGATTCATTATATTGGCTATAAGTATGAAGCTTAAAACGAACTATGTCACAAATGCAAATGAGATGCACAATGCAATGACACCCACTAACACTAACAAGACACCAATTGAGAAGAAGGACAAATAAAAGACGAAAAGAACCAAAAAGAACTATAAAACACAAAACTTTCCTCCTGTAAAAAGGAAAGCAAACAACCAACTCGCCTTGAAGGCAAGAAAACACAGCTTGATCCAAAGGCTTTGTGAGAATATCCGCAAGCTGGTTGTGGGTCTCGACATGCCGGAGGTCAATGTCGCCCTTCTCGTAGTGAACTCGCAAGAAATGAAAGAGGACCTCAATGTGCTTGGTATTTGAATGAAATACGGGATTTTTGGTCACACTAATTGCACTTGTGCTATCACAAAGCAGAGACACCTTAGTACGCTCAAGACCGAAATCTCTCAAAGTGGCAATCATCCAAATCAACTGCGAGCAACAACTAGCCGCGGCAACATACTCAGCTTCGCACGTCGACTGTACCACACTAGACTATTTGCGAGAAGACCATGAAACCAAAGAAGACCCAAGAAACTGGCAAGTCCCAGAAGTGGACTTCCGATCAAGTCGGCAACCAGCAAAGTCGGCGTCAGAATAACCACAAAGCTCAAGAGAAGAAGAGGTGGAATACCAAAGTCCAAATTCGGGAGTGAAGCGCAAGTACCTCATGATGAGTTTTACCGCTTGCCTGTGCAAAGTCCGTGGGGATGCGTGAAAGCGTGCACACAAGCAGACGGTGAACTGAATGTCCGGCCGAGTCGCTGTCAAGTACAGAAGTGACCCGATCATGCTTCGGTACTCCGTCTGATCCACCGCCTCTCCTTCCTCATCCGCATCCAAGGCAGTCATAGTCGACATGGGCGTTGAGAGGGGATTTTCCTCACCCATGTCAAACTTCTTCAAGATATCCTTCGTGTACTTGCCCTGGTGCACAAACGTCCCTTCCTGGGTTTGCTTGATTTGCAACCCGAGAAAGAAGGTCAACTCTCCCATCATACTCATCTCAAATTCCTTGCTCATAATATCTGCAAACTTGGCAACAAGAGCATGAGAAGAACCACCAAAGATGATATCATCCACGTATATTTGGCAAGGAGAGTGTCTTTGCCTTGCTTGAGGAGAAACAACGTCTTATCTACCGATCCCATTTTAAAACCCATAGCAAGCAAAAAGGTTTTTAGCCTATCATACCATGCTCTAGGTGCTTGTTTCAAACCATACAAAACTTTGTGAAGTTTGAAAACATGGTTTGGAAACTTGTGATTTTCGAAACCGGGAGGTTGTTTAACATAAACTTCCTCCTCTATATAGCCGTTTAAGAAAGCACTTTTAACGTCCATTTGAAAAAGTTTAAAACCCTTAGAATCCGCAAAAGCTAGAAGGATTCTAATGGCTTCTAAACGAGCTACGGGAGCAAAGGTTTCCTCATAGTCTATTCCCTCCTTTTGACAAAAGCCTTGAGCTACCAACCTAGCCTTGTTGCGCACTACCACCCCATCCTCACTTTGTTTATTTTTGAAAACTCATTTGGTACCTATGGGGTGGCAACTAGGTGGTGGAGGAACTAAGACCCAAACGCAGTTTCGCTCAAAGTTTTCTAACTCCTCATGCATGGCATTAACACATTCCGGATCCATCAAAGCGTGTCCAACATCTCGGGGCTCAAAAGAAGCGACAAAAGCCGAATGAGCAAAGTGAGAGATATAGGACCTGGACCGTGTGACTCGACGGTCAATGTCGCCGATGATGTTCTCCGGCGGGTGCTGCCGTTAGATGTGACAGGGAGCCTGCTTGGACGAAGTGGCCTCCCCCTCAATAGCAGCTAGAGCTCCCTCAGGTGCAGCGTGCACCATCTGAGGAAGTTGATCGAACGGCCCCCATGTAGAGGAAGTAGTTGGGTCGGGACCGTGAGCCAAAGTGGACGTCGCAGGGTCGACGGGGGCAGCCGATGGAGTCGGCTCGGTATCACCCCAATCGGCATCGTCCTGCTCCTCCTCCACAAAGATGCTAGTGTTCACCTCACCATCACCTGCAAGCTCAAAAGCAATGGAAACATAGGGCATAGTCTCATCGAAGGTAATCTCCCAAGTCTCCATCACTCAGTTAGTCTCAAGATTAAGTGCACGATAAGCACGAGAGTGAGTAGAATAACCAAGAAAGATACCGTCAGAAGACTGTGATTCAAATTTATCCAACTTACCGCCCTTTTTGAGGATGAAGCACCTGCACCCAAACACCCGTAGGTGACTTACCTTGGGTGGTCTCCCAAATCGCAACTCATAAGAAGTCTTTTTCTTGAAAGCTCGGAGAAAAATGCGATTGGAAACATAGCAAGCAGAACTGAGTGCCTCGGCCCAATACTGCCTAGGAGTCCTATGCTCATCGAGCATCGTCCTGGCCATCTCAACAAGGGTCCGATTCTTGCGCTCAACAACACCGTTCTGCTGGGGAGTGTGAGGTGAGGAAAACTGGTGATCGAGACCCAAAGAAGAGCAAAGAGTTACAAAGTGAGCATTCTTGAATTCTGTGCCATTGTCACTGCTGATAGCTCTCATGGCATTCTTAGGTAGCTCATTTTGCAATCTCAAAATCAGATCTCGAACAAGCGGAAAAGCCTCATCCTTACTCTCCAAAAAGAACACCCAAGAGTACCTCGAGTAGTCATCAACGACTACAACAACATAACACTTCCCTCCCTCCAACCTAACCTGAGCTGGACCAATTGTGTCCATGTGTAAGAGCTCGTCTTTAGGTTGCATCATGCCACTTACAGTACCTCGTCTTTAGCAGTATCGAAAGTTAATATTTCAACCTCCTTCTGACCAAACGGACAAGATATCGGCTTCTTATCCTTCACCCATTCAGCAACGCTAACATATGTCCCTTCATCTGATTCAGACTCTTCTTCCCGTTCGATGAAAGACACCTTCTTGTTCCAAGTCTTTCTAGGTTTGAAGGCTTTGATTTCCTGATCGGCAACTCTCTGTACGAGATGGCTCAGACTCTCGAACCCTTGAGATGCATACTTGTCCCTGATGTGTGGCAGCAATCCCTGGAAGGCTAGATCTGCCAATTGTCGATCATCCAACACTAAGTTGTAGCATTTATTCTTTACATCCTGAAGCCTTTGGACGGAGCTTTCTACCGATTTGTCATTGCGCTGTTTAAGCTTGACCAAATCGGTAATCCTCTTCTTATGAACGCCAGAGAAGAAGTATTGGTGAAACTGCTTCTCTAGATCAGCCCAAGTAATCAGAGAATTTGGAGGAAGCGAGATGAACCATGTGAATGTCGATCCAGACAAAGACGACGATAAAAATCTCACCCTTAGCTCATCTCTGCTAGCTGCCTCTCCACATTGGATAATAAAGCGGTTGATGTGCTCCATCGTCGATGTGTCATCTTGTCCAGGCAACTTTGTGAAATCCGGCACCTTGTACCGATTTGGGAGATGAATCAGGTCATAGGCCTGAGGGTACGGCGTTCGATAAGAGTACGTATTGACCTTAGGCTTAATACCGAACTGCTCTTTCATCACTTCGGCTATTTTATCGACCCAGTACGCATCCTGATCCTGCCGATGGATCGGCTGAATATTAACTGGCTGGGCCGACGGATACATTCCTTCTGGCCTTTGCGGCAGATAAGTTGATCCAATTGGTATAGGCGCAGCACCACCTGGCTGAATATTAGGCACCGGTTGATTTGCCGATGTATAACCTTGGACGCTTACTGGGGCATATTGCGACATGATATTCATCGGTCGATATACCGATGTTTCATTCCGAGAGTTTGTCGGGTAATGGTACTATTGTGCTCCCGCTACTTGGTATCCAAGTTGTACCACCTGTTGTTGAACTGGACTGGTCCATACAGGATTATAAGTCATCGGCATGTGAATTGCCGATAATTGATAACTACCCGGCGCCTGCTGCTCCTGCACCTTGGAATAATCAACAAATTGACCTCCTTGGTGTACTGACATCCCAGCATGAGGATTTGCCATCATCATGGGACGATTCATCACTGCCAAATCTTGTTGCATCGGCAAAGTGGTTGCCTATAAGGCACTTTAGGTATCACCATCTGAAGATCTCCTGGCGGCAACTGTGCATTTGGAGAAGACGTAGCGTAATGTACTATCGGACTCATCGGCTGTGCCGATATTATCGACTCCATAGAGGCTTTTCCCACTGCACTATTACCTTGGACCAGTTTAGCATCGACAGATGAATCCGGAGGCATACCGTATCCCCACCAGCTAGCGGGAGTCGGCTGACTCTGGACTATATGTCCTGACATTGCCGATGCCACCGGATCGGTGTTCAACCGAACGACGCTTGCAGGGCTTGATCTCGGTGGTGTAGTTTCATCGGTAGAAGGATCCACAGGTTGGAACGCTGGAGCCGCCGATGAAGTCATGGTGGATGACGATCCAGGTTGATGATACGCTGGACCAACATACCTAGGTGGCTGTCCTTCTTTGAAAGATTGTATGACAGCATTGTATACAGTATTGGACAGCACATTGGAGTGGCTAATCAACGCCTGATTTAACGTAGAATTAACCATGTCTTGCAACTTACCAGGATTGGCATCGAATGTGACCTGCCGAGGAAACGACGGATCTTGCTTCTAGACTGCGTCGCTGCTCCTGTTTAGGCTGAAGGATTTCAGATATAGCTGCTTGTACTCCTCCATAGCCTGCTCCATAGCTTGCTTCTGATCATCTTTCAGATCTGCTTCGAAGACTTCAATGACGTTGCTTGGATCAACGTCAGTAGAACCACTCATGATCTTGATCAAGAGATGTATCTACGGTCCCACCGGGTGTGCCAAAAGAGGTGTTGACACAAAAAGCGTCGGATCTGCGAACACCTCGGGCTTATACCTGAACTCGATATCCAAAGGTGTGCCAGTCGATTTGACCAGTTAATCGACAAGGACGATAACTAGAACAAGATTGAACGAGACGACAGCGATACGCCCGGACGTCAAAGCTCAACTTGATCAAAATGCAGAACTTGCGAAGGCGACGGAGGTCGTGTAGATGCTGCCCGTCGAGACGTCGTAAGAATTCGTAGGTAAACTAGAACTAATGCGATGAAAGTAGATGCTGAAAAAGTAGATAAAAAGTAATAGGTTCTGTATTTGATTAATTAATATTTTCTACACCGCCCCTGGGTACATATTTATACTCCGGTAAAAGGAGTTATACATAGACACGACTCGTACCTAAACAAAACTCCTATTTTTAAGGAAATAAAACGACTCGTGCAAGAGTCGGACTCAAACTAAAACAATAATATTAGCATAAAATCGCTAGTTTCCTTATCCGTTTCCCTTACGATGAAAATTTCCATCGGCAGACTCTTTCAATCCGCAATTTCCTTCTATTGCCATCGGCAACTTCCTGCTGACGTTAGCCACATCATCCTGTATCCATCGGCAATATTCCCGATCGGCAATGTTCTCCTGTTTCCATCGGCAACACCCTTCTGATCAGCCAATACCTTCTTTCGTTTCTTCAATCTCCTGTTTCCATTGACAATCTGATTGATGGGATGCTGATGTCGATAAGGAAAAGAAACCATCTTTCTACCGATAGGTATGACTGCCCTTCTACCGATCAGTGTATCCGATTCATATTGACACGTACAAAAAATGGTGTCAATGGCATCAAAGTCCATATTCCATCTTTTTATGGCCCAGTGTGCCTTGAACTCTAGTTCAACAGGTAGGTTGCAAGTCTTCCCATATACGAGTTGATATGGAGACATTCCAATTGGAGTTTTGTATGCAGTCCGGTATACCCAAAGTGCATCGGGTAACTTGTCCTTCCATGTTGTTCCCATTTCATTCACTGTCTTCTGGAGAATATTTTTGATCTGTTTGTTTGAGGTTTCTGCTTGGCCACTTGTCTAAGGATGATAAGGTGTAGCGATGTTGTGGTGGACCCCATGTCTCGCTAGGTACTTTCCAAATCGTTTGTCGATGAAATGTGATCCTCCATCACTTATCACTATTCTGGGGACTCCAAATCTTGGAAATATGGTCTCTTCAAACATCCTCTTTGAATTCACGTTGTCGGCATGCTTGCAAGGTAGTGCCTCTACCCACTTGGAGACGTAGTCAACTGCCACCAAGATGTACTCACATTTCTTTGATGGGGGGAATGGTCCCATATAGTTGATTCCCCAAACATCAAAGAGCTCTATCTGCAAATTACTAGTGAGTGGCATGGCATCCCTTGAGTTTATGTTGCCGTGTCTTTGACATGGCCCATATCTTCTGATAAATTCTCTAGTGTCTTCATACATTGCTGGCCAATAGAATCCACACTGCCCAATCTTTGCATGTGTGCGAAATGCTCCATAATGACCTCCGTATGGTGATGAGTGGCATCTTTCAATGATCTTCATCCCTTCTTCAATAGTCACACATCTCCTGAGTAAGCCATCAGAGCATACTCGGAAGAGGTATGGCTCATCCCATATGTGTGAACGACTCTCTTGAATAAGCTTTCTTCTATCTCCTCCTGGTGGTATATATCCCGAAACCATAAAATTAACAATATCTGCATACCAGGGGTCGGATCTATTGATTCCGTAGAGCATGTCGTCCCGGAGTGAATCATCGATGGGTAGTTCCTGCGGATTCTCAAAATACATTCTAGACAAGTGATCTGCAATAGGGTTATCTACTCCCCTTTTATCTTTTATTTCCAAGTCAAACTCTTGGACCAGCAGGATCCATATTATTAAATGAGGTTTAACATCTGTTTTAGTGAGCAGATATTTTAAAGCAGCATGATCAGAATAAACAATTACTTTGGCTCCGACTAAATAAGATCTAAATTTGTCTATAGCGAAAACAACAGCCAGGAGCCCTTTTTCAGTGGTTGCATAATTAAGTTGAGGTCTTGTCAACGTTTTACTAGCATAAGATATTGCATGATGCTTCTTATCCTTAGTTTGTCACAAAACTTCCCCTACAACATAATCACTAGCATCACACATAATTTCAAAAGGTAAAGACCAATCAGGGGGTTGAATGATTGGTGCAGAGATGAGTGTTGTTTTCAATAATTCAAAAGAATTTAAACAAGCATCATCAAATATGAAAGGAACATCCTTGGCAAGCAACAAAGTTAAGGGTCTAGCAATAAATGAAAAATCTTTTATGAATCTTCGATAAAAACCAGCATGACCAAGAAAGCTTCTTATTCCTTTCACATTTATAGGCGGAGGTAACTGTTCAATTACTTCAATTTTAGCTTTGTCTACCTCAATGCCTCTTTCAGATATTAGGTGCCCTAACACTATTCCTTCTTTGACCATAAAATGAAACTTTTCTCAATTAAGGACTAAATGTTTTTCTTCACATCTTTGCAAAACTTTGTCTAAATTTTCAAGACAACTATCGAAAGTTTTTCCATAAACAGAGAAATCATCCATGAAAACTTCCATAATATCTTCAATCATATTAGAAAATATAGACATCATGCATCTTTGAAAAGAGGTTGGAGCATTACATAGCCCAAAACACATTCTACGATAAGCATAAGTTCATTGGTCATCAGGATGGATCAGGATTTGGTGATACCCTGAATATTCATCTAAGAAAAAGAAGAAAGAGTGGTTGGCTAACCGCTCTAACATCTCATCTATAAAGGGTAGAGGAAAGTGATAGTTTTTTCGTAGCTTTTTTTAGCTTTCTGTAATCTATACACATCTGCCATCCTGTGATGGTGCGTTGAGGAATCAGCTCATTCTTCTCATTTGTGACAACAGTCATGCCTCCCTTCTTAGGCACAACTTGCACTGGACTTACCCATTCACTATGCGGCACGGGGTATATAATCCCTGCATGCAACAATTTTAAAACTTCCTTTTTAACTACTTCTCTCATCGCGTTATTGAGTCTTCGTTGGGGCTCTCGAGAAGGTGAAACAGAAGGATCTGTTGGAATGCGATGAGTGCATATTAAAGGACTGATTCCAGTGAGATCTTGGAGTGAGTAACCAAAGGCTGAACGATGTCTTTCTAGAACAGCCATCAAACGCAGAGTTTGCTCCTGAGTGAGTTTATCACTTATGATTATAGGAGACTCTGGATCGTTATAGAGGAAAGCATAAGTAAGACCGGGTGGTAGAGGTTTAAGCTCTATAGGAGGTCTAGGCGTTTATGCAAACTCGTCTAAGGGTTCAGGTTTAGAAGGATTAGCTTCTTCTTCTATGAAGAAAGGAGCATCTTCTTCTAAGTCTGGTTCATTGAAAAGCTCTAGAGAAGCAGTTTTTACTTCCTCCATAGGATGAGGCAAAAGATAAGATTCAGTTTTACTGTTCAAAGAATGAGAGATTGATATTGGGATTTGAAAACTCTTTCGAAAAGAAATGTTTAGTTTCCCATTTTGTCCTTTATAAAGAAGTCCTCTAAAAGGTTGTCCTAGCAAAAGGTCGTGGTCCCATGTATCAAAGATATAAAATTTCAAACGAACCATGGCACCATCTACCATAATGGGTAAGACGTGTAAAATTCCAAGACTGGGGACTATATGTCCGTCAAGATTCTTCATGAACTTTGTTGTTGGGGTTAAAGTCACATTGCCCAATAATTCATGTGCAAGTGATTTAGACATGATATTGACCCCCACAACTGGATTATAGAGAGCATCAAATTGTTCTGAACTGAAAGCACAACTTATTGGAATAGAAGGTGAATCCAAACAAATCACATCAGAGGAAAGCTCTGATTCTTCTAACCATTCGCTACTTATGATTGATACAAGCTCTCCCAAAATGCTTCTGTCTGGCATTTGGTATATATGGTTGCTAAGGTGATGATTTCGTGGTTTTGAAATAGAAACATAATTTAAAATGTTTCCGAAATCAGTGAAAAGATCAGGATCTATATCCAGCATGAAATCAGGTGGTGGAATTTCTTCCTTTTTAGGCTCAGAACTTGGGATAGCTGAAGTGGATGTTGGATCTGGCAAGGTATTGTCTTCAGCTTCGTGAGTTTCTTCATGGAGGGTATTATCCAACTCAGCATCTAGGATTCTATCTAAAGTTGACTTTGCTTCTATGGATGGTACATGAAAGAAAGAACCTCCAGATGTGGTGTTTAGCAACTCTCTCTCCTTTCTACGAAGATCTTTATAAAAATGTTGAAGAAGAATAGGGCCTTCGATGCTAAGGTGTGGTCCAGATTCTAAAAGCTCAAGAAAACGTTTCCAGGAGTAAGCCAAAGATTCGTTCTCTTCTTGTTTGAAGGTCAGAACCTTGACTCTAAGGTCGATGATTTGGGTGATGGGATAAAAATCTAAACAGAAGTTGGAGCGCAAAACTCCCCAATCTCCTTATTGTTGTCTTACCTTCTGATTATACCATTGTTTAGTTCTTCCTTTTAAATAAAAAGGAAAAAGCTTCCAACGTAAAGTTTTATCAGATATGCCTTCTATGCGAAGACAATCACATGTTTGCTCAAAATATCGAATATGAAGGTAAGGATTTTCGTCTTCCTTTCCTGAAAAGGATAGGCTTTGAAACATTGCAATCAACCGCGGACTCAACCTAAACTGGGGAGTTTGGATAGGCTGTGATGACTCCCATGGTAAAAGGTCGGTCTCCGTGGGTGCAGAAAATTGATAGATAGGTGTGGAATTTAGATTTTCCATAAGGATAGAATAGGTAAGAAAAGATAAAAGTATAGATACAAGATAATAGCAAGATTCAAGGTTATCTCAGCAAACCGTCTTTCTCCCCGACAATGGCGCAAGAAATGCTTGTTGATATTTGTTAACGCAAACAGAGAAATCACTTGGAAGTAATCCGCAAGCGCACGGATACCGGTGAGCACTTCACCCGGGAGATTATCCAGAGTATCGTAATTTATATTTCCACAGGGAGAAAGGGTGCGTCTGACTAACCAATCTATGCTATTAACCTTTTGGCTATTAACAAGGCGATCTAGATATGTGCAATTATAGACGATCACGACTGTAGTCTCGTTCTAGTCTAGATAAGATATGTGTTATTATTCTATTGGGGAGAACCATCGTGATAAGAGACACCTCAGAGAATGCTTATCACGCGGCCTATAAACCCTACCAGTCCTTCTAACGGGATTGTGGGTTCCAAAGGTATCTACGGAATTGTCACTTTCCGAGCTACTACCACAAATCCGGCTAGACAGGAGATATCTATGAGTATCCTATCCCAAACACCACGTTTACGCTAAAGATGATTACCCTACACTCTACGCGAAGAGAATAAAGTAAACTCAGAAACCAAAGAATTAATAAACAGGGAACTTACTAGAATTAGAAGTCGAATTACCGAAGAAATCCTAGGAACAAGCCTCGGGTTAGGAGTCTTGATCCCGTCGATACAAACCGGAGAAAAGACACCGACAGGCCGGGCTTCCTCCAATCCACACCTCCACTCTAACTCTCTCAATCTAATCTCACCTGTATGCTAAGCCCTAGAGAAGAGATCCATAAGGGATCCTCTCTGGAAAATATGTAAATGAATAATGGATTGCTTTTTGCCAGGGGGCAGGGTCCTCCTTATATAGCCCCCTCAAATGAACGTGGACCGTTGGATCAAGCCGACCTTAATGGATGGTGTAGATGTGATCTCAAAGGCGGTGGAAACCCTAATCCACAAGGTAGAGCCTGATTGGCTCTTAGCCTTGGGCGGCCGCCCTAGGGGGGAGGGCGCCCGCCCTACCCTTCTAACAGGTGGGCCCCTCCTTCCAGGGGGTTGGTTCTGGAGTCTTCTAGATTGATCTTTTTCATACGGAGGTGTTATGTGTCTATGTAATCCTTATTTGTGGGCCTATTTTTCTCTTTTGCAGTTGTCTCCCTACAGAAACTGATAAACACCAAAACTCGTGGAATTTTGTTAGTTAAAACCCTATGTCTAGGTGGTATGTTGAAAATATATCCTTTCTTCTGCTTAGTTGACACTTAGAATTGATACTTAAGAGGTGTCAACAATAATCGGGACCGGGGCGGACACGGTGTTTGAGAGCCATCAGTTGTGACTGGTGAGTGGGTTCTTTCCGCCTGTGTCATTAGGAACCGTCCGTTGTTAAAGTCTGAGGGTAGTACTAATCATATACCTTTGGGAAGCTGGACTCTGGCTATTCTCGTCTTAAGAACGGTCAAACCGCACTGGGAGTGGAGAGATGGCGAGAGTAGTGTGTACCCTCCAAGTTAGCTAACTGGATGGAGGTGTACTGTGCTCTCGGGTGGCGGAACCCCGGTTTTGGCGAGAGGATCCAGGGAAAGGTAGTCATATGCGTGCTTTAGTGTTGTATATGTCGTGTGACTGGGAAGCCCTAGCTGGGATAAACCGGTTCGAATCATCGTGTTCCTCGGATATGGAAACATAACCCTGTTTTTATCAACGTAGTTAATAAAACTTAAATTGGATACTTGATGGTTTCCTTTCTTGGATGGTTTATTACCCTGTTATCGATCATAAATCTAGGTCTGTACTTGAGTAAATATTATGAACGAATTAAATGAATTTCAATTGTCTTTATAAATGCTCATTTATGCAAAATACTTGATTCTTGCAGACCACCCCTTGAATCCTATGACTTGCATACCTTTTGTCCACCAAATAATTTCTTTTGTCGGATAAGTCTTGTTGAGTACTCCCGTACTCAGGGTTTGTTAACCCCTGTTGCAGATGAGGGTCCCAAATCCGGTCTGTGTAGCTTTGTGCTGCATGACCGTTGTTTCAGTGGAGGATGATGAGGAGTAGTTGTTTTTCTTGACTCTTGGGCAAGAGTACCCCAGTTGTTTGTTTATACTCTATCATGGCTTGATGTAATAATATCGTATGACACTATGTTATGTTTCAAAACTTATGGTTTGTAATATGACTTCAAATTTACGCTACTTTGATGTAAATTAAATTATTGTATTACTTCTGCAATGTTTGTAATGAGGAGATCCTGTTCGGAAAGAGGTGAATGACCCGCTGCAAAGTGGTGACACCTGACAGACTAATTGAGACTTGGATCATTTGCTTTGGATTAAGTCGGATGGACATTAATGCTGGCAAGTGGGCCCTGTTCTTAAGAGGTTCTGTCACAACTCGAAGGAGTTGAGAGAGTTCTTCAGGGCGTCCTTTGGCGGTACAAATCTGACTTTGGATGCGTGAATCCCTTCGAAGTAGGGACGCTCTTCTTCAATGGTGTACTTGGCATTGTTGATCTCTCCCCTTCGGTTGGTCTTCACTCCTATGATCCTTTCCTTGGGCCTTGGTGGAAGAACCTTGGTCCCAGCAGGCACCTTGACGATGGGATCTTCCTTGGGTCCCTTGAGCAGGAGCGGTTGCAGTGGTGCAACAAGAACAGACTGAGCGTAGTAGGATTTACTATAGCTATGCTACTTTGGAGGAATGGTGGTGAGTGGGCGAGCATCATTGACTACGACTGGAGCTTTGGAGTCTGGATCTTCTTGCGGGAGCTAGTTGAGGTTAGTCCCATAGGGAACCATCCTCCTATCGGAGTTGCTGCTGCTGGCCATGGGAGCAAGGAGATCTAGTAAGAGTCTAAGCGAAAGCTAAGGAAATGATTGAATGATGATGATGGCTGATGTCAAGGGTTCTTTATGTAGGGGTGGAAAAGGCCTCTAGAAGCATCTACGGAGCAAATCTCGCAGCAAAATGGTTGGATAAGTGTTATGCAAGGTTTATCGGATAAGGGGAACTAGAAGGTTCGGGAGTGCAAAAGGCGGCGGCGAGATGTGACAGGAGTGGGGCGGCCGCCTTGGGCCTTAGGGCGTACGCCCTAGCCATGCCCCCTCTGCCAGGCCTCCTCTGCTCACTCATTTCTAGAAGGTTCTACGTACCGAAAAACATATGTATGTCCCAAGATACAAAAATTAAAGGTGATTGGGCCTTAAATTCACTTAAAAGATAGAAGTTAATTATGTCTATTTCTTCCGATTCTTCATTAGGTTCTAAAAATATTTTGAGACGTTGGTCATTTACCTTGAATTATGTACCTTCATTATTTTGAAGTGTGATTGCTCCGTAGGATGATGAATTGATTACCTTATATGGTCCTTCCCATTTGCTTCGTAGCTTTCCGTGTCCGAAGAGCTTTACCCTGGAATTAAAAAGTATTCCCTCCATCCCAAATTGTATGTCATTCCAAGAATCTCGGAGAGTCAAAGCATCTCAAGTTTGACCAAGAATTATAGACAAAACTATAAAGATTTATAACATCAAATAGGTATACTATAAAAATATAATTGATAACGAATCTAATGATACTTATTTGACATCATAAAATATGATTATATTGTTATATAAGTTTGGTCAAACTTAAGAAACTTTGACTCTCCAAGATTCTTGGAATGACTTACAATTTGGGATGGAGGGAGTAAAACCTTATCTCCGGGTGTGAACTCCTTCTTCTGGATCTTCTTGTCGTGCCATCATTTAACTCTTTCTTTGTATATCTTTCAATTGTGGTATGCTTTTTCTCTCCACTCCTCTAACTTTGATAATTGCATTTGTCTTTTCTCTCCAGCGGCATTCAAATCCATGTTCCATCTTTTTATGGCCCAGTATACTTTAAACTATAGTTCAATAGGTAGGTGACAAGTCTTCCCATATATGAGTTGATATGGAGACATTCCAATTGGAGTTTTATATGTAGTCTAGTATGCCCAGAGTGCATCAGGTAACTTGTCCTTCAATGTTGTTCCCATTTCATTCACTATCTTCTGAAGAATGTTCTTGATTTATTTGTTTGAAGTCTCTGCTTGGCCACTTTTCTGAGGGTGATAAGGTGTAGCCACGTTGTGGCAGATCCCATGCTTTGCTAGATACATTTCAAAATGTTTGTCGATGAAATGTGATCCTCCATCGCTTATCACTATTCCGGGGACTCCAAATCTTAGAAATATGATCTCTTCAAATATCCTTTTTGAATTTATGTTGTCGGCATGTTTGCAAGGTGATGCTTCCACCCACTTGGAGACGTAATCAACCGTCACCAAGATATACTCATAATTCTTTGATGGGGGAAATGGTCCCATATAGTCGATTCCCCAGACATCAAAGAGCTCTATCTGCAGATTGTTGGTGAGTGGCATGGCATCCCTTGAGTTTATGTTGCCGTGTCTTTGACATGGCCCGCATCTTCGGATAAATTCTCTAGTGTATTCATACATTGCTGGCCACTAGAATTCACATTGCCAAATTTTTACATGTATGCGGAATGCTCCATAATGGCCTCCATATGGTGATGAGTGACATCTTTTAATGATCTTCATTCCTTCCTTGATAGTCACACATCTCCTGAGTAAGCCATCAGAGCGTACTCGGAAGAGGTATGGCTCATCCCATATGTGTGAACGACTCTCTTGAATAAGCTTTCTTTTGTTTCCTCCTGGTGGTACATATCCTAAAACCATAAAATTAACAATATATGCATACCAGGGGTCGGATCTGTTGACTCCGTAGAGCATGTCGTCCCGGAGTGAATCATCAATGGGTAGTTCATGCGGATTCTTAAAATACATTCTAGACAAATGATCTGCAACAGGGTTTTCTACTCCCCTTTTATCTTTTATTTCTAAGTCAAATTCTTGGAGCGGCATGATCCATCTCATTAAATGAGGTTTAGCATCTTTTTTAGTGAGCAGATATTTTAAAACAGCATGATCAGAATAAACAATTACTTTGGCTCCGACGAAATAAGATCTAAATTTATCTATAGCAAAAACAACAGCCAGGAGCTCTTTTTCAGTGGTTGCATAATTAAGTTGAGGTCATGTCAAAGTTTTACTAGCATAAGCTATTGCATGATGCTTCTTATCCTTAGTTTTTCCCAAAACTGCCCCCACATCATAATCACTAGAATCACACATAATTTCAAAAGGTAAAGACTAATCAGGGGGTTGAATGATTGGTGCAGAGATGAGCGCTTTCTTTAACAATTCAAAAGCTTTTAAACAAGCGTCATAAAAAATGAAAGGAGTATCCTTGGCTAGCAAAAGAGTTAGTAGTCTAGCAATAAATGAAAAGTCTTTTATAAACCTTCGATAAAAGCCAGCATGACCAAGAAAACTTCTTATTCCTTTCACATTTACAGGCGGATGTAACTGTTCAATTACTTGAATTTTATCTTTGTCTACCTCAATGCCTCTTTCAGATATTAGGTGTCCTAGCACTATTCCTTCTTTGACCATAAAATGACATTTTCCCAACTAAGGACTAAATGTTTTTCTTCACATCTTTGCAAAACCATGTCTAAATTTCCAAGACAACTATCAAAAGTTTTTCCATAAACAGAGAAATCATCCATAAAAACTTCCATAATATCTTCAATCATGTCAGAAAATATAGACATCATGCATCTTTGAAAAGAGGCTGGAGAATTACACAACCCAAAAGACATTCTACGATAAGCATAAGATCCATAGGGGCATGTAAAAGTGGTTTTGCTTTGGTCATCAGGATGGATCAGGATTTGGTGATACCCTGAATATCCATCTAAGAAACAGAAGAACAAGTGGTTCGCTAATCGCTGTAACATCTCATTTATAAAAGGTAAAGGAAAGTGATCCTTTTTTGTAGCTTTGTTTAGCTTTCTATAATCTATACACATCCGCCATCCCGTGACGGTGCATTGCGGAATCAGCTCATTCTTTTCATTTGTGACAACAGTCATGCCTCCCTTCTTAGGCACAACTTGCACTTGACTTACCCACTCACTATGCGGTACAGGATATATAATCCCTGCATGCAGCAATTTTAAAACTTCCTTTTTAACTACCTCTCTCATCACGTTATTGAGTCTATGTTGTGGCTCTTGAGAAGGTGAAACAAAAGGATCTGTAGGAATGCGATGAGTGCAAATTATAGGACCGATTCCAGTGAGATCTTGGAGTGAGTAACCAAAGGTTGAACGATGTTTTTCTAGGACAGCCATCAAGCGTAGACTTTGCTCCTGAGTGAGTTTATCACTTATGATTATAGGAGACTCTGGATCATTATTGAGGAAAGCATAAGTAAGACCGGGTGGTAGAGGTTTAAGCTCTATAGGAGGTCTAGGCGTTTCTGCAAACTCGTCTAAGGGTTCAGGTTCAGAAGGGTTAGCTTCTTCTTCTATGAAGAAAGGAGCATCTTCTTCCAAATTTGGTTCACTAAAAATCTCAAGAGAAGCAGTTTTTACTTCCTCCAAAGGATTAGGTAGAAGATATGATTCAGTTTTATTGTTCAAAGAATGAGAGATTGTCATTGGGATTTGAAAATTCTTTCTAAAGGAAATATTTAGTTTCCCATTTTCTCCTTCATAAAGAAGTCTTCTGAAAGGTTGTCCTAGCAAAAGTTTATGGTCCCATGTATTAAAGATATAAAAGTTGAAACGAACCATGGCACCTTCTACCATAATGGGTAGGACATGTAAAATTCCAAGACTGGGGACTATATGTCCGTCAAGATTCTTCATGAACATTGTAGTTGGGGTTAAAGTCACTTGGACCAATAATTCATGTGCAAGTGATTTAGACATGATATTGACCCCCACAACAGGATTATAGAGAGCATCAAATTGATCTGAATTGAAAGCACAGCGTATTGGAATAGAAGGTGAATCCAGATGGATCACATAAGAGGAAAGCTCTGATTCTTCTAACCATTCGCTGCTTATGATTGATACAAGCTCTCTCAAAATGCGTCTACTTGGCATTTGGTATAAGGTGATGATTTCGAGGTTTTGAAATAGAAAGGTAGTTTGAAATATTTCCGAAATCAGTAAAAAGATTAGGATCTATATCTAGCATGAAATCAGGTGGTGGAATTTCTTCCTTTTTAGGCTCAGAACTTGGGATAGCTGAAGTGGATGATGGATCTGGCAAGGTATTCTCTTCATCTTTGTTAGTTTCTTCATGGAGGGTATTATCCAACTCGACATCTAGGATTCTATCTAAGGTTAATTTTTCTTCTATGGATGGTACATGAAAGAAAGAACCTCCAGATGTGGTGTTTAGCAACTCTCTATCCTTTCTACAAAGACCGTTATAAAAATGTTGAAGAAGAATAGGGTCTTCGATGCTAAGGTGTGGTCCAGATTCTAAAAGCTCAAGAAAACGCTTCCTGGAGTAAGTCAAAGATTCGTTCTCTTCTTGTTTGAAGGTCAGAACCTTGACTCTAAGGTCGATGATTTGGGTGATGGGATAAAAATCTAAATAAAAGTTGGAGCGCAAAACTCCCCAATCTCCTTATTGTTGGCTTACCTTCTGATTACACCATTGTTTAGCTCTTCCTTTTAAAGGAAAAGGAAAAAGCTTCCAACATAAAGTCTTATCAGATATGCCTTCTATGCGAAGACAGTCACATGTTTGCTGAAAGTCTCTAATATGAAGGTAAGAATTTTCGTCTTCCTTTCCTGAAAAGGATAGGCTTTGAATCATTGCAATCAACTGCGGACTCAACCTAAACTGGGGACTTTGGATAGGTTGTGATGACTCCCATGGTAATAGGTTGGTCTCCGTGGGTGTAGAAAACTGATAGATAGGTGTGGAATTTAGATTTTCCATAAGGATAGAAAAGGTAAGAAATAAAGAAATTCAAAAAATAAGAAAATATAAAAGTATAGGTACAAGATAATAGCAAGATTCGAGGTTATCTCAGCAAACCGTCTTTCTCCCCGGCAACGGCGCCAGAAATGCTTGTTGATATTTGTTAACGCAAATAGAAGAATCACTGGGAAGTAATCCGCAAGCGCATGGATACCGGTGAGCATGGAGATTATCCAGAGTATCGTAATTTGTTTTTCCACAGGGAGAAAGGGTGCATCTGACTAACCAAATCTATTGCTATTAACCTACAGGATACAAATAAGGTGATCTTGATATGAGTGATTAGAGAATACCGCAATAACACTCTCGTTCTAGTCTAGGAAAGATATGTGTTATTATTCTATTGGGAAGAGCCGTCGAGATAAGAAACACCACAGAGGATGCTTGGCTCGCGGCCTATAAACCCTACCGATCCTTCTAACGGGATTGTGGAATCCAAAGGTATCTACGAGATTGTCACGTTCTGAGCTACTACCATAGGTTCGGCTAGACAGGGGATATTTATAAATATCTTAGCCCAAACACCACGTTTATGCTAGAGATAATTACCCTACTCTCTATGCGAAGAGAATAAAGTAAACTCACAAACCAAAGAATAATAAAACAGATGACTTACTATAATTAGAAGTTGAAATACCGAAGAAATCCTAGGAGCAAGCCTCAGGTTAGGAGACTTGATCCCGAAGATACAAACTGAAGAGGAGACACTGACATGCCGGGCTTCCTCCAATCCACACCTCCACTCTAACTCTCTCAATCTAGAAGAGTAAACTCTAATCTCACATAGAAACTAAGGATAGTTTCTCTTGATTGCTAAGCCCTAGAGAATAGATCCATAAGGGATCCTCTCTGGCGAATCCTCTCTGGAAAATATGTAAATGAATAGTGGATTGCCTTTAGCCAGGGGGCAGGGGTCCTCCTTATATAGCCCCCTCAAATGAATGTCAGACGTCAGATCAAACCGACCTTAATGGAGGGGTTAGATTGATCCTCAAAGGCGGTGGAACCCTAATCCACGAGGCGAAGCCTCATTGGTTCCTGACCCTGGGCGGTTGCCCTACGGGGGAGGGCGCCCGCCCTACCCTGCTGACAGGTGGGCCCCTCCTTCCAGGGGGTTGGTCCTGGAGTCTTCTAAATTGCTCTTTTTCGTTCGGAACTGTTATGTGTCTATGTAATCCTTACTTATGGGCCTCTTTTGCTCTTTTGCAGTTGTCTCCCTACAGAAACAGATAAATACCAAAACTCGTGGAATTCTGTCAGTTAAAACCCTATGTCTAGGTGGTGTGTTGCAAATATATCCTTTCTTCTGCTTAGTTGACACTTAGAATTGATACTTAAGGAGTGTCAACGGAGGTCTAGAATTTTCAAAATACAAGGGAGAGGTTTTGATCTTCATTTCTTGGAAGGAGGTTGTTAAAAAAGGTTAGTTTATGTCCCTTTTGCCTCATTTAGCTCATTTTTGCTCAATTTGAGCCACATTTTGGATCTAGGGTTTCACCATGAGTGAGAGAGAAGAATACCTAGGTTATTTTCTTTGTTTATTCATGTGCGGTTGATTAAATTAATTATATAATATATCTCCTCTCTCCATTTTCACCTTCTACTAGAATCCACAAACATTCCGCGCGATAAGTGGTTTACAAAGGTAAGATCTAGTCTTTTTTTAGAGTAAGGTAAGATCTAGTCTAGACATCACGTCTACAGTATTCTTACTACTTTAACGCAACGTTTAAGGCTAAAGCACTCTACTTAAAGTAAAACGATGAACAAGCGCGGAAAGATGTATAACAGCTAAACCAGATTTAGAATATTGAATGCTATAAAGAACTCAGATGTATCACTTACAAGTGCTGAACATACAAGAGGATCGCATCCGATGAGGTACAGCTCGGAGAAGACGCCAGACAAGCCCAGCTCTCCTCCAGGCTCTCCTCACTCTCTTCCAACTAGCATAGCACTACTACAGAGCTCCGCTAAGATACCAAGGAGTAGTTTCTCCAATGAGGCATGAGTGAGAGTGAGGGCCTAGGGGGGTTTATTTATGCTAGAGGGAGACCTAGTGCCACGTTAGCGATTTGCGTCACTTCCATCATCCACTGTAGGATCAAACTGTCATTAGAACCGACTTAGATCAACGGGAGAGATCAAGTGGGTGCATGGAGGCATATAGGGAGTCGGTGGGGAGGTCGGTGCACCTTTTGGGCACCTGACCATGGTCAGCCGACCCCCCTGACAGGTGGGCCCTGCCCATTTCTTCTAGAAGTTGACCCCACTAGTCAGGAGGCATGTGGGTGGTCTCTGGCCCCACCTAGGCGGTCGGGCGACCGTGAGTTGGGGTCGTTGGCCTCTATCTTTCGTGTGGAGCATCACCCACATGTCATAGACACCTTGGCAATAGTTTTGTATTTTTCCGAGATAGTTTGTGGGCCCATGTATCCTCGTGATTTGATCTAGAGCCGTTGAGAAGAAGCACAGAGGAGATCCAAGGGTGAATCTTCACTCTAGGAGGTCTCTTATGGATCATGGGGCCTGTGGCGGCCTAGTGGCCCCACAGGGAGGTCGGCCGACCCCCTAAGTAGGCCCACTAGCTCCCAAAAGTCCCCATTTGTCATTACCTGCACTCAAATAGTCATGGGACATGTGGAACTAGTTATTGGGTAAAATAAGTTCAGGTTATGCTTGTTTTCCTTCAAATATGAGGATGTTGATGGTATTTTGATTGTGATAAAATAGCTCATAATTACCGTCAACAGTGACTCACCACCGCGCGGGGCGGCCATCGACGCCACCCTCATCGAGGAGGAGGACGGAGACGATGTCCATACACCCATGGCTGGGGCAGAGCCCTCTGCGCTCGCGCCACGGAGCAACCCGCAATCCTTGGACGCCCAGCAACGCTATCTGTGGGAACTCAACGACATGGAGCGAAACCTCGAGGATGGCCATCGACGAGTAACATTTGAGCATGAAAAGCTCAAACGCGAAACGGCCATGGCTTCCGAAGAGCCCCGCGCTCGTAGGGACGCCCGAACTGTGCATTAACGCATTATCAATGACGAGCACGGGATGCCGCAGTTCACGCGGGCGAGCCAGAACATCGCGGTGGCAGCGATGCTGCTCCGCAACCTCCCGGTCCCTAACACTCCCGACGGGAAGCTCTCCCACGACGAGCTGAAATCCATTATGGAGCGCGCCGGGAGATGTGGGCTCAACCCCAGCCACCAGGATGATCCGACGCCTAACGACCGGGAGGGCTCGGTTCACCAGGCTCCATGCCGGATGGACGTTGTAACACTCCAAATTTTGCATGATTTCAAAATAGTATGAAATTGTCTCTTTATGCAATTCTTGTTTATGCATTTAATCTAGATGCAAAATAAATACTGTTTTGGTAAAAAACCGACATATAGATACATGCTTGAGCATTCATGCTGGTGCATTCTCATTTCTGTTCTGAGTGGTTTTGAAAATAATTCAAACCTGTATTTGAAAATCTTATGGAAAAGCAGTTCTGGAAAATTGCAAAAACATTTATCTTTCCTCCTTTATCCTTTTCCCCTTTTTCGCCTGTTGCTTCTTTCCCCGCAGGCCCTCTTTTCCTTCTTTGCTCAGCCGTTCAGCCGCAAGGCCCAGCAGTCGGCCCAGCTGTGTAGCAAGGCGGATGCCGCCCTCCCTCTCTCCATGGGCCACTGACCACCCGGTCCCGCTCGTCAGCGTCTCCTCTTCCCCTGCCCTATCCTCGCCGAACCCGAGCCGATTTCGGCACCGCTCGCAACCGAACCCCAGATTCTACGGATTTCTTGCTCGAATCAGCTCATACGCCCCTATAAGTCTTCTAGAACCCCCTCCTCGCCCCGGTTTTCCATATATCAGCTCCTACGCCAAGCCCTAGCCAAGCCGCAGCACGTTCCCGAGCTGAAGAACTCGCTGCCGACGCCATTGTCGCCTCTACGAGCTCCATGGACGTTCGCGAGCCCCAACACTTCTCGGAGCACGGTACCGTACCCCCATTAACGCTCCCCTATGATCAATTTTGAGTTTGCTTGACAGTGTCTTCTTGCCGCCGTTCACAGTCGACGGAGCTCCACCTTGACACGTCGACAGCCGCCTCTGGAGCCCTTCTGTCCGCGCGGAAATTCTAGGTGAGTTCGCGCAGCTCTGCTCTTTCTCCTGAGCCACTCGGTTTGTCTTTTGGTGGCCCGTAGGGCCCTATTCAGATGCATCGCCGAGCTCCGCCGCTTCTGCAATGGAGCGCCGCCGCGCCGGCTCTGTACCCGGTCCACTCCTCCCTCTTCTATTCCCCATCTATTTCTAACCGTCGATCTTCGATCCGAAGGATAGGAAAGTGTTGACACAAAAAACGTTGAATCTGCGAACACCTCGGGCTTATACCCAAACTCGATATCCAAAGGTGTGCCAGTTGATTTGACCAGTTAATCAACAAGGACGATAACTAGAACAACAATGAACGGGACCACAGCGATACACCCGGATGTCAAGGCTCAGATTGCTCAAAAAGCGGAACTCGCGAGGTAGACGGAGATCTTGTAGATGCAGCCCGTCGAGATCGTAAGAACTCGTAGATAGACTATAACTAATGCGAAAAAGTAGATGCTAAAAAGTAAGACGAAAATAATAGATTTGTTTGATTGTATTGGATATCTTTTGATACATCGCCCCTGGTACATCTTTATACTCCGGTAACAGGAGTTGCAAACAGACACGACTCATACCTAAACGGAACTCCTATTTTTAAGGAAATAAAACGACTCGTGCAAGAGTCGGACTTAAACTAAAACAATAATACTAGCATAAAATTACTAGTTTCCTTATCCACCTCCCTTACGATGAAACTTTCCATCGGCAGATTCCTTCAATCCACACTTTCCTTCTACTATCATCGGCACCTCCTTGCTGACGTCAGCCGCATCATCTCACATCCATCGGCAACATTTCCGATTGACAATATTTTTGTTTCATCGGTAATACCTCCTCATCGGCAAACACATCTTTCACTAGTGGTATCTTGATGCCGATGAGAGGCAATGTTTTACCTTCTTGCCGATCAACGCACTTGGCTCAATATTGACCCGTACGAAAAACGGTGTCAACACATGCCCCCCAATTTTGATGTATAAAATATCTTATGCGCCGAAATTTGCTCTGTTGTAATCTTTCCCTCCAAAAATGCTTACGTCATCATCTTGATTACCGTGCATCATCTCCACAAATTTCCAACAACTCCCGTAACTGAAACGCCAACAGTTACAAATCCCTCAATCTCCGCGCAAATTCATCGCGATATCTTTCCATATCTCTGTCTAGTAAAAAGAAAACTCGAAAATGCCCCTGGCCTATAAAGATTACCATCCGCTTTCTTTTTCACCCTAAGCTCACATCTTCATCCGCATTTCAAAGCAACCCCGAAGAACACTCCAGCAACCAATCCACCGGTGGTTTCCTCCCTCATAAAGAAGCACGACTAGCACAAGAACCACTTCAATGGCGATCAATTTCACTGCTTCCGCGGTAATTTCTTCTATTCCCTTGCTGAATATATCGCAGTTTCATCTTTCTGCATCGATTTACAATCCCCCCTCTTTTTCTTTTTTCACCTTTCTTAGATCTCTAGGAAATGCGCAACAAGATAGTGATCCCCACCGATCAGGAGCACCTCTGCTGCTTAGGCCCAATGGGGAATGCCGATCCGACCAATTTGATCAACGCAGAGACTAACCGCACCCCTTTTAGATATGAACATTTTGACCTAGGCTTATGGGCAGACACCTTCTGTTCCTGGCCTAAACCCACCAAAGGGTGAAAGAACTCGTACCTCAGGATAGCCAAGTCACAACAACTGTATTGGTCAGAACGCAACGTCGAGCAATGCATTAGGATGTCCATTGCCGATATGGCCAAGAATGAGAACATGATGATAGTTGCTTCTTACTTCTGGTCCAACACAATGAACACATTTTTATTCAGACACGGACCAGCCACCCCCACTCTTGCCAATTTTCACATGCTCACCGGTCTCGATGTCTCTTCTGTCGATCATGCCACCCTCTTCCGTAGGAAATCCGAGCATCGGGTAAGTACCCGCAACATCGGCGGTTGGACCAGATACATTCAAGAAAACTAGAAGACCGGATCAGTAAACCAAAGGGAGCATGCCACCTTCCTCAACATGTGGTTGGAAAAGTTCGTCTTCTATGGCAGAACAGTCGGACCTACCAACATGTATCTCCCAGCAGCAGAGCTCCTGACAAGCGGAGGATTTCCTCTTGGGCGATACCTCCTCGGTTCAGTTTACCGCCTTCTACACCAAGCATCGGAGAAGCTACTACTAGGCGAGCCCATCGGTAACCTTGGAGGCCCCTGGTGGTTTATAAACCTGTGGCTGAACGCCCATATGTACCAATGTCTCCAATTTGACCTATTCAGCCAACAGTTTCCAAGGGATATATTGCAAGATTATATCTTTGATGATGATGAATCGGCAACTCACTCCCCACTTAACTTCGGAGAAGCTATGATAGTGCTACCAGGAACCGACGCCAATGCTGATCAATTTTGCATGTTCTTCCAAAGGCTCTACTGCAGAATCCCTGCTGCAGAACGAGTCTGGTGGCCTTATGTTGACGAAGACAACCGATTCCCCATCTCCTTTAACCTTACTGATGGGAACATACCTCAAAATGAGGTAATCATGAAGGCCACCCTTATTCCCCGGGCAATTCCAGTCAATGTCGTTGGGACCGGAAAGAACTCTCACCCATCATATGAGTTCTACTATCCATCGGTAGCAGCAAGACAGCTAGCATTTGGTCAACTGCCGATCAAGCTCAGCTATGCCAATGTGATCAAACCAAGAGAGGTCATTTCTGATGTGATGGATCAGAACAAAATTACCACTCTCTCTCCCCATGCCGATATGGTCAACCTCGACTTGTCTTCTTGGGCGCCGACTTCGTTCATAACTGAGTCATACAAGTCCTGGTGGCAAGAATGGAAGGACCAGCTATTCGCCCCATCATCGCACTACTATCGGCACTTAATTGATGCCAATCATGTCATCCCCGATGACACGGTAAGTTTATTCCCAATATCACTACTTCATTGACTTTCAAAGGCACAAGTAACTAACCCTCTATTAGCAGGTCAATGATCCGATTCCCAACAAGAGCAAAAGCAACAAGTATTTCAATTTGCGGCCGATGAACCCAATATCAACAATCGGCAGCAAGGCCCCTCCACTGGCTGCTCTTACGCATCGCAGGGCAATTCCTAAAGTCACCATCAGGTCTAGACCACCGCCAACCGATGATGCTGCCACTGCTGCCGCTACCTTGGCTCAGGCTTTCATGGTAATACTTTATTTGCTTATCCCGATTGAAAATTTTAATCGGTAATTTTACTCTGCTTTCAATTTACACTAACTATCCTTTTCTGTAGCCAACAAGCTCATCGGCCACCATCCCAAATGTACGAGCTGTTCGACCTGCCGATGCCCTCCAAGCACAAGGATCCAAGCGCCAAGGCCATTCAAGTGCTGCTCCTAAACCGAAGCGCAAGAAGCTATCAGCTCCAATCGCACCTTCTCAAGCTTCCACCGATGCACCGGTATCAGAACCAGTATCGGTAGCTACCGCCGAGCAACCACAAGCCAAGATTCCTGACCAAGCGACGACGCCATCACCGCAAGAGATGCCTATGACAATAGAAACAGTATCAACATTGGTACCAACATCAGCACCAAATGAAACCCCTGACCAAAGGGCAGCAACTCCCCCTCAGGAGTAAGCGGAAGCGACGCCAAAACCAGCTCCAGCACCAACCGTCCTTTCTACTGAGGCGAGCTCATCGGCAACCATTGCCGATCCTCAAGATACGGTTGCATCGGCTGCTCAGTCAAGCCAAAGGCGAGAAATTGCTTTAAAGCAGGTAAACCAATTACTTCTATTACAAATCTGTGAGACACAAGCTCCTTCCTGACATATTTTGATTCTCTATCTATCCAGGCCCAAGATTCTCCCAACAACCTGTTCTCTTTTGCTGTCAACATTCTAGAAGATGCCGATGAAGAGGCAGATTCTACCCAAACTTCAACTGTCGTATCGGCAGAACTGAAATCCAAACTTGAAGCCCTGCTGCTCCTACTGCAACAAAGTACATCCCAACTGGTCCAAGATTCTGGTGCAGTAAGGGCAGCTTTCAAGGAAATCCAAGATCAACTACCTGCCGATATCGAAGAACCACTCTTCCAGGCAGCTTTCCTTGAGAGTCGGCAACTCCAATACAAAAAGGCTTTAGGTCGTATTGCCGACAGAGTTACTCAAAGAAAACTTGAAGAAGAAATATCCAAGTTCAAACAGATGGCAGACGAAAAGCACAAGGACCTCGGTCACCTAGAAGCCTCTGGCACCGAACTTGATCAAGAGATCAACCGTCTGTCGGCACAAAAAGAAGAGCTGCTGGCCGAGCTGAAGAGAGTGGATAAAGCCTTAGAATCGGCCATCCAGAAGAAGACCCAGCTCCCTATCGTAGCCAAAGCTTTGCAGCAGGAAAGGGATGCCAACGCTCGCGAAGCTCTTCTGTTGAGGAGAAAGGCCAAGACAGTTGATGGCACTGCCGACGACGACACCAGGGAAATAGAAGAAGCCGACCAAGTTCACCTTCGTGCGATTTTATGTATTCAAACCTTGTTTTAACTTGTTACTCCTGAGCTTGACAAGTCGATCCGTCTATAGTATAACTTTTAACGTCTTCCTACCTATGTCCCTTATATGATAACTTTTTCATCGGCATATACGTATTGCTTTCATGCATCCATCCAGATACTAGGATAATACTTCATCAGATACTTGCCATTTATTTCTCTAGAAAATGCAGCTCATTCGAGGGTTTCTAAAATATAGGCATTACCAGGAGTAGACTGCTTTATCCGAAAAGGACCTTCCCAATTAGGAGACCACTTTCCAAACTTTGAACTCTTAGTCCCAATCGGTAAAATCAATTTCCACACCAGATCGCCATCGGCAAACTCCTTCGTTTTTACCTTCTTGTTATACCATCTGGCAACCCATCTCTTGTTCTCTTCGATACTGATTAGAGCTTTCAGCCGATGACCTGCTAAATCTTCTAACTCATCCTTCATAAGGATATCATACTCATCGGCTGTTAATTGATCTTGAGAAAATAACCGTCTGGAACCAGTTTTAATTTCCCAAGGTAGGACAACATCATGTCCGTAGACTAACTGATATGGAGAAACCTTAGTAGCACCATGACATGCCATCCGATATTCCCACAAAGCTTCGTTCAGTACCGTATGCCATCTCCTAGGGTTTTCTTCAGTCTTGCGCTTGATAAGCTTGATTACCCCTTTATTGGTTGCTTCAGCCTGACCATTAGCTTGAGCATAATAAGGAGACGAGTTTAAAACCTTAAACCCCATACTGATAGCAAATTCATCAAATTCTGCCAACGTGAACATAGTTCCTTGATCGGTAGTAATAGTTTGAGGGATACCAAATCGGTAAACAATATGCTCTTTCACAAAATCTATCATGTTTGCCGATGTCACCTTTTTCAACGGAATAGCTTCAACCCACTAGGTGAAATAATCGGTAGCAACAAGTATGAATTTATGTCCTTTACTTGATGGTGGGTAAATCTGGCCAATGAGATAAATGGCCCCTCCTCTAAACGGCCAAGGCTTGATTATAGGATCCATTGCCGACGCAGGTGCTCTCTGAACATTACCAAATTTCTGACAATCTTGACACCCTTTGAAATACTCAAAACAATCTTCAAGAATCGTCGGCCAATAATATCGATTTCGCCTGATCATCCACTTCATTTTGAATGCCGATTGATGTGCTCCACACACCCCTTCATGAATTTCACCCATCAACCTCTTCAATTCCTCTCTATCGAGGCATCTGAGCAAAACTTAGTAATCGGCAATCTCTTTTCTCTAGTCATCGGCAACCATTACCGATGTAATTACTTCTTGAATCGGCTGATACCCCGAAGCGTGCTGCACCAACCAGTTGACCTCTTCATTATGCAACCTGGGAATATGCTCAAGACGATACTCTTTAAATTCCTTCAATAACTGCAAACACTTCCCATGATATTCAATTAAAATATCACTTCGGCACTCATATGCTCCAATCAACTGATTGACCACCAACAAAGAGTCACCGAAGACGTCAACGGCATCGGCACGCACATCCCTGAGTAACTCCAACCCCTTTAGCAACGCCTGGTACTTAGCCTGATTATTCGTCGAAGCAGCAACAATCGGCAATGAGATTTCATACTTTTTTCCTTGGGGTGAAACTAAGATAACACCGATGCCTGCTCTTTCCTTACATGTGGAACCATCAAAGAACAAAGTCCAAGGAGCAATCTCTACTGAATTTAGCGTACCGCGATGCTGAGTAACAAAATCGGCCATCACTCGCCCATTAACTGCCTTAGTCGATTCATACCTAAGATCAAATTCTAACAGCGCCAAAATCCATTTTCCGATCCTCCCATTCAATATCGACATCGACAACATATACTTGACCACAACATCTTTGCATATGACAGTACATTCGGACGATAACAAATAATGCCTTAACTTAGTACAAGATAAGTATAGACATAAACACAATTTCTCAACGGCCGAATACCTGGTTTCAGTATCCACCAGCCTTCTGCTCAAATAATAAATCACACGTTCTTTCCCTTCAAATTCTTGAATCAAAGCTGACCCGATAACACCGTCATCGGCAGACAAATACAATCTGAAGGGTTTTCCATGTTGAGATGGAATCAAAACCGGGGGATTCACCAGATACCTCTTAATTTCCTCCAAAGCCAATTGCTGTTTTTCTCCCTACACAAATTCCTGACCGGCTTTTAGCTTCAGCAGTGGGCTAAAAGACTCAATCTTCCCAGACAGATTAGATATAAATCTTCTAATAAAATTAATCTTTAGCCCTTTGATAGGAGCAACCACTTTGTTAGTTTCATCAACAGATTTTCTGCTGATCTCTATACCCCTTTGATGCACCATGAACCCTAAGAATTGACCCGCCGATACGCCAAATGCGCACTTATTTGGATTCATCTTTAGCCCATGCTCCCTTGTGCATTCCAGAATTTTCCGGAGATCAGCAAGATGGTTTTCAAAGTTTTCGGACTTAACCACCACGTCGTCGATATAGATTTTGACCAATGTACCGATGTACTTATGAAAAATAAAGTTCATTGCTCTTTGATAACTGGCTCTGGCGTTCTTCAACCCAAAAGTCACGACAATCCATTCAAATAAACCGACATGACCTGGACACCTAAAAGCAGTTTTGGATATGTCTTCTTTAGCCATAAATATTTGATTATATTCAGCATTACCATCCATAAAACTGATAATTTTGTGTCCAGCAGAAGCATCAACTAGTAGATCGGCAATGGACATTGGATAGCCGTCCATTGGCGCAGCTTTATTGAGATTCCTGAAATCAATACAAACACGAAGTTTTCCGTTCTTCTTATATACAGGAACTACATTAGAAATCCATTTAGCATATCGGCATTGCCGAATAAATCCAGCTTCGATTAACTTGGTAATCTCAGCTTTAATATCGAGTAGTACAGTGGGGTTACACCGGCGCGCTGGTTGCCAATGTGGTTGAAAACCCGACTTAATAGGTAACCGATGTTCAACTATTGATCAGTCCAAACCAGGCATCTCTGTATAATCCCAAGAAAAACAATCTTTATATTCTTTTAACAAATCACTCAGCTGTTGTTTACATTGGGAATCCAACCTAGCACTAATAAAAGTTGGCCTAGGCTTGCTACCATCGCCGATGTCTATTTCTAGTAACTCATCGGCCGATGTGAACCCCTGCCCAAGCTTTCCATCATCAGCGAACTGATCCATTAAAACACCTCTTCAGAACCGACTGTTTGGATCGGTGTAATTTGGAAACCAGAAAACTTTGTGAAATTCGGCACCTCGTACCGATTTGGAAGAGGAATCAAGTCATATGCCTGAGGGTATGGTGTTCGATAAGAATATGTATCGACCTCAGACTTACCACCGATCTGTCCTTTCGTCACATCGGCGATCTCATCGGCCCAGTATACATTTTGACCCCGCCGACGCGTTGCCTGTATGTTTATCGGCTGGACTGGTAGATACATCCCTTCTTGCCTCTGTGGTAAGTAAAACGATCCGATTGGCGTAAGCGCAGCACCATGTTGCTGAACATTATACATCGGCTGATCTGTCGATGTATATCCTTGGACACCAGCTGGACTATTTTGAGATACTATCGACATCTCATTTTGAACATCCACTAGGTAATGGTATTGTTGTGCTCCTACCGCCTGATATCTAGGTTGCACCAACTGCTGTTGCATTGATGTCTGACCAGTCCATCCAGGATCACAAGTCATCGGCATGTGATTTATCGATAATTGATATCCGTTCGGAGCCTGTTGCCCTTGCATTCTAGGACAATCAATAGATTGACCTCCTTGTTGTATTGATACCCCCGTCTGAGCATTTATCGTAAGGATAGCCTGCATCTGCCCTATTTTGTTGCATCGGCAGAGCGCTTGCCAATGGTCGCCCGCAAGGCATCTTAGGTACCACCATCTGAAGACTTCTTGTCGATGACTGCCCGTTTGGAGAAGGCGTAGCATAATGCATCACTGGATTCATCAGCTGCACCGATACTGTCAATTCCACAGGGCTTTTCCCGTCGTATTGTCACCTTGGATCGACTTGGCATCGGTCGATGAATTTGGAGGCATATCATATCCCCACCGGCTAGTAGGAATCGGTTGGCTCTGGATTACAGGTCCTAACACCTCCAATGCTACTAGGTCTGTATTCAGCGGAACAACATTTACAGGGCTTGATTTTAGAGTAACTTCACTGGCAGACAACTTCGCAGGTTGGGAGGATCCCGCTGGGATTGCCAATGGAGTTATAGTAGATGCCGATCCAGATTGATGATACGATGGACCAACATAATGAGATGCCTGCCCTTCTTTGAAGGATTGCATAACAACGTTGTGTACAGCGTTGGACATCATAGTAGAGTGGTTAATCAATGCTTGATTTAATGCAGAATTAACCATCTCTTGAAATTTACCAGGATTGGCGTCAAAAGTGACCTGCCGTGGCGATGGCAGATCTTGCTTCTGGACTGCTTTGCCACTCCTGTTTAGGCTGAAGGACTTCAGATATAGCTGCTTGTATTCCTCCATAGCCTGCTCCATAGCTTGCTTCTGATCATCCTTTAGATCTACTTTGGAGACTTCAATGATGTTCTTCGGATCAACGTCAGTAGAACCACCCATGATCTTGATCAAGAGATATATCTAGGGTCCCACCGGGTGTGCCAAAAGAGGTGTTGACACAAAAAACGTTGAATCTGCGAACACCTCGGGCTTATACCCGAACTTGATATCCAAAGGTGTGCCAGTTGATTTGACCAGTTAATCAACAAGGACGATAACTAGAACAACAATGAATGGGACCACAGCGATACGCCCGGACGTCAAAGCTCAACTTGATCAAAACGCGAAACTTGTGAAGGCGACGGAGGTCGTGTAGATGCAGCCCGTCGAAACGTCGTAAGAACTCATAGATAGACTATAACTAATGTGAAAAAAGTAGATGCTGAAAAGTAAGACGAAAATAATAGATTTGTTTGATTGTATTGGATATATCTTGATACATCGCCCCTGGTACATATTTATACTCCGGTAGCAGGAGTTGCAAATAGACACGACTCATACCTAAACGGAACTCCTATTTTTAAGGAAATAAAACGACTCGTGCAACAGTCGGAGTTAAACTAAAACAATAATACTAGCATAAAATTACTAGTTTCGTTATCCACCTCCCTTACGATGAAACTTTCCATCAGCAGATTCCTTCAATCCGCACTTTCATTCTACTATCATCGGCACCTCCTTGCCGACGTCAGCCGCATCATCTCACATCCATCGGCAACATTTCCGATCGACAATATTTTCGTTTCATCTGTAATACCTCCTCATCGGCAAACACATCTTTCACTAGTGGTATCTTGATGCCGATGAGAGGCAATGTTTTACCTTCTTGCCGATCGACGCACTTGGCTCAATATTGACCCGTACGAAAAATGGTGTCAACAGAAAGCTCGATACCCTTTCATCCCTGCCTTTTTGCTTAAGAGACCCTGGAAAGTCTTAGTGCTCAACCCGCTGTCCTTTGGCGCAAAGCCTGAATGCGCTTTCTCCTTTTGAAAACGTATTTATCTTTCCGATTTCGTTTTAACTAAAAATAAATGGAAAATCATATTTACAGTTTTGCCATTGATTTTGAAACCCCTATAACTCTCTCATTTTAAATCCGTTTTGAACTGTTCAAATTGCGTTAGATCCGTAATTAAATTCTCCACATGTTAATACTACTGTTAGTCAGTTTTGAAAAAGTTTAATTTCGTGATTATATTTAATTTAATATCTTTGTATAGGAAAACTTGTTTAATTAATAACTTCGTTGTTTTAGCTTCGATTTTCGTGAACAAAACGTCGATGTGATCGTAGCGATACGTAGATTAGTTTTATAAACTTTTCATCTTGTTTTCTTACTGCTGGTGTACTGTTCTAATCATAGCCATTTTGCTTCGTGTATGTTTGCCCGTTGATTGAATGGTGTTGATTGATGAATCGGTAGATGTTGAGCAACCGGTTGAAGAACCAGAGTTTTTCTTTGATCAAGAACATCAGGACCAGCAGGACTACTTAGAAGAAGGCAAGTATAACATGGGTGTTGACACCGTTTTTTGACACGTGTCAATATGATCTAAGGATTGTGCTGATCAGCAAAGGCTAGTTGTCGTTCCTTATCGGCATCGGGATATTACCGGTCAGATTGCCGATAAAGGCAAGAATGTTGCTGATGAAGACAGAGATTTGTTGCCGATGGAGGCAGGAAGACACTGTTGATGAAGGCAAGGGGATGATGCCGATAGAAACAGGAATGTTGCCGACAGGGAACAACATTGCCGATGAGAATCGAAGCTCATTGCCGATGTGATGAAGGCAACAATGTTGCTGATGGAGGCAAGACGTTGCCGGTGAAGGCAAGAAAGCATTGCCGATGAGAGCCAAAACTTGTTGCTGATAGAGTAACGATTGCCGATAGGAGCAGGAAGCTGCCGATAGAAGCGGAAAAGAGTTGTTTATGGAAAGGAGTCCGCCGATGGAAAGTTTCATCGTGAAGAAGACGAATAAGGAAGCTGGTGATTTTATGCCAGTATTATTATAGTTTGAGTCCGGCTCTTGCATGAGTTGTTTATTTCCTTTAAAATAGGAGGTGTTTGTTTAGGAAAATATTATTATTATTTGGGTCCGACTCATGCGCGAGTCAGCTATTTCCTTTAAAATAGGAGTTTGTTTTGTTTAGGAAAGGTATGAGTCGTGTCTATCTACAGCTCCTGTTGCCGGAGTATAAATAGGTACCCAGGGTGCTGTAAAAGATATATCCAAATATATCAAACAAATCTATTATTCTTATTTACTTTTTCAGCAATTCTATTTTTATCGCATTAGATCTAGTTTACCTACGAGTTCTTCAAGTCTTGACGGGCTGCATCTCTTTGATCTCCGTCAACCCTTGTAAGTTCTGCGTTTGAGCAACCTAAGCCTTGACGTCCGGGCGCATCGCTGTCGTCTCGTTCAGCTCTACTCTAGTTATCCTGATCAAGTTTGAGCCTTGACATCCGAGCGCATCGCCGTTGTCTCGTTCAGAGCTTGTTCTAGCTATCGTCCTTGTCGATTAACTGGTCAAATCGACTGGCACACCCTCGGAAATCAATTTCGGGTATAAGCCCGAGGTGTTCGCAGATCCTGACGCTTTTTATGTCAGCATCTCTTTTGGCACACCCAGTGGGACCATATCACATCTTTTGGCCACGGTTTAACCCATTACAAGGTTAATGGACAATACTGCTGAGATCAATCTGAAGAATGCCATTGAAGTCTCCGAAGCAAATCTGAGAGATGATCAGAAGCAGGCTATGGAGCGGGCTATGGAGGAATACAAACAGTTGTATCTGAGGTCCTTCAGCCTAAACAGGAGCGGTGAAGCTATCCAGAAGCAAGATCCACGGCAGGTCACCTTCGACGCCAATCCTGGTAAATTACTGTTGACACCGTTTTTGGCGCGTGTCAATACAAGAGATGGTTAATTTTGCATTAAATCATGTGTTAATTAGCCAATTCAATGTGTTGTCCAATACTATATACAATGCTGTCAAGCAAACTTTCAAGGAAAGACAAGCACCATATTATGTTGATCCAGCGTATCATCAACTCAGATCAGCATCTGTTACGATCCCATCAGCGGTTCCAAGGGTGTCCTCACCGCATATGAACCGATCTGCCGATGAGATCATGTCGCCAAGATCGAGCCCAGCAAACATTACTCAATTGAATGCAAATCTGGTGGCGTCAACAATGTCTGGACCTGTGACCCAGAGTCAACCAACTTCCGTCAGCTGGTGGGGATACGGTATGCCTCCAAGTCCATCTGCTGATTCCAAATTGGTCCAAGATAACAATATAGGGTGAAAGATTCCCGTGGCATCGGCAACACCTGCACAACTGATGATTCTAGCGATGCATTATGCTACATCCTCTCCAACAGTGCAATTTCCGTCAGGGAATCCTCAGGTGGCGATACCTAGAGTGGCTTATGCGCAGCCATCGGGAAGTTCTTGGCCGATGCAGCAAGACATTGCTATTGGGAACCAGCCCGTATTAGCAATGGCTCCTCAAGCTATGGTACCTGCAAATCAAGGCAATCATCCAAGGGTACAAGGGCAGCAAGCGCCAGCTAGTTATCAGCCATCGGTAAGTCATATGCCGATGACATCTAATGTAAGTTGGATCGGTCAATTACCGATTCAGCAACAAGTTGTGCAGCCTGGATACCAAGTGGCAAGAGCTCCGCAGTATCATCCGCCAGCGAGTTTTCATAATGAAATATCGGTACATCAGCCAATAAGTACTACTTCGCTGCAGTACTCGCAAGTGAACGTGCACAATGAGACATCGACATATCAGCCGATGCATGTAATGTCACAATACAACCCAGTGGACGTTCAAAATTTCCCATTGGCAACTCAGCCGATGCATAATGTTCAACAACAGGTGACACAACCTAGATGTCAAGTGGCAGAGGTCCAACACCACCACTTATCATCGGGATTATATAATGATGCATCGGCGTCCCAGCCGGTAAACCTTCTATTCCCGCAATATATTCCATTGGGCGTTCAAGGTGGTCCATCGGCAAATCAGCCGATGCATGATGTTCAGCGAATTGATATTGCCTCTGCACCAACCGGTTCGGCCTATTTACCACAAAGAGATGAGAAGCTACATCAACCTGTTCACCCTATCAATATTCAGCCAGTGCATCGGCAGGATCAAGATGCGTACTGGGCCGATAAGATTGCTGAAGTGGCGAAAGAGCAATTCGGTATCAAGCCTAAGGTTGATACATATTCTTATCGGACTCCATACCCTCCAGCGTATGATTTGATCCCTCTCTCAAATCGGTACAAAGTGCCAGATTTCACTAAATTTTCTGGTCAAGATGATATGTCAACAATGGAGCACATTAACCGATTTATTATCCAATGTGGGGAGGCAGCCAACAGGGATGAACTGAGGGTAAGATTGTTCTCGTCATCGTTATCCGGATCGGCATTTACATGGTTTATTTCACTACCTGTAAATTCTGTGATCACTTGGGCCGATCTAGAAAAGCAATTTCACAAATACTTCTTTGCTGGTGCACATGAAAAGAAGATTACCGATTTGGTCAAATTGAGGCAGCGTAATGATGAATCGGTAGAAAGCTTCATGCAAAGACTGCGAGACATGAAGAACAGGTGCTATAGCTTAGTACTTGATGATCAGCAATTGGCGGATTTAGCCTACCAGGGATTACTGCCGCACATCAGGGACAAATACGCGTCTCAAGAGTTTGAAAGCTTGAGCCATCTTGTGCAAAGGGTTGCCGATCAAGACACCAAAGTTTTTGAGCCTAGAGGAAATTAGGATGAGGAGGTGTCTTTAACAAAGAAGACAGATTTGGACAAAGAAGCAAGCATCGGTTTAGTTGAATGGGTAGAGAATAAAAAGCCGATATCTTGTCCGTTCGACTAGAAAGAAGCTAAGAGATTCACCTTTGATATCACCAAGGCCGATAGGATGTTTGACCTATTACTTCAAGAAGGGAGGATTAGGCTGGCGCTTAACTAGGTAATTCCATCGGCCGAAGAGCTCAGGAGGATCAGGTATTGCAAGTGGCACAATGCGACTTTGCATAGTACCAATGATTGCAAAGTATTTAGGCAGCAGTTGCAATCAGAAATCAAATCTAGGCGAATCAAGTTTGAAAATACTAAGGCCCAGAAGCCGATGAAGATTGATCGGCACCCGTTTACAAATAACGTGGTGGAAACTAGTGGAAAGACTAAGGTGTTGACATCGAAAGCTGCCAAGAAAAGCGCATTGGTGGATCCTGAACATCAAATGGTTGCGCATGAGGTAAAGGAAAGAAGATCTGCCAATGACAGAAAGGGCAAGAGAGTTGCTGATGAGAGCAGCAACGATAATAGGGCTCCTGGTGTTATAATCACGCATAGGCGACCAAGGCAAGAGTATCGGCAGTCACAAGAGGAGCGATATCGGCTACAGGAGGAAGAAAGGGGCCAAGAGTGGCTTCGGCATAAGGACCACTGGAAGTGTCCCTTCTTTGTTCATTGCTGGGAAGAGGGCATCAAGCTACCCACTGCCGATAACCCTGAATGCAATAGGTCTACTGCCCTGCCGATAGGTCAGAAAAGAAACCTTGTTTTGACGATCGGGAACCCAGGTATGCTAGGCCGCTCAGAGAAAACAGATCAGCACATGATCGGCTGGGGGGCAAGCTCAGTGCACATGACAGGCTTGCCAGACATGTTGATCAGGAGGAGTTTGAGCAGATGGCCAATGCCAGAATGCCCGATGAAGAACCTGTACTAGAGCACACACTTGATCTATTCAAACCATATAATAACATATATCCAATTCCTTTATCAAAATTTTAGTAGAACCATTAAGATGTCACCTGGAGTTGTACCGTGGTGAAGCTCAGCATAATCCCCCATATCCAGTGGAGGGCGGCAATTCGAATCGATATACACTAGCTGGTAAGATTACCTTTAACACACACCCACACTTTCCCCGTCGGGTCAGCATTAGGTTACCGCTCAACAAAGTCCAGGTGGTAAACGACGCAGGCTCGCATTGGTCCACCCAATTGTAGAAATCAGTTGGCCACCACGGGGCAGATCGTATCTACAAACTAGAGGGTGCTCACAACAGATTGAGCGCCGGCCTGGACAGTGTTTACTCGGCTTCGGGGTCAATACTCACAACGGCCCCTATGTGAAAGGGCGCATTCAAAGATGTAAGAGGGCCACCATCGTGTACAAACCTATACGATCCAACGGACGGACTGCCCCCAAGTCTAAACCACTTGGTGCCTCTTCCTTCCAGTTGACCGTATTTCATTACTACCATAGGTTCTTTCCACGATAGCAAAATATAGCCAACCGTGATTGTATTACCCCTAGGGGATAACACGAAACATAACATAAAAGGTAACCATTTATTCTAAGCAGGCTAAGCGGTTGCTTTTACTTTTATTAATACGGTAACAAGGTAGGTAAAACAATAATCAAGGAAGGTAATGCATCAATTTGGGATTCAAACAACTCCTCTCACCTAATGCATCACAGTATAAAATACTCAAGCAGATTAATTGTAAATATTGGGAGGCTTAAGAATGCTCCGGGGCTTGCCTTGAACGAAGGTGGAGGGCTGGTGGCCAGGGCACTCAGGAAGGTTAGTGTCGAGCTCGTGGTACTCCACGTTTAGCTCCTGTACCTCCTGGACTTCTGTCTCTGTGGGCTCCTGATGTTCCTCCATGGATCCTAAATGATTGCATTGCATAATTAAATAACTGAATGGTGCAGGGATGATGCTAGTACAAGGTTTAGCACACTAAAAGAGATTCTAAGCATAGGACTAAAGAACTACCACAAAGCCACTTAGAACTAGAGCTACTAGCTAGCAAGGTACAACATGTTGTAACGTATACTTAACAGAAGCTATGCTTAAAACATATTTATCAGGAAAGTTTCATGATTGAAACATGCACAAAGCTATCACAGGAATTAATCTAAGGAACAACAGAAACACATATTAACTTTAATATAAGCAGAAACAACTAAACTAAACATTAGTACTGAATACATTCTCCAAAAACATTTATATACAAACAACAGACAGGTCATAACATACAGAATCTAACAACAAGGATTTCACCAAACTCTAGCTATAAATTAAACAAGCATGGCATATACTAAAAATAGAATAGGAAATCATTTCAGAAACTAGCTCGAGACACGCAGAGGCGTGTGGGGCGACTGACAGGCAGGACCCTCGATTATTCGAGGTCCATCTACCGTCGAGCGGGAAACAGAGGACGGTGCTGATCAACGTGTTTTCGCCGTCGGTGAGGTCTCCCGGCGTGGGGTTGGTGGTGCTAGGCTCGGGATGACTACGCGCATCCACTGATGGAGTGGGTTGAACCGGCATGACCATGAAAGGGGTTGGCGGCGTGCGGTGGTAGTGCAGCACGACGGTGCGACATGGCGAGGTGATCACCGGCGACGTAAGGCTCGGCGCTGGGTTGCGTGAGCATCGTGGTGATGTAGTGAATGCGGCTCGAGGGTCGGTTGAGCCGGAGAGGCTCTGTAGAAAACTGACCACGTGCAAGCTCCGCGGCGGCGGCAATGGCGCACAACCAACGGTGCTATGCTGATAAGGGTCGATCTAGAGCTAGGGAAAGGCGTTCTCACCTCGGCTGGCTCCGGTGAAGCTTCCACAAAGATGGAGGCGTCGGAGGCGAGACGGTGAGGGATGAACACTGCTCGGTCGGTGCGGTGGCGACTCGGGATCGAGGAACGGCGGGGACGTTCCGGTGACTGGAGTCCACTGCTGGATAAACAGAGGCGAGCAGCGTGGGAGCGGGGCAAAGGCGAAAGCTAGAGCGAGATTGATCGAACAGAGAAGCTCGGGTGGTGGTGGATTTGAGAAAGGGGCGCTGGCGGTGCTCGGAGTTCTCAGCGTAACGATGGCAGAGAAGTATGAGCAAGAACAGAGGCAATGCGAGCAAGCGAGCGAGTGAGGATGAGTGCGAACGAGTGGGTGAAGTGGAGGAGGTATAGGCGCTCCTCTTTGCACGGTCATGGCCGACCGGCACGGCCAGTGGGGCCGTGACGTGATGGTGCGGCGGTGGTAGCGGCGCTGGCGTGTTTGCGGCTAGCGGCGCAGAGCAAGACTTGGTCGACGCGCCGTTAGCGCGGATTCGCGCTCGAGTGCGAAAGATACGAGGCGGGGCGCTGATCAGACGCGGCACTGCGGCGGCGTTACTGTGAAACGACGGCGCGGCGCGCGGCAGGGCGGCTGGCAGGTCTGCAGCGGCGAAGCAGGGCGTCAGCAGCGGTGCAGCGATGCAAGCTCGGTCCTAGCGCCGTTAGCGCGGGCGCGAGTGCGGATGCGACTGCGACAGAGCGAGCGACGACAGCGATGTCGGTGCAGTGCCGTAGCGGTGGCGATGGCGTGTTCCACTTCCGCGGTCAGGCATCGTCGGCCACGCGGCAGACGACGCCGACGTACGGTTCAGCCGTGGTCGGGTGACTGCGCGCGGACGTGCGCGGCACGTGCGTGCGGGCGAGTGCACGGGAGAGGGGTCGATATCGAGGGTAGGGTCGATCGGTTGGTCGAGCCTCCGACTCGGTCGAGCCTCCTGCGCGGGGTCGTTCGATCGAGCCTCTGTTCGTTACTTCGAGGGGTCGAAGTCGAGGGGGGGTCGACTGACTGGCTGATCGAGCTTCTGGCTCGGTCGAGCCTCTGGCCCAGGGTCGTTCGGTCGACCCTCGGTCCGTCCTTTTTATCGAGCGGCGATCGAGGCCGAACAGTGCTCGACCTATTCCGGTTTTGAGTTCCTTTTCCCATTTTCTTTTATTTGACAAAACTAAGCAGGGTACTAAACATAAAGCAAACCCTACTTTACTCTAACCAAAGCAAAGTTTAATTAAACAGATTGATCACAAGATTAAGCACAAAACACCTATTCATTCTAGTTTCAAAGCATATAAACACTCACATGAAATGATAACATATGCAAACATGAATGCAATGAAATGTTGTACTTAGTGGCCAATAATGATCCTAAAGCAAGCTTGACACAGGGTGTCACAGTATGGGGACCTTTTCTAGCTTGTTCAGTGGTTACCTTTACGACGCGAAAAGGGCGTGCCGATTTGGGTATAGGGCGGCCCCTAACTTATGAGCGCAGCCGCTGTAATGGAGTGTGCTGTAGGCAGGAGGATTCCTATATCTACTTGCCACGGAAACCTTGTGGCCCTAACTTGTTAGACGAACCCTTGAAAGGTTTCATAGTGTACCCTGCCCGCTCACCTCGCCAGTGTTTTGGGAGTTATAAACCCGGGCATCTGGGCAACACGACTCGTGGCTAAAGTTGTACACCTCTGATCAGAGTTAAAAACTATCATGATAGCCGTGCTCATAGACACGAGCGGCTCGGAAAACTCACAGAATTATGGGTTCTTATCTCTATGTGGCTTATGCAAGTGTTATTTATTTATTGTATCATTGTCATTTACTTTATGATCATGGATATTTGAGCTTATGCAATTACCTTGGCAAACGTTGATATTAATATGAATTGGATCTACTTAAAATGCTTACCGCTATGAACCATGCATATCCTTTTGAGCTTCATAAACTCCGTGTTATATTTGTTGAGTACGTATGTGCTCACCCTTGCATTCAAACACAACAGATGAAGATTGGGTTGATGATTACCAAAATGAGTACTAGACTTGGAGTCAACCAGTCAACCAGTCCCTTGGAACTTCCGCAGATATCATCGTCTTAGTTTTAGTTTACTTGTTTAAGACTTTGTAATGAATATTTATTCGCTATGTAATAAGCACTGTGATGGTATTCTTATGATTTGTCAACTCATGTGTCCGACTATTCCTGGGGTGCACATGAGCCATTTATGCACTTGTTTTTGTTCTTAAAAATAGGTGTGACAAATTGGTACCAAAGCCTGTGTTGACTGTAGGACGCAAGCCTAGGTAGAACTGGTTCCTTATGATGCTCTTGTTTCATCTATTTCATGCTACTTGTCTTATCCTTGTTATTTGTCAAAAGTTTATGCTTATCGTATCTTTATTCTATTATAAATTAATTGCATCTATTCTAACTAAGCCTTGGTCTATCTCTGTAGATGGATAACGTCCAGAAGACTGCTTGCAAGAGCACCGGAGGTATTCCCCGCTCCATGAAGCCACGTGTCGAGAAGGTTCCTATTGAGCTGGAGATGGTTCGTGTTGGTGCGACTTCTGAGCACGCTTCGCACACACCACCGCCAGTTAGGCCAGCTCCTAGGGTGGGATGGACTACAAGGAAGCTCGTCAAGGTGGGCAGCAACACATCCAAGCCCCACTACCGACTTGTGGGTTTACTGCATGCCTACTACCCAGAATGGAACACTGTGGTGCAATATGTTTGCACGGAGAACAAACATCCCCTTGAGAAGACCTTTTGGGAGGCTAAGGTGTGAATTTATGTGAAGGATTACATCAGAGATGCCCTTGTGGAGCGTATGGTTTGCACTCATGAGGTTAGTCATGCCACCATGGAATGGAGTATGGAAGATGTAGCTTTTGAAGCTTACAAGATTCTTCGGGCTCCCCGTTTCAGAGATATGATTGAAGATCAGTACAGATTCCTCCCTCGCCATCACCCAGAGCTTGGATGGCTGATGATGAGGCTTGAAGGTTTATATCCAACTACTACAGTGATGGTGAACTTTGCTCATGAGTTGTTGAAGAAAAATAGTGATCTTCAAAAGGAATTGGACGCAGAGAAGCAGGCTTGTGCAGGAATCCGGAAGCAGTTAGATGACACAAGGGAGAGTATCAACATGCCAAGGATGTATGACCAGCTTCCTCAAGATCCCCTTCGATAGGTGTTGGAGTCCCTTTTATGTAATAAAGAACGATATTAGTATCGCCGTTGAGTCTAGTTTAATCGAGTCTTGGTCTCATGTGAACCTTTGTGCTTGGTTTATTTGTTATGATGACTATGAATAATTTGGATCTTTGTAATGCTTGCTGGAATCTTGTGGATTATAGCTACAATTTTCCAAGGTTTTATAATAGATAGTTAATGTCATACATATAGTTGGGTTGGGTTTATCCTGTCTCTGTCCTTGCTGTTTTCTGGAGCAGCCTGCAATGTTTCTGTTATATCTCAAGATCTGATCATGCAAAATTTATGAAATTGTTCTGGGAACAACTATACTTACCCATGGTTCATTTCCAACTGGAATCACCCTTATATCTATTATACTTTAAGGGATATGCCTGTTGCAAGTTGAGGTTTCTGCGCAGTCTGGAACCTGAAACAGAATCTGTTCCTTTCTATTTTACGCAATTTTAACTTCTGAATTTGGGAATGCCAGTTGAGACAAAGTTGTAGAGAACTTTGAGACCTTTTCAGAAAGTCCAGAACCAACTCCATCAGATATCTGTAACTCGAATTATGATTGTTTTAGTGCAGGGTTGTTAGAATCTCTCGTCCATAAAATTTCAGATTTGCATATAATATGATTTTGATGGTATAAGTAATGTTTTTAAACATAATTATTTGTGTTTTGGAACACAGATGCCTCGTACCAACAGGAACCCGCCACCACCTCCACCAACACCCATGACTATTGAGGAGTTGATGGCAATGCAGGGGCAACTGATGCAGACTATGATGCAGTTCATGCAGAACCCGCCGAACCAAGCTGCCGCTCCTGTTAACAAGCGCCGGGAGTTTCTTCAAAGTCATCCCCCGGTGTTCTCTCATGCTGCTGATCCTATGAAGGCAGTCGACTGGTTTCGAGCAGTGGAGAAACAACTCAACATTGCTCTGTGTAATGACCAGGAGAAGGTGCTATATGCTTCTGGTCAGTTGCAAGGTGCAACTCAGACTTGGTGGGAATCATACCAAGTTGCACGCCCTGCAAATGCTCCTGCTATCACCTGGGATGAATTCTCCAGAGACTTCAAGGTTCGCCATATCCCAGAAGGAATCATGGAGCTCAAGCAAGAGGAGTTCCGTAATCTCAGAATGGGGCAGATGTCGGTCAATGAGTACCATGACAGATTCTCTCAGCTGGCACGCTATGCTCCTAATGAGGTGAGAGATGACACAGACAAAGGTGACATCCTGAGGCTATCAGGTATAAAGGCTGCATGTAGGGAATCATAGGCAAGATATCATTCAAGAACCATCTCGACAAGCAGGTACAAAACCAGTGGAAATCTCAACTCCTCGCAAGGTACCAGCCTACTGTCACAGTAAAGTAGTAAGACAACCTCACCCAGCACCACATAGCTAGTTTCCGTGGGATCAACCGGACATAGTTCTTCTCCTCTATCCTGCAAGAATAGTGCACCTCAGCCCAGCACTCAAGAGCGTTCCGTTGTGAGAACCGGGACTATTCTTCACTATCCAAATCAGAACCAGAAACATGGCGCAGCGGCAAAGTCATCACAAGTACCTCCTAATTCCGGAAGGGTGAATCATGTGTCTGTCGCTACAGCTCAGAGGCCCCGGGTCATGTTGGGTACTTTTGATATCAACTCATCCCGCCTCGTTCTTTTTATTTTGGAGCATCGCATACTTTTATTCACAAGCTTTTGTACATACATAGTATACTCATGATAGTATGAAAATCACATGTTAGTAAGTTTCACCCGGGGGACCTATAAAAGTTGCTCATAGATGCCCCTCAGTTAATCTAACCTTAAGGGGGTAGACTTTCTGATCAGTCCGGTTGTGCTGAGAAGTTCTGGTATAGATGTGATTGTGGGTATGGATTGGATGAAAGCACACCAGGCAGTTATCCAATGCAAAGAAAAGACAGTATCTCTTGTTACACCGAAGGGTGGCCAGATCAGTGTTGATGTAGTTGTGCAACAGCCAGAGATAACTGTTGTGAACCAGATTGAGGATGGAACCAATCGGGATGATCCAGTGGTGAATGAATTCTCGGATGTCTTTCCAGATGAACTGCCAGGTATGCCACCTGACCGAGACATTGAATTTCTTATTGAGTTATTACCTAGTACTGCACCCATAGCTAAACGACCATATAGAATGGGGGTAAAAGAACTAGAAGAACTTAAGAAACAAATGAAAGAATTGCAGGAAAAATGTTTCATTCGTCCTAGTTCCTCACCATGGGGTGCACCAGTTATTTTTGTTGATAAGAAGGATGGTGGTCAGAGGATGTGAGTTGATTATAGATCACTCAATGAATTTACAATCAAGAACAAGTATCCTTTGCCTAGAATTGATGATTTGTTTGATCACTTGAGAGGTGCTTGTGTGTTCTCAAAGATTGATCTTCGTTTTGGTTATCATCAATTGAAGATTCGTGCTAGTGACATTCCAAAGACAGCTTTCACCACAAGGTATGGTCTATATGAGTATACAGTTATGTCATTTGGATTGATCAATGCTCCTACATACTTTATGTACATGATGAATAAGGTGTTTATGGAGTATTTGGATAAATTTTTGGTTGGGTTCATTGATGATATACTGGTGTTCTCTAAAACTAAGGAAGAACATGCTGAACATTTGAGATTGGTATTGCAGAAGCTTAGAGATCATAAGTTGTATGCTAAGCGAAGCAAGTGTGAGTTCTGGTTGAAGGAAGTTTCTTTTCTGGGTCATGTTGTCTCTGATGGAGGTATTTCTGCTGATCCAAGCAAGGTGAGAGATGTGTTGAATTGGAACCCACCAACTAGTGTTACTGAGATTCGCAGTTTTCTTGGTTTAGCTGGTTACTATAGAAGATTCATTGAAGGGTTTTCCAAGCTTGCAAAGCCTATGCCATCCTTGTTAGAGAAGAATGCCAAGTTTGTGTGGTCTGATCAATGTCAAGCCAACTTTGAAGAGTTGAAGAAGAGGTTGACTACAACAACGGTGTTGATACTGCCAGATCTGAGCAAGAGTTTCTCTATCTATTGTGATGCTTCTCGTACTGGTTTGGGTTGTGTTCTTATGCAAGAAGGTAGAGTTGTTGCTTACGCATTTAGGCAGTTGAGGAAACATGAATTGAATTATCCTACTCATGATTTAGAACTTGCTATTGTAGTTCATGCTTTGAAAATTTGGAGACACTATCTGATTGGGCATAAGTGTGACATATATACTGATCATAAGAGTTTGAAATATATATTCACCCAGTCTGATCTGAACTTGAGACAGCGCAGATGGTTAGAATTGATCAAGGATTATGATCTGGATGTGCAATATCACCCTGGGAAAGCTAATGTGGTTGTAGATGCTCTCAACAGGAGGAGTGGAGTTCATGAGTTGCTAATGTCAGCCATGTCAGATGAGTTGTGTGATGAGTTTGCATGTTTGAACCTGGGTTTTATTGTCAATGCAGCCGAGATGGTAATGGAACCTACACTTGAACAGGAGATCCGAAAAGGTCAGTTGCAGGATGAGAAGCTAAAGGAGATAGCAGAGAATCTGATAATGGAACCTTGTGGTTTGGTAATCGTTTGTGTGTACCTGATGATAAGGCTTTAAGGCAAATGATTTTGCGTGAAGCTCATGAGTCTACTTGTTCTATTTATCCTGGTAGTACTAAGATGTATATGGATGTGAAAGAGAAATTCTGGTGGGTTGGATTGAAAAGAGATGTAGCTAAGTATGTAGCTTTATGTGATACTTGTCAGAGGTTAAGGCTGAACATCAGAGACCTGTTGGATTGTTGCAACCTATGAAGATACCTGAATGGAAATTGGAAGAAGTTGGTATGGATTTCATTGTTGGTTTACCTCATACACAATAAGGTTATGATTCTATATGGGTAATAGTTGATCGTTTGACCAAAGTTGCTCACTTTTTGTCTGTCAAGACCAAGTACAATGGTGCTCGGTTAGCAGAATTGTATATGGAACGGATAGTATGTTTGCATGGGGTTCCAAAGAAGATTGTGTCTGATAGAGGTACTCAGTTTACTTCTAATTTTTGGCACAGTGTACATAGAGATTTGGGAACCAAGTTAAACTTTAGTACTGCATATCATCCTCAAACAGATGGTCAAACTGAAAGAACTAATCAGATATTAGAAGATATGTTTAGAGCTTGTGCATTGCAGTATGGTACCAGTTGGGATCAGAGTTTGCCTTATGCAGAGTTCTCATACAACAACAGTTATCAGTAGAGTATCAAGATGGCACCGTTTGAGGCTTTGTATGGTCGTAAGTGTAGAACACCTTTGTTTTGGAATCAAATAGGTGAGACACAAGTGTTTGGGGCTATGTACTTAGATATGCTGAAGATCGTTTGAGAGTGATCCAAGAAAGCTTCAGGATAGCACAGTCGAGATAGAAGAGTTATGCTGATAATAGAAGAAGAGACTTGTCTTTTAATATTGGTGATTATGTCTATCTGAAAGTATCACCAATGAGAAGTGTGAAAAGGTTTAGCATGAAAGGTAAGCTAGCACCAAGGTATGTTGGACCTTTTAAAGTATTAGCCAGACATGGTGAAGTTTCTTATCAGTTAGAATTGCCTGAGAATTTATCTGGAGTTCATGAAGTGTTCCATGTATCATAACTTAAGAAGTGTTTGCGAGTACCAGAAGAGCAAATACCTCTAGATGATCTTAACATTGCTGATGATTTGACTTATGAAGAATACCCAGTTAGAATTCTTGAAACGGTAGAAAGGGTAACCAGAAGCAAAATAATCAGAATGTGTAAGGTTCAGTGGAATCGGTATTCAGAGGCAGAGGCAACTTGGGAAAGAGAAGATGAACTCAGGAAATCATACCCGCAGTTGTTTGAGTAAGGCAGTTAATCTCGAGGACGAGATTGTTTTAAGGGGGTAGATTTGTAACACTCCAAATTTTGCATGATTTCAAAATAGTATGAAATTGTCTCTTTATGCAATTCTTGTTTATGCATTTAATCTAGATGCAAAATAAATACTGTTTTGGTAAAAATAAAACGACATATAGATACATGCTTGAGCATTCATGCTGGTGCATTTTCATTTATGTTCTGAGTGGTTTTGAAAATAATTCAAACCTGTATTTGAAATGTATTTCAAAATCTTTGGAAAAGCAGTTCTGGAAAATTGCAAAAACATTTATCTTTCCTCCTTTATCCTTTTCCCGTTTTTGGCCTATTGCTTCTTTCCCTGCAGGCCCTCTTTTCCTTCTCTGCTCAGTCGTTCGGCCGCAAGGCCCAGCAGTCGGCCCAGCTCTGCAGCAAGGCGGATGCCGCCCTCCCTCTCTCCATGGGCCACTGACCACCCGGTCCCGCTCATCAGCGGCTCCTCTTCCCCTCCCCTGTCCTCGCTGAACCCGAGCCGATTTCGGCACCGCTCGCAACCGAACCCCCGGTTCTCCGGGATTTCTTGCTTGAATTGGCTCATACGCCCCTATAAGTCTTCTAGAACCCCCTCCTGGCCCCGGTTTTCCATATATCAGCTCCTACGCCAAGCCCTAGCTAAGCCGCAGCACGTTCCAGAGCTGAAGAACTCGCTGCCGATGCCATTGTCGCCTCTGCGAGCTCCGTGGCCGTTCGCGAGCCCCAACACTTCTCGGAGCATGGTACCGTACCACCATTAACGCTCCCCTATGATCGATTTTGAGTCGGCTTGACCGTGTCTTCTTGCCTCCGTTCACAGTCGACGGAGCTCCGCCTTGACACGTTGAGAGCCGCCTCTGGAGCCCTTCTGTCTGCGCGGAAGTCCTAGGTGAGTTTGCGCAGCGCTACTCTTTCTCCTGAACCACTCGGTTCGTCTTTTGGTGGCCCGTAGGACCCTATTCAGATGCTCCACCGAGCTCCGCCGCTCCTGCAATGGAGCGCTGCCACGCCGGCTCTGTACCCGGCCGACTCCTCCCTCTTCTATTCCCCATCTATTTCTGACCGTCGATCTTCGATCTGAAGGACAGGAAAGCTTGATACCCTTTCATCCTTGCCTTTTTGCTTAAGAGACCCTGGAAAGTCTTAGTGCTCAACCCGCCGTCCTTTGGCGCAAAGCCTGAATGCGCTTTCTCCTTTTGAAAACGTATTTATCTTTCCGATTTCGTTTTAACTAAAAATAAATGGAAAATCATATTTACAGTTTTGCCATTGATTTTGAAAACCCTATAACTCTCTCATTTTAAATCCGTTTTGAACTGTTCAAATTGCGTTAGATCCGTAATAAAATTCTCCACATGTTAATACTACTGTTAGTAAGTTTTCAAAAAGTTTAATTTCGTGATTAGATTTAATTTAATATCTTTGTATAGGAAAACTTGTTTAATTAATAAGTTCGTCGTTTTAGCTTCGATTTTTGTGAACGAAACGTCAATGTGATCGTAGCGATACATAGATTAGTTTTATAAAGTTTTCATCTTGTTTTCTTACTGCTGGTGTACTGTTATTATCATAGCCATGTTTGCTTCGTGTATGTTTGCCCGTTGATTGAATAGTGTTGATTGATGAATCGGTAGACGTTGAGCAACCGGTTGAAGAACCAGAGTTTTCCTTTGATGAAGAACATCAGGACCAGCAGGACTAATTCGAAGAAGGCAAGTATAACATGGGATTATCCTTGTTGTCCTATTCACAATTAATATAATTCATATGCATGATATTCCTTGTTTACCATAGATTGATCCTAGTGATTTGTTATCCTGAATGCCTTGACACCTATGATTTGATCACAACATATGATTAGTATTGCTAGCGCTCATACCAGATGTACATGATCTTAATTGGTTAATGACTATATGCAATAATGATAGAACTTGCTTTTTAGCAACATTGGATTATAGGAGATTATCTATCGACAAAAGCTGGGACATACAGTACAACCACGAGGGCTATATGGCTCTGGCTTTAACTCAGTATGGGGACCTTTTCTAGCTTGTTTAGTGGTTACATTTACGGCGCGAAAGGGTTGTGCCGATTTGGCTATAGGGCGGCTCCTAACCTATGAGCACAACCGCTGTAATGGAGTGTGTCATAGGCAGGAGGTTCCTATATTTGCTTGCCAGGGAAACCTTGCGGCCCTAACTTGTTAGACGAACCCTTGAAAGGTTTCATAATGTACCCTGCCCGCTCACCTTGGTAGTGTTTTGGGAGTTATAAACTCGGGCATCTTGGCAACACGACTCGTGGGTAAAGTTGTACACCTCTGATCAGAGTTAAAAACTATCATGATAGTCGTGCTCATGGACACGGGGGCTAGGAAAACTCACAGAATTATGGGTTCTTATCTCTATGTGGCTTATGCAAACGTTGATATTAATTTTAATTATGGGTTCTTACCTTGGCAAACGTTGATATTAATATGAATTTGATCTACTTAAAATGCTTACCTCTATGAACCATGCATATCCTTTTGATCTTCATATACCCCGTGTTATATTTGTTGAGTACGTATGTGCTCACCCTTGCATTCAAACACAATAGATGAAGATTGGGTTGATGATTACCGAAATGAGTACTAGACTTGGAGTGAACCAGTCAACCAGTCCCTTGGAGCTTCCACAGATATCATCGTCTTAGTTTTAGTTTACTTGTTTAAGACTTTGTAATGAATATTTATTCGCTATGTAATAAGCACTGTGATGGTATTCTTATGATTTATCAACTCATGTGTCCGACTATTCTTGGGGTGCACATGAGCCTTTTATGCACTTGTTTTTGTTCTTAAAAATAGGTGTGACAGACGTTCACGCTCGGCGGTTCATGCCCGCATAGGCGACAAGCGTGACGTGCGCGACACACTCGATGCAAGACCGACGAGCAAAAACCCTTCCCGCGAGCAAGACCGACGCCTCGAGGACGTCACCCTCGCTCGGGGCAAACAAACCAAAGGCCTGCATCCTTTCCCTATGAACGAAAACTCCGTCTTTCCTGGCCAAGAGACTAAATCTCACCGGCCGTGGCCACGGGTCGCAAGGTACTCCGGCTCCCCGGAGCCAAGTACCTCCACCCAACTGCCCACACCCAAGCAGACCGAATCTTTTCCCCGAAAAAGTCGAGCAAGTAAGTCAAGGAGCAAAAATGTGGAAACCAGAAAACATGCAAACTTAAAACGAGCTCACTAGGAGCAATCAAACTTGTCCAAAGCCCTACAGGCCGCATAGTAGCAAAGGATAATTTAAGTTTTCTTACAGGGGCCATCGGCCCTAACAACTGACCATGCAGGGTCACTCCTCCGGCGACGGAAACACCTCTGAATCAAGCTTAGCAGCTAAGATCGTCGCAGGCTCCTCCGCGTCAACCTCAACCCGGTCTAGCAGCTCCTCCGGGGCATCCTGGGGGTAGACATTTGAAAGGATCAAGATGCCCAAGAGGGGGGGGGGGTGAATTGGGCTCTTTTTAATTTCTAAACAAGAATTAAACCTATAAAGAGCCAATTAACCCCCTAGTGCCTACCACTTGTGTGTCCTAGCTAGAAAGCGGTAGCAAGTCAATAGAGAGCGAAAACTTCCTACACAATTCTAGTATGAAAAGAATGACAAGTGCGGTAAGTAATGCGGTAATAAAGAGCTAGGGAAAGAGATGCTTGACACGGCGATGTTTTGCCGAGGTATCGAGGAGTCGACACTCCTCCCTAGTCCTTGTTGGAGCACCTCGCAAGGTATAGCTCCCCCTCAATCCCGCGCGAGGGATGAGTGCTCTCTACGGGCTGATTCTTTGCCACTCCGGCTCGGTGAATCGCCCACAACCGATCACAACGTCGATGGAGAAGGGCCGCCGACAATCCTCCGGCGATCACCTTCCTCCGAGCACCACCGGACCGTCTAGGTGATGTCGATCACCAAGAGTAACAAGCCTTGATCTTCACATGACTCACTCAAGCTTCACAACTAGAGGATGCACACTTGAACTCTTCGATGAACTAGAGAGAGGATGGATGGATTCGTGAATCACTCTCTCTCTCTAGGGCTCTTGCTCTCTTCCGAACCTTCTCAACAAACTCAGCAACACAAATGAGCAAAGGCAAGGTGGGAGAGAAGTGGGAGGGGCTATAAATAGACCCTCTGAAAACTGCCTCGGGCTGGCAACTTAAGTTGGCGACGGACGCTCTGTCAACTAGGCGACGGACGGTTCGTCGCATGACCCAACGGCTAGTTTCTGTTCATAGTTTGGGCGACGGACGCTCCGACGCCTAGGCGACGGACGCTCCGACGCCCTGCCCAACGGCTAGTTCTGACACACTGTTCCCAGCGACGGACGCTACGTCACAGGGTGATGGACGCTCATCCCAGCGTCCGACGCTGCACTCTGGCTCGGGCTGAAAAACACCCTCTCTGGAAGGTCGACGGACGCTCTTCCCAGCGTCCGACGCCTGGCCGACGGACAGCGTCCGATGGTCCCTGAAAGACTTAGCCAGAAAACATCTCCACTGGAAGGTCGACGGACGCTGTGGACTCAATCACCCATCGTCCGACGCCTCTGTCCGACGCGACGGACAGCGTCCGGCGCCCCCGTCAGGAGCGTCCGACGCCCAGAAAACAGTTCTAACAACTTCGTTTTTCGTCGCGAAGAATATGGAAGTTGTTCTAGGCTATCTTACGGTCACCATAGGCTTGCTTAGAGCTAAGGAAGTCAAGTGTGCACCACACCTAAGTCATGAAGCTTTCCTAAGTCAAGCTACTAATCTCAACCCCTCTTAATAGTACGATCAAAGATAAAGAGAAGCCCTATCTATTTCTAAGTGCCCTTCATCTCCTTATGGCACTTAGCCTATCATTCTAGGGTCTTCATCATGTCTCCTTGAAATCCGAAACGATATCCATCTTGGGGGCTAAGTGATGACCATTAATGCCCATTCTTGTTGATCACTATGGCTAAGCTACGCATAGCCTCTGCAAAACACACGTTAGCCATAATAATCTCTAATTTTCGTTAATCACCAAAACCAACTAGGGCAATGATTCTTCAACATCGCTGACGAGCACCGAAGTCACCACATCATAGAGGCAGGCGACAATTGCCATCGTACGATGGACCCTGATGCGTAGGCCTCCCGGATCATGGCTTGGCCCCGCTCCCAGAGTAGGCCAACATGGTTCCTGGCTGCGTCAGGTCCAACCCTGCGTCTGGCACCTCAAAGAGGGAGCACACACCATGCACAACCTCGCGCAACGCCTATGACTCCTGCGCGCTTGTCTGCAGTTCTAGGGCAACAAGAAGGGGGGTCTCAACCTCCAGACTCGATCACAAGCGCACGAGAATAGATCGGCAAAGAAAGGTAGCGTACCTTCATTCTCCTTCACCAGGCCGTTGACTGTCATGCGGATGTACGAGATGACCACAGTCAACTCACCGAGTTGAGTAGAGAACTCCAGAATCCTCCGATCAGCGTCGACGCCACGATTGCGCGCCCTGGTCGACAGGTCCTCGAAGCGGGCCATGGCCTCGTCATGCTCTCGGCAGTTGTTGTCGCGTTGGAACCGCATCACGTTGCGCTCGTCCTCCATGGACGCCAACGCTGAAGCAGCTCAGCGTTGCTCCTGAGCCTCGACATCGCGCTCGGCCGTCAGATGCTCAACATCGACCTGACGCGCTGCGTGCTCAGCCTCCAGCATCTTGCGGGCACCCTCGGCATCGGCACGAGCTTCGTTCCGCTCTCGCCCGATCCGCTCGACGTCAGCAGCACTCCAGTGCCCCCACGCCTGGGCACCCACTGCCCTCAACTCTGAGGCGCTCAGTCGCTCCTCTACCTCCGCCACTCGACGGCGAGCAGAGACAAGCTCCTCGTCCATAGCGGCCTCCCGGCAGACGTCCACCACCCAGGAGCCCATCGACTAGCCTCGTGACGAAGGAACTCAGACTTGTCGACACTCGCCGCGATCAGGATCTGCCCCGAGCACCATCTCGTGTAGATGGCGCTCTCACTCCATAAGTGGGAACAACCTGCGCTGGAGGAACTGCGCCACGACCCCCGAGAAGTTCAAGCCGTGATCCCGGAGCCGCGTCAAGCTCCGGAGATAGGGATCTATCCCTAGGCGCTCCTGGCAATCCAGCCCATAGTGCCAATTAGGGAGCTCGTTGCTCAAGCGGTGGCCCGTGTAAGCCGGAAGTGGCGTCTCAGGGTGGTTCTGGATGTAGAACCACTGCGAGTGCCACCCCCGGTTCGAAAAAATCGCCCGCGCTGGCATGTAGTGCGTCGGGTGGGAAGAGCGAATGCTGAGCATGCACCCCCCGCACGGCACCACCGACCTCACGCCGCCGGCGTTGACGAAGAACACCGTCACCCTAAAGATTGTGGAGGATCCCACGGAAGAAGCGATGTGGCAGCGTACCAAACCTGTGCTCGTGGAATGGGAGAAAGGAAACCACGTACCCTGGCGGCGGGTCCGGAACGTCGACGTTCGTGGGGATGATCCACTCGATGTCGCGGTCATCGGAAAGCTTGGGGCACAGCAAACCCGCGTCCACCAGCTAGAGCACCCGCGAATGGGTGAGCCAACATCGAGCCTAGCTCCGCGATGGGTACTCTCCAACCATGGAGGACGCACCCAAGGTATGACCCACGGCGGCGGCAGGAAGACACAGCGAAGAAGGGGAATGGCGCAAACCCTAGATCTGAAAAAGGGGTTGTGCGGGCAAGCTCGGAGGCGAAGAAGGCGAACAGTACGAGCTCACGGAGGATGATGCGGCGTGGGGATATTTATAAGGACCAAGAAGGCGGAGCGGCGCCCCCTCGGCCCCTCACGCCACGACGCCACGACCCTAGTTGCATTTAATGTGGCCGCTCGGTTGCGTCTTTTCCACTATTCACTGGAATACCGGGAGCCTAAAAGGTCCTATCCCAAGGCTAGAGGGGGGTCAATAGCCTAAATCGAAAACTAAAAAAAATCTCAACAACAAGTTAGATCACAAGATGGAGAAGCTAGGATTTCACTAGCCTACTAGGGGATGCGAAGCCTCCTAACCACAAATGCTATCCTAATATAACTCTAAGATCACTCAATGCCTACACAATTCTATTTGCCCACAAGCACAACCTAATATACTAACACAAGTATGAATAAGGTAATGCAAAGGATGGGAAGGTGATTATACCACCGAGTAGAGGATTGATCCAATCAAATGGAGAACACCGAGATAGCCAATCAATCAAAAAGTGGGAGACAAGGTTGACACTTGATTTTTCTCCCGAGGTTCACTAGTTTGCCAACTAGCTACATCCTCGTTGTGTCGGCTCACTCACTTGGAGGTTTACGAGCTAATTGGCATCACACGCCAAACCTGTCACCGGGTGCCGCACAACCAACACAAGATGAGGGCACTCCAAGACACGCGCAATCCACTAGAGTTACCTTTGCTATCTCCCGCGGGGAAGGCAAGAGAACCCCTCACAATCAGCACTTGTGGTCGACGAAACACAGTCACCAAGATTCTCGAATCCACACCGCTGCTCTAACCGTCTAGGTGATGGCAATCACCAAGAGTAACAAGAAACTAGCAGCAGTATCAACTCCCAAGTGCCACTAAGATGAACTCACTTCATGCAATGCACTAGAACACTCAAATCTCTCCAATGGATGATCAATTGACTAAGAGATGAGTGGGAGTGTGTGTCACAAGCTTCTCAAGTGTATGTAATATCAGAATAAGCAAGAGAGAGACCTTGAACCACCACACACCATTTTATAGCCCCCTCAAAGGAACTAGCCGTTATGCACTTGGGCTACTGAAAAACAGACCGCTCGACTACTCTGCAACCACCGGACCAATGCACCTGGTCCCATGCTTTATTCCGGTGCCTAGTCGGCCGCCTGGTCCAGCGCTTCTGGGATCGCGACGTGTCCACTGTCTTCTGAATTCGACCGTTGGCTTTCATACTTGCTGACCTTCGGACCACTTACCATAGTCGGGAGCCTCTGGTCCGACGCTCTGGCCTTAGCTTCACCAAGCAACACAGTAAGCACCCTGGCTTCGGACGACTGGTCCGGAGGCCACCGTCGGACCAATCTCTCTGGTCCGGAGCCTCTTCTGTCTTCAAGCGAAGTTTACGCAGGGCTTCGGACCACTAGTCCGGAGCTGACCACCGGACCATATTGCCTGGTCTGGAGCTTGCCTTGGTCTTCTATCGTGCTCACCTGACCAACCGGACCTTTGGCCGATGGTTCGTAGCACCACCGGACCACTAGTCTGGAGCTTCTCTACCTAGTAGCCAGTTCTTGGAACAGGCCGTCGGACCACCTTCTATGGTCCGGAGCTCCTATGCAAACTGGTCCGGAGCTTCTATCTTGGTCAGAATTCACTTCTCTTTTCTTCCCTTGATCTCATGTACCACCACCAAGTGTTTCACTGACTTGTGCATGTGTGTTGGCATATTTTATCAAGGATTGCTCATTAGGTTTAGATGCAATGCACTTCATGATCAATCCTAATGGCACTCGATAGTTGTAACCACATACTATTTTCCCCTCTTAATAGTACGGTTACCTATCCTAAATGTGATCACACCCCACTAGGTGTCATGATCACCAAAATGGAAAAGCCCTAGATTATACCTTTGCCTTGAATAGCTTAGGATCTCCTCCTCCTTTTCTCTTCTTCTCCAAGTGTGAGCTCTAGTTCGCTTCTCCCTTAGCCTCCTCCTTGCTCCATCACTTGTCACCTTCACTTCACCTTGGTGTACTAAACCTACTCACACTTAGAGCTAGGTTAGTACTTAGGTTTCATCAATTACCCAAAACACTAGAGATCTTTCAATCTCCCCCTTTTTGGTAATTGATGACAACCCATATAAAATGATATGAAAAATGATTTTGATTTCAACCCGAAATGCTTGACACCACTTGAAAGTATGATAATGAAGGAAAGTGGTCAATCATTTCTATGTTGGTTTGATAGTGTTAACTCCCCCTACATGTGTGCACTTCTATGAATATGAATCAATCTTTGCACACATGCTTAGATAGAACTTTTGGAGGGGTGAACAACTAACAAACTATGTCATGATGTTAAGGTTTTAAGAATAGACCTTTGAAGCGTGATACCAATCGAAGTGCACCTTTCATTTGACCCTTAGCAACATGGTTAGATTGACACCAATTAGATTACACAATAAAACAAGAGAGGATATCTAGCTAACTTCCCTATACATGCTAGTGATCAAATCATCAATCAATATTACAACTAGGCATGCACCACACAAGCAAGAAACCACTTGGAAAGCACTATAACTTCAATGCAAGCAAGCATATGAGTGAATGCACATTCAAATGCAACACATTGTTCATAGGCTTGCTCCCTCTACTTGTGTGCTCAAATTTTAATTTTTCATTTTTCAAAATCTTATTTCTCCTCCTTATTTCTAGATTCTCCTTTTAAACCACTTGTTTCTTTCTTTTATCATGTTTCTCCCTTTTAAACCATTTCCCCCTTTTTTAAGTTATGATCATTTTATCACAATTTCTCCCCCTTTGTCACACATTACCACAAAGGAAACTTGTAGTAACATGTGTCACTTGAGGATATTTAGAAAGATTTGTTTATCAAGTCAATTTAGAAAGGAGTGGGGTGAATATCAATTTTAATTCAACCTAGATTACTTGTCCTAAATACTTAACACGGTTTAAACCATGGACAAGCTTCTTCACACATCTTGCAATGGTTATCTTATTCATGTTGGTTAAGTACAAGAATAAGCATTCTAGATTAAACATGTGAGGTTGCAAGCTTATTAACATGTCATATGCCACCACTAGATTAGAAGCAATAGTGGTACCATATGTACATAGAAAACATTTGATGTTCATGAATGATCCTATCATGAGTGATGTATATATGCTTCTACACAATTCTAGCAAAGAATGAATGCATATTCAATCAATTTTACCTTGCTATGTTGGAGTAGAGGCAGTTCATAGGTGGGGTGCATCAACTCATGTTGGAGAAATATAAGATGTTCAACTCATTCCTCAACTTGCAAAACCTCTTCTCATCAAGTGGCTTGGTGAAAATGTCGGCTAATTGATCATTGGTGCCCACATTGTCAATAAAAATGTCACCCTTTTGTTGATGATGTCTTATGAAATGATGTCTCACATCTATGTGCTTTGTCCTTGAGTGTTGGACAGGGTTGTTTGTAAGCTTCACTGCACTTTCATTGTCAGAAAGCAATGGGACTTTCTTGAATTGAATTCCATAGTCCTCCAAAGTGGCTTTCATCCATAATAGTTGTGCACAACAACTCCCCGCACTTATGTATTCGACTTCAGTGGTAGAGAGTGCCACACTATTTTGTTTCTTGGATGACCATGAGACTAGTGACCTTCCCAACATTTGACATGTACCACTAGTGCTCTTTCTATCCACTTTGCAACCCGCATAGTCGAAGTCCGAATATCCAATCAATTCAAATATTGACCCCTTTGGAAACCATAGTCCAACCTCTTGTGTATGCTTCAAATATCTCAATATTCTCTTTGTGTCTTTCAAATGACTCTCTCTAGGAGATGCTTGAAACCTTGCACACATGCATACACAAAACATGACATCCGACCTTAAAGCGGTCACATAGAGTAAGCTTCCAATCATAGACCGATAGAGTGTTTGATCTACCATAATGCCACTTGAGTCACTATCCAAATGTCCATTAGTACCCATGGGAGTACTAACGCCTTTAGCTTCTTCTAACCCAAACTTCTTCATCATATCTTTTATGTATTTGCCTTGACTCACAAATGTACCATTCTTCATTTGCTTGATTTGATGTCCAAGGAAGTAACTAAGTTCACCAATCATTGACATCTCAAATTCATTAGCCATCATCTCCCAAACTATTCACAAAAGTCTTGATTTGAAGACCCAAAGATAATGTCATCCACATAGATTTGCAAGATGAACAAGTCATTTAAAATCTTCTTGGTGAATAGGGTAGTATCAACCAAACCCATCCTGAACCCTTTAGAGAGGAGAAAGCTTCTCAATCTCTCATACCGTGCTCTAGGTGCTTGCTTCAACCCATAGAGAGCCTTCTTGAGCTTGAATACATGGTCGGGCTTCTTAGCATCTTCAAAACCGGGTGGTTGCTTAACATACACCTCCTCATTTATATACCCATTTAGGAATGCACTCCTGACATCCATTTGGTATAGCTTGATATTGTGTGCACAAGCATAGGCCAATAGAATTATAATTGCCTCTAATCTTGCCACCGGAGCATATGTTTCCCCAAAGTCAAGACCTTCAACTTGTGAGTAACCTTGAGCTACTAGTCTTGCTTTGTTCCTCACCAATATTCCATCTTGATCTTGCTTGTTCTTGAAAACACATTTGGTTCCAATGACATTGTGCTTCTTTGGTCATCCTACCAATTCCCAAACTTGATTTCATGTGAAGTTGTTGAGCTCTTCATGCATAGCATTGATCAAATCAACATCCTTCAAAGCCTCATCAATCTTGGTTGGCTCAAATGATGAGACAAAAGAATAATGCTCACAAAATGAAGCCAATCTTGATCTTGTTTGAACTCCACTTTGAATGCCTCCAATCACTTGATCCAAAGGATGATCTCTTGCAATGTTAGTAGGTTGGAGCACTTGCATGTTGATTCCATTTGGTTGAGATGATGAACTAGCTTGAACTTGATCTTCACTTGCATTTGCTTCATCTTGAGTTGGAGAACCACTAGCTTGCTCACTTGGAATGGTAACTTGATCTTCATCTTGGACTAGTCTATGTCTAATGTCACCAACATCCATATCTTTCATAGCATTGGCCAACTTGTCACCTCTCACATCATCCAAGTTTTCTTCTTCATCTTGAGAGCCTTGAGTTTCATCAAATTCAACATCATGCACTTCCTCAAGAATTCCATTAGCCAAGTTCCATACTTTATAAGCCTTGCTAGTTGTCGAGTAACCAAGTAGAAATCCCTCATCACATTTCTTCTCAAACTTGCTCAACCTTGTTCCCTTCTTTAAGATATAACACTTGCATCCAAACACCCTAAAGTAGGCAATGTTTGGCTTTCTTCCATTCAATAGCTCATATGGAGTCTTCTCAAGCATTCCATGGCAATAGAGACGGTTGCTATAGTAGCAAGTCATATTGATAGCTTCGGCCCAAAAAGAATCACTAACATTGTACTCACTTAGAATTGATCTTGCCATGTCAATCAAGGTCCTATTCTTCCTTTGAACTATCCCATTGGATTGAGGAGTGTAATTTGGAGAGAATTGATGGTTGATTCCAAAGCCATCACAAAGTTCTTCAACTCTTGTGTTCTTGAACACACTCCCATTGTCACTTCTAACTCTCTTGATAGTTGTTTCAAACTCATTTTGGCACCTCTTGACAAATTACTTGAAGATATCAAATGTGTCACTCTTGTCACTCAAGAAGAATACCCATGTGTATCTTGTGAAGTCATCCACTATCACAAATCCATACTTGTTGACACCAATGCTTATGTATGTTGTTGGCCCAAAGAGATCCATGTGCAATAACTCAAAAGCTTTGCTTCTACTCATGATGCTCTTCTTTGGATGAGTGTTGCCAACTTGATTTCCGGCTTGACATGGACTACATAGCTTGTCCTTCTCAAATGTGACATCCTTTAAACCCTTCACTAGATCATGCTTGATTAGCTTGTTCAATTGCTTCATGCCAACATGTCCAAGCCTTCTATGCCACAACCAACCCATGCTAGATCTTGAGATGAGACATGTAGAGAGTTGGGTCTCACTAGCATTGAAATCCATTAGGTAGAGGTTCTCATACCGAAATCCCTTGAAGATCATGTTTGAACCATCCACACTAATGATTTCCACATCCTCTGTTGGGAATATGCCCTAGAGGTAATCATAGAGATGATTGTATTTCCTTGTATCCATGACATGTTATGAGTTCAATGAATATACATTAAAGACAACTTGTATCGATAAGCAATTATGTGAATTGTTTGTGAAACTCTTTTACTTGTATGGTTATTCTAAAGTTGTCCCTGATCGAAGTTTGTACTAGAATATACATAATATTGGATCAGCACATTATTAGTTGATGACTATGTTTCACAAGTCATGGACATGGAGATGTCGAACTAATAATGTGGGCACATGTAGGACATGGTGCTGGACAGACCCGACATGAGATTGTCTCTATACACATCATGTACCTTATGTCCTTAGACCTGAGATTGTCGTATGTACTCAATATGTGAAACAACCTACTTAGAGACTACCAAACGCTACTCCGTAACTGGGTAGTTATAAAGGTGGCTTTCGGGTTTGTCGAGAAACATGTTGTGAGACATAGTCAATCAAGATGGAATTTGCCACTCTTCATATGAGAGAGATATCACTGGACTACTCAAATGATTAGATCATGAAATGCATGGCCGTGCTTGGGTTAAGTGTTAACCCACGAGTTGTACCAAATATCGTGAGGCAAAGGAATAACAAGTATATTGTATTGTGGTGGTTTGTCTGATATGATCGTAGCGTATGCATAGGAGTTGACACGCCTTGCTAGAGGCCTCTATCAACTATTGGTCGAGTAAGAGTACTTGGGACATGTCTATGTGTGCGTGAGCCCATAGGGTCGCACGCTTAAGGGGCTGGAAGCCTAATTCGGGTTGGACCCGAATTAGACTAGGTTTAGGGTTACTAATGGGCCTCCAACGTGGGAGCTCGTTAGGACGCCTATATAAGCAAGGGGTGGTGCGGGGCGAGTTGATCTTACGTCCTTTGGCAGCGGCCGTCGCCCTCCCCACGCTCACGCCTAGTACTCCTCGCGGACCTAGCAGTCCAAAGACGTGACGCTTCTTCCCTGCACCTTGGGATTCCTCGGAGGTGCTGCATTTGGAGAACAAGGACGAACCGCGAGTAAGAGACGTTGAGACAGACAACCTCGCAACTGCACGGCACTGCTGCGACGCGCACGACTACATCAAGTCGCTTCCGCTGCACCTGCGCGTCTAGTGGTAACCCCGTGATCTATAACTAGCACTAGTTCCTGGTTTATGGGCAGAAAATTTTGTTTTCCGGCTAGCGTAGCAACCTCATAACCCTACATCCTCCACTCCAAAAATGCACTTGAAACCGAGATCACACAATTGGGAAACCGACAATAGATTGAACTCAAGCCTTTCCACTAGAAGCACATTGCTAATGCTTAGATCATTGGAGACAGCAATCTTTCCAAGTCCTTTCACCTTGCATTTGCCATTGTCACCGAAAGTGATACTATCAAATCCATGATCACTATCTTGGTTGATTGAGTTGAACATCCTTCCATCCCTGGTCATGTGTTGAGTGCACCCAATATCAAGCACTCAATGCCTCCCTCCGGCATTGTAATTGACCTACAAGAGAAATCAATATTTTTAGGTACCCAAACTTGCTTGTGTCGTCCAAGGTTATTAGTTACCAAAGATTTTGGTACCCAAATGGACTTCTTTGAAGCCATCCAAGGTGCACCAACAAACTTGGCATGAACTCCATTAGTACCCTTGGAAAGTACATAGAATGAATCAACTCTCATGGAGGATACATCTTGTTTGGACTTCTTGTTCATGCAACTTTGCTCAAGGTGACCAAATTGCTTGCAACTCTTGCAATAGCTACTAGTGTTCTTCACAAAACGAGTCTTGTGAGGAGCAAAAGCGACCTTGCCTTTCTTGGGGGTATAGCCCAATCCCTCTTTGTAGAGAGATGCTCTTTGGCTACCCAAGCACATAAGCAAGCAGTCCTCACCTCCATAAGCCTTGTCTAAGGAGTGGTTGAGCTTTGTAACCTCCTTCTTGAGGGTTTCATTTTCCACCATTAGTGAGGCATCACAAGTGAAACCATCACTAGTAGATGAAGTAGGAATGATAGTGCTACAAGAGGGGTTAGTGGGAGCAACAATGATAGGAGTATAGAAAGATTCATCAAGAATATCATAAGTAACTCCCATGTCACATGTTTGAACAATCTCCTTCTTACTTTGGTCAAGGAGGGAGGAATGAGCTCTCTCAAGCTTAGTGTGAGACTTCAGTAGCTTCTCATGGGCTTTCATTAGCCTCTCATGAGATGCTACGGCCTCATCAAGGTTTTGCTCAAGAGCCACATTGGTCTTTCGCAATTCCTTGCATTCCTTCCTCTTCTTGTCAATGTAATCCTTAGCTTGTTCAAGCATGGTCATGAGTTCCTCCTTTGAGGGCTCCTCACTATCACTATCGCTCTCACTCTCACTCTCATCATGAGAAAGTACCTTAGTGGACATAGCCATGAAGCATGATGATGGAGTGTCAAATAGAGAGATCTTATCCCTCATTGAAATGCTTGCAAAAGCCTTCTTCTTGGTAGTGGTCTTCTTTTCATGATCACTATCATCACCACATGAAGAAGAATCACTATCCCAAGTAACAATATGAGAGTAGCCCTTCTTCTTCTTCTTCTTCTTGTCAAATAGGGGCTTCTTCTCCTTCTTGCCTTTCTTCTTTGTATCATCATCATCCTTGTCACTATTGTAAGGATAATGAGCAATGAGATGATCAAAGCTTCCACACTTGAAGCACTTCCTTGGTTCATCATAGTTCTTGGTGGAAGTCCTTTTTCTTCTTGCACCATCACTACGTCAAAACCGATTAACGGTGACGGTCAAAAACTGTTTATCGCAGCGGTCAAAGCCGTCCGCTGCGATGATAACGCCATGGTTAATCAAGCATTAACCATGGCGGTCACCAGCGCCCGCTGCGGTAAATAGCATTAACCGCAGCGGGCACCCTACAGCGCCCGCTGCAGTTCATGTATTAACCGTAGTGGACAAGTTACAATGTCCGCCACAATTAAATTTTTTAATTAAAAAAATAAAAATGCAGTTTTAGAATCTGGAGCAGTATTTACAGATTTCATACAACAACCAGAATTCAGAGAAATCATAGCAGAGATAAACATCATATATATACATTGAACATCCATACACAGATTCAAATTCACATAGCCAAATATCCATACACAAGCACATATAAGTTGTTGTCATCCACCATATACACAAAAGAAACACATGATTACATTTCAAATTCAAATTTCCACTTGGTGTTTGTAATTCGTGGGACGGAGCATGGTGTCCCACTTCCTGAACTTCTCGAACTCAGGTAGAACCGCCAGGTCACCCTCATCATCGAAGAATTCTTGCCCTTCTAGCACACAGTTCTCTAGTACGAACTTACAGATGTCGGCCTTGAGTTGCTTGAAAGCATGTTTGTCTCTCGTAATGCATTCCCAATCTTTGATTCCCGCCTTGAGCTTCTTCCAGCTGCTGGTGTACTCCTTGCATTGTCTTAGGTGTGCGCAGGTGTACAAGCCACATGCCTTTGATCCATATGGTTGTTTAGCGCACTGCACGATCGAAACATAAATGTTAGAACAATACATATATATATATATATATGAAAACATTACTGAATCTTTGGAATACTTACGGGGAATTCACGCCAGATCTTTAAGTGGTATGAATGTTTCTTCTTGAACTTTTCACTTCTTCGATCCCAACATTGGGGCTCCTTTAGGTATTCCCTGTAAGCACTGTACGAAATGCATTAGTGTTAGTTAGCAACAATTTGAATATGTACGAGAAAACCTTAAATGATCAATAAGCTAGGTGACTTACGTTTTCAAGCAATCTTCGAAGTCCTTGTACCCTTTTCTATTTAATAACCTCAACTAGTCAAATATTACTGCCCTAACCATCTTGAGGATAGATGAGAAATGCAACCCAATGTCCATCGACTTGGCCCTTACTACACCATTCAAACAAAATACAGGTTACGACGACGATTTAAGTTTATGATCCTAGCCACTTAGCTCTATGTACAATTTTGACTTACCCAGACTGGTAAGCCGCCTTGATACAGTGCAGCCCATCCGGGTGAATCTTCTTCATCACTCCATTTATGTACCTTGACAAATTCTTCTTCTCCTCTTTTATATTCTTGTCGTATTTCTGTTGCCTCTGCCGCGCTGTCAACTTTGGATCCGTTATATTGTACCCTTTGATGAATCTCTCAGTAATATGCATTGGAGAGAGGTAGAGAGCAGGATGTCTCTTTTTGTTTCTTACTATCACCGACGTCCTACACGGAGAAGTCATCGAGCCATACTAAGTATATAGTTGACCATTAGCTAGTATTGCTGAAATCTGTTAAACTGACAATTAGACTTACAGAGTGAATAGGGTGACTAGGACAACATCTAGGTATTCTTCCCGAAATAGATGCCACATGTCACGGAAGTCTACGGGGAGAGTAATAGTTTCGGTCAAGTGGAAGTACTTCGGGGGAATCTTGATTGTAAAACCTGACATCCTTGTTTCCCATAGTTCCTGATGAGGCCATAGCTATGATGGAGTCGAGGACGACTCCAATTCAATAAGGGGAGGATGATGAGGACATCACCACACTGGACACCTCTACGTCATCGTCCTTTCTAAGTTGCAATTCATCTCCAACTCAGCTGCCATGTCGACTTCGAGGTTGTTTCGGAGTCCAGGACCAGCAAGGAATAAAACGGACGCCCAGAATGCATACGAACTCCGTTTTCGATGATTCACCCACGGATGGAAAGATAATTTCATAAGGAAACCAATGATGTTGGTTTGACGTCAAATGCCTTCTGAGTCATTGGGAAACGTCGAAACAAGTCAGCATCCAGAATCTGTTCCGGTGCTGCGTCACCTATTTTGGGCCAACTTGGCCTTGTATCATGAGTCGGGCCTTAAGCCCATGTTGGGGCGCCTCCCCCTGGTCGCCACTAACCCTAGGACGTCTCTACCTTATATTCCACGTAGCCGCCGCCGTTGAGACTCGGGTTTTGTTTTTAGAGTTTAGTTTTCCATCGAGAAACTCAATCGTTCATTGTAACGTTGTCGATTAGTCCTTTTACAGTGATCTAGGGCCCCTTGTTCTTGATATCCTCCACTGTGTCGATTAGTCCTTTGGAACCGAGTTCTTGAACCCTCTATTGATATTCGCTTCAATCATATTTGCAATTTCAGATTGCGTGTTTATACCTTCTTTCTTGTGTTCTTCGATTCGCTTGCAGGAAAAGCCTTATTGGTGAGGTCAATCAAGTTGTGCTTGGTTGATAACCAATGGAGCAGTGGTGTAACGGTTGCAGGGTTTGAATCGTGTCTGATTTGAAGCCGGATTGCCAACGTCGAGACCTCCATCAATTGAATTTATCGGTTACCTCTCGAAAGATCGGGCCACTCCTCATCAGTTCCTCATCTATGAGTTGTGCCTTAGGAATCAAGAACTTCCCACGCTCATAGATGTCAGGATAGTCTTCGTCCTTCGGAAATAGCTGTCGGCTACTATTTGGAGGCCTAGAGAACGGTTAAGAGAGTATAGTAAAGGTTTGTCGGTGTCTAAAATGGCGGGGGTCTAGACAGCCAACGAGTAAATTTCTAAGCGTGTCGGAGTTAGGATGGTTACGCTCGGAGAACACAGAGGTTTATACTGGTTCGGGCACGAACGCCCTACGTCCAGTGTGTTGCGGGGTCGTATTACCGAGCGTGGCGAGCTCGTAGAGGGGAGCTACAAGCTTTGGTGAGAGAGGGAAGCTCCTTCCCAGGTCTTGTGCGTAAGAGGTTCTTGGTTTTGGTGGGTGCTTGCGTGTGTGCGAGTTTGAGTGTCTGTGAATGAGTGTTCGAGAGTCGAGAGTCGACAGTCGAGAGATTGGGAGTCCATTCCCTCCCTTTATACGTAGGGAGAGACGAAGGAGTACAGTACAGAGAGGAGGAGTGGTCATGGCCCAACATGGGCTGCTGCCGAGGGAGGGCTTTGTCTTCATCCTGTCTTCCTTCCTGGGGAAGATTGCGCCAGTAGGCACATGTCCGAGTCCTGTTCGTCCTTGTTGTGTTGTAGCCATGCACCTTGTGACCGGGAATCCTGCTATCCCCTTTTCTGGGTATGGGCGGAGGATGTCGCACAGGACTAGGCACCCCCCGCGTTCCGTCGTACAGGGCTGATGACGCCCTAATCCCTGTTGAAGTGTCCGTCGGAGACATGGCATGGATATAACGCGTAGACGTCGTTGGTTAGGTAGCACAGGACCTTGTACCGTAGGGTGAACAGAGGTCGGCATTGCACCTCATGCCTTAAACCCCATGCCTGAGGACGGAGGAGACTGTGGGCCTTTTGACTATATGGGCGAGTGCACCCCAGGCTAGGGATGGTGATGAGATCTCCGAGGGCGAGGGATGTCACGGATGACGTTTGCTGGGCTCGGACGGAGCGGGAGAGCCCCCGAGGGTAGATGACGTCACGGGCGACGTCACCTAGGCTCGGGCGAGGCGGAGGAGCCCCCGAGGGTTGATGACGTATCGGATGACGCCTCCTAGGCTCGGGCGAGGCGGAAGAGCCCCCGAGGGTCGATGACATCACGGATGACGCCACCTTGGCTCGGGCAAGGCGGAGGATCCTCCGAGGGTTGATGAAGTCTCGGATGACGCCACCTCGGCTCGGGCGAGGTGAAGGAGCCCCCAAGGGTTGATGACGTCTCGGATGACGCCACCCTGGCTCAGGCGAGGCGGAAGAGCCCCTGATGGTGGTTTTGTTTTTGTGGAGTCTGGTAAATTGGGTACTCTATTTCTAGGTATCCGACAGTAGCCCTCTAGCCTTCGATGTAGTGAAGGACTACACCGGAGGCTTCCGAGAGCGCTTATGGTGGTTTTGGTTGAGTCTTTGGATTTCGGTGGGTGCGCGCGAGTGCACCCGCCGGGTGTAGCCCCCGAGGCCTTAGGTGGGAGATATTTCCTCCTAAGGGCTTATTCGGAAGTTTCGTAGAGTGCTCGACCCTTCGCCTCCCTCACGAAGCGGGGGGAGGGCGGTATGCTCCGTACGTCAGAGCCAGAGCCCTGGTCGCACACCAGCCCTAGCGCGGGCTGCACTGTTGGCCTCAGGCCGGCGCGTCTTGAGACGACGAGTCAGGCCTGCGCCGTGCTGTCCCTTCGGCCTGGATGGTCGATTGACCGGTCGGAGACATGTTTGTCGGATTCCGGGGTCTGACTGCTCCCCCTTTTCCCCCCCCGTGGCCCAAAAGTGGACGTGCCGTGCCTTCCCCGTTCGAGGAGTGGCGCCAGAGCACCACTTGCTCTGCGGTTAAGACTCTGGAATGCACCCCCTGAGCCACCCGTCTGTCTGGCCATTTATAGCCGCGCTGCGCCCTCTCGAAGTGGGCGCTGTCGCACAGTGCGGCGTGGTTGGGAGAAGTTGTTGTAGACTCACGGGCCCGTTGCTGCGTGAGTGCCCTATCGGGCTATAAATAGTGGCGGCCTCCTGCGGAGAGATTCACATCCACACAGTATGGCCTCCCCCAAATTCTTCCTTCGAGGCCTCATCGGAGAGTCCCTTGAGCCGCCCTGGCGGGCGACTTTTTGAGAGCAACAACGGGTTCAGAGGAAGTTCTGCATTGGGGGTGAGTGCATCCCTCTTCGCCTCGTGACAGGATTCAGAGGAAGCTCTGCGAGGTGTGCATAGCTTCCTCTTATCCTTTCCACCGGACGGAAGAGAGGTGTCACCACACCCTGCACGAGTCGGTCCGGGGGGGGCGGAAGGTGTGGAGTCCATCCTTTCGATTGGATCCTGCTTCCCGCTTCTGGGGGGGCGACGGCGTGCTTCCCATCCCCAGGAGAATGCCTCTCGAGCCCCGCGGCTAGGTTGCCTGACCTGGATACATGGGTTCGTCGGACGTCGGTGTGATATTTTGCTTAGGTGCCCCTTGGGCATCTTTAGTTTTTGGCACTTCCGCCTGGGATTTCCCTTCAGTCCACCTTGTAAACGTTTTCGTGTTTTTGGTGTCTGATGATCGGGCTTACCCCCTTGTGGCTCTTTAGCGAGCGTGTAACCCCTGCAAAGATTAATATATATATATATATATGGATCTGAAATGAAAAAAGGTGTCCGTGGTTACCTGTGCGGACCTCTGACAGGTGAGGCATGGTGCCTCCTTTTCCCTCTCCGTTATCCAGTAGCTAGCACTGGCAGGAGGGGTGCGGCGGCAGCCCCCGGGTCTCTACTTGGTGTAGAGAAACGTCTCGGGCCTGTGTCGTCTTTTCGTGCGTCCCCCACGCATCTCTCCGCGAGATGGGGGGATGTGAGCCGGTCCATGCTATCCTTGAGGCGGACGAACCATGGATGCTCGTCGAGGTAATAACGGGAAAAAATTTGAGTGGGGTGCTCGGCTCCCGTTCGCTGGGGTTCCGGCTTGTGGCCCATGTCGTGGCTCACCCCAAATCGGTTTCATCTAGTAGCCGGGTCCGTTCGATAGGTCCCGAGGGCCTGCTGCCTTCCTTCGGTAGGAATACCATGAACCAATCATTCGTGGAGACGGACTCAAATACGAAATCTGGGAATGACCTTAGCATCCGATTGTCAGGCTAGTGACCCCTAGCATGTCCATTCCCTATTCTCCCCTCGCTCTGTCATCCTGAGACGGCCATTTCGCACCCTGCTGGGTCGGCCTTCGTTTCTCTGGACCGTAGTGGGCCGTCGGGGCGTGTATATCCCCTATCCCTTTAGCTTACCTGGGCCCATGGGCCGTCGTCACTGGTTGCGCCACGCGTGCGTCCCTCCGACCCCTGCATTTGTCGGCCGAGCTCAGACGAGCCGGAGGTTTTGTTGCTGTGTGCTGGGGACGCATACGGAAAAGATCTTGCGTGTGCGGCGTGGCGGGCCCGGGGTGGATCCTGTAATGATGGCAGATACGGGATGCGGGGTTTGAAATGAGAGGGAAGTCAGATGGTGTAAGTTACCTGCCGTTATGCATGACTCCCGGTATTCCAATGTACAGTGAAGTGAACGTGACCAAGCGGCCGCATTTAATGCGGCTCGGGTCGTGGGGTTGTGCGCGTCGGGAGCTATTGAGGTGCCGTTCCGTCTTCGGGTCCCTTATAAATATCTGCGCATCAGTCATCCCCCGTGAGCGCTGCACTATTTGCCTCTCTCGCCGCTTCGTCTTGCTCGCGCCGGTTCCTCTGAAGCTAGGGTTTGCGTGGTAGTGTGTCTGTCTTAGCCACGCCTTGCGTTGCGCCGCGCGCTCCTTCCTAGGAGGACCTCAGATGGCCGGAGCGCCTTCGGAGAAGAGTTGGCCCCGTTGCGAGGCTGAGTACGAGCGGGCGCTCACGCTGGTGGATGCGGGGTTGCTGCGCCCAGAGCCCTCCACCGATGATGATGTCGAGTGGATCGTCCCCATTGGCGTCGCCAGGCCGGACCCGCCGAGCAGGTATGTGGTCTCCTTCTTGCCGTTCCAAGAGCGCGGGTTCAGGACGCCGCCATCTCACTTCTTCCGGGGGGTCCGTCACCATTACGCGATTGAGGTTCACAATCTCAATCCCAACTCCATCCTCCACCTTGCGGCCTTTGCGGCCATGTCGGAGGGGATGTTGGTGATGGAGCCGGATTTCAACTTGTGGAGGTTCTTCTTCAAGGCAACGGTGTTCCTCCTTCATGCTGGAGGGGTGAGACGGGTGGCATCGAGCAGAGGGTGCACCATCAGTCTCCGTTCGTCCAACTCCCACATTTACATGTCGGCGTGAACGAGCTCATCCAACCGAGGATGGCACTCACAGTGGTTCTACATTTGGAACCACCCCGAGGCGCCACTCCCGGAGTACACGGGCCAGCGTTTTTCCGAAGATCCCCCCAGCTGGAATGACGACTTGACCCCAGAGGAGCTTGGGGGGTAGCGCCCTATATCCGGAGCCTGGGGTGGCTCTGTGATGCAGAGCTGAACCTTTCGCTCATGGCGTGGGTGCGTGTGCTGAACGACATGGTTCCAGGGACGCCGTGTGAGGGGTCCGCCATGGCCACGGTGGACCTGGAGCTAGCGGACGTAGTCGAAGTTGCCGAGAGGCTGCTTTGGGACACCTTGGACGAAGACGACGCTTACCGTTGTCCACCGATGCGCCCTGACCTCAACTTCGTCGAGCTGGTGAGCCAAGGCCGTAATGTAGCGTCTCTTCTCCGCACTCCCTTTATTTGGTGATGACAACTCGCACGCCGCCCGTCCTCTTTCTGTAGGGGTCCCTCTCGATAGCTCGCCACATGGCCGCGCCCCTCCCCCTCCGCCTGTGCTAGGTGAGGAGGACATGGATTGGGAGGCCCTTGGGGAGGATGACGATGATGACGACGGGGACCGGCGTCCTCTATCGGAAGTGGTCCCTGCGCTTCGAACGACGGGCAGCGCGTCGGCTGGCCGCGGCCGCGACCACGGTGGTGGTACCGCCAGTTAGGGTGCTCGGCGCGCATTTGGTCCCTAGTAGTTCTAGGGGCGGTGCTGTCGGTGGTACTCTGTCCACTCCTCTTCCCGTCCTACCCGCGAAAGGTGGGGACGCCAACGGAGTGGCGGTTCGGGGTCCTCGAGCCGTGGCGTGACGGGATCATTGCCAAAGCGTGGCCGCGTCTTCTCCCACGGTAAGCCTGCTTTGCGTGGTGTCCTTTTCCGCTTTATGAATGTGGTCGGTTGTTTGTGTGGTGAACACGAGCTGAGTGTCGCAGGGCCATCGGAAGCCCGAACACGCGGGCTGGAAGAGACTGCGCCGGGAGGCGCCTCTGGTTGGTCCGGGATGGGATGTCATGGCCTTGGCCATAGTTTCGTCGGGCGCTGCGGGGACTGGGAGTGGCCCGGCCCTGACCGATGCCACTGCGGTTGGCGCGATGTCACAGACCCCTGCCGACGCCGGCCCCATGGTTGTCGTGCCATCTTCTTCCCCGGAGGTGGTGGTCGTCGACAACTCTGGGGAGGAGGGTGGTCCGGACATCACCGTGGCCATGGACGTTGAGGAGGTCCAGACGGACGCGACGCTGGGGGACGCCGCGGTAACGGCCGACGCGGGGGAGGCGAGACATCCGGACGTCCCCCTTCCCTGTGGCAGGTCACCTCGCGATGTGATAGTCCCGCAATTGTTCTCAGAGGAGGAGTTGGCGGCCGCGCGAGTGTCGAAAGCTGTTCTCCCCCCGTCCGGCACGACTTCGCAGAGCGCGCCAGCTGGCGCTGGGGGAGAGACCTCTCCCGGTGCCCTTCGCCGACTTGGCGCTTACCGCCACTCCTTTGGGGACGCTGACCTAGTCACGTGGGTCAACCGGGAAGATCCGGGGCAGCCAGTGTTCGTGCTGGACAACCGGCTAGAACTTCGACACTAGCAACGTGTTGCGAGCTCTCGCCAGGAGCATGGACGCCGCGTGGCATGTGCGGTGGAGGAGCTTCAGCGGGCGGTCGCGTCGCTCGACGATGACCTCTCTCACCATGGCAAATGTGAGGAGCCATTTGAGCGTAAGCGTTGCTCTTTTTTTCTTTTTTTCTGGTCGACTTCCTGACATCCCTTTTTCTGACGATCCTGATGGCGACGAACGCCGAGAAGTCCGAGTTCCTCCGCCGTGAGGATGGGTGGTGGGACCCCACGTCGTGGGCTGCGGCCGAGGATACCGACGTGGCCGAGGTCCTCTTGACTGTTCGCGGCCGAGTGGTCGAGCTGGAGGAGCAACTGAAGGCTCTGGAGGAGAGGGAGGAAGACGCTCGAGCGTTGGCACGGCGGAGCGCGACCGACGTCGAGCGGGTCGAGCGAGAGTGGGACGTGGCCAGTACCAGTGCTGAGGACATCCGCCAGATGCTGGAGGACGAACGCGCGGCGCATCGGGCTGAAGTCGAGCGTCTTACGTCCGAGCGTGACGCCGAGGCGGAAGCATGGCGCCAGGCCGTCTCGGCGCTGAACTCCATGGAGGAGGAGCGCAACACCATGCGACGCCAGCGTGATGTCAATCGTCAGGAGCAAGACGGCGCCGTGACCCGCTTCGAGGACCTATCCAACCGGGCGCGCGAGCGCCATATTGACGCCGACCAGAGGATTCTGGAGTTCTCCACCCGGGTCGGCGAGTTGACGACGGTCGCCTGACAGCACCGCGCAACGGTCCTCAGCCTAGAAAGAGAGAACGCAGGTATGTCTCCTCCGCCTGCCTGTTTGCCTTGGCTTTGTGCATAGTTTTTTTTCAGAGGCTGAGATCTCCTTCTTGTTGCTTCAGCGTTGCAGGCCGGCGCGCAGGAGGCGCAGGCGTTGCGGGAGGTCATGCACGGGGTGTGCGACCTCTTCGGCGTGGTAGCCGTCGAGGGTAGCCCGGCAGTGGCCAGGACCCGTGTTGGCCTGCTCTGGGAGCGGGGCCAAGCGCGGATCTGGGAGGCCCTGCGTATCGGGGTCCACCGCACGATGGCCATCGCCGCCTACCTCTACGACGCGGTGACCCCTGCGCTCGTCAGTTTAGGGTACCCCCCTAACGCCCCAGAGGACCTACTTGACAGGATCGAGGCCGATGCGGAGGAGCCTGCGGCGATCTTGGCCGCCAAGCTTGACGACGACGTGTTCCCGCCGCCAGAGGAGTGACCCTGCGTGGTCAGAGATCAGGGCCGATGGCCCTTGTAACAAACATTTTAAGTTATCTTGTGATGTGCCCCCGGGAGGGCTTTAGATGACTTTAATAGCTCTTTGGTGAGCTCATTTTAAATTTGTTTGCTTGTTGATTTTCGAATTTTCCCTGGGAGGAGCTTTGATCGGTTCGGTTGTGAGGTCGGGTGGAGATACTTGGCTCCGGGGAGCCGAAGTATTTCGCGGCCCTTTGGCACGGTCCGGCGAGATCTCTTCTCTCGGTGGGGGAGATCGGGCTTTCGCTTGGCAAATCGAAAAGTCTTTTGGTGTGAAAGACAGGGGGTTAGCCCCTTCCCAGCCCCCGAGCGAAGTGTGTTCTGGCATGCGCTGAGAGTGCACCTTGCTAAGCGGTCAGTCCGAGAGCTCCCGCGTTTTTATTCCCTGGACTTTTTGCTTTTTAAGAAAAGATTATATTTGTATGTACATGGTGATAGGCATACTAGAAAGTAATAGAAAGGTGACATAGCTGTTGGTGCCGTGGGCGTCCGAGCTCCCCTTGCTTTAGGGGTCGACTTCCATCTTGTCAGCGGCTTCGATCGCCGCCACTAGCTCCTCGCTGTGCACCTCGGCCATGGCGTTCTCGCAGCAGTCCACCTCGCACTGGTACGCCACCTTGACGTCGGAGGAGACCGTGATGATACCGTATGGCCCCGGCATCTTGAGCTTGAGGTAAGTGTAGTTGGGAACGGCCATGAACTTCGCGTAGCACAACCTTCCCAACACTGTGTGGTAAGTCCCTCGGTAAGCCACGACCTCGAAGGTGGAATACTCGGTCTGGAAGTTGTCCGGCTCCTCGAACGTGACGGGCAGGACGATATGCCCTAGGGCACCGTCTGTCTCCTGGGGATGACTCCCTGAAAGGCAGCCCCCAAGGATCGAAGCTTCTCCCTTCGTAGACCGAGGGCCTCGAAGGCATTGTAGTACATGATGTTGAGGTTGTTGCCCCGTCCATCAGTACTTTGGTGAAGCGCACGCTCCCTATGATCGGGTCCACGACGAGTGGATAAGAACCCGGGTGAGGAATGTGGCTCGGATGGTCATCCCAGCCGAACGTGATGTTGGGCTCCGACCAGTCAAGGAAGGCCAGAGTTGCCGGAGCGACGGTGAAGACCTCGCGTCGCTCTTTCTTTCTGCCAGCGCTTGCAGCCATAGGCCTCCGGGCCTCCGAAGATCATGAGGCACTTGTTGACATGAGGGTAGGAGTCTTCGCAACCCCCGTGCCCATCCTGTCCTTCTGATTCCTTCGGCTCGTCCTTGTCAGGGACAGCCTTGAAGTACCTAGCCATCATGTCACACTACTGGAGAGTGTGCTTGACCGGTCCGTTGTGATACGGGCACGACTTCGTGAGCATGTCGTCGAACTTGCCCACCTTCCTCCCGCCCTGGGGACGGGGAGGCTTGCGGTCTGCCATTGCAACAAGGTTGTCGCCGCTGCCACGCTGCGGCCTACCCTTGTTCTTGTTCTTGTTCAGGGCACGGTTCGAGCCGCCTTCGCCGGCGGCTCGCCTTCCTTGCCCTTTCCCTTGTCGGGGTGGAATATTGTGCCGACCGCCTCTTCTCCCGACGCGCAGCTCGTGGCGATATCGAGGAGTCGTTCGGTGGTGCGAGGGTTGCTGTGGCCCAGCTCGTGGACCAGTTTTTTGTAGGTCGTGCCTGTGAGGAAGGCCCCAACCACGTCCACGTCGGACGCCGTTGGGAGCCTTGTGCACTGCTGAGAGAAGCGACGGGTGTATCCCTGAAGGGACTCGTCCGCCTTCTGTCTGCAGCTGCGGAGGTCCCAGGGGTTGCCTAGTCGCGTGTAGGTGCCTTGGAAATTCCCGACAAAGGAGTGTCGCAAAGACTCCCACCCATCGATGGTGTTGGGTGGCAGATGCTCGAGCCACATGCAGGTTGAGTCCGAAAGATGAAGGGGTAAGTTGCGGATGATGAAGTCGTCATCGTCCACGCCACCGGCCTGACAGGCGAGGCGGTAGTCGTCGAGCCAGAGCTCGGGGTTCGTTTCCCCGGAGTACCGGACGACGTTGGTTGGTTGTCGAAAAGGGTGCCGGAACGGCGTGCGCCAGATGTGGCGAATGAACGCCAAGGGGCCCGGTGGTTCCGGCGTGGGAGGCCGGTCATCATCGCTATCATATCGGCCGCCACGTCGGACATGGTAGCCTCGGCTTGCGCCGTCCTGCTTGGCGTGCTTGCGCTCGTTGAACGTGTCGCACACGTCGCGTTTTTCGCCTACTCGGGCGTGCACGGTGGGATGCCGGTGTTCGGCCGGTGCGGGATCCAGGTGGACTGAGCCCTCGTGGTCGCTGGGTGCCGCATCGGCCGGGTGGCCGGTGCTCAGCCCACGCCTCCGCAAAGCGGAGCTCTTGGCCTGTTGTTCTACGGCCCGCTCCAGAAGGGTCTTCAGCTCATCGTGAGCGAGCTTGCCGTCGGGAGCATCTGGGATCGGAAGGTTGTGGAGCAATATCCTTGCTGCCATGATGTTCTGCCATGAACTGCGGCGTGCCATGTTCATTGTTGATGATGTGGTGGTGTACCTCCTGGGCCTCCCTGCGAGCGCGAGGCTCCACGGGATCCCTGGCGGCTTTGCGCTCGAGCGTTTTGCGCTCGAACGTCACCTTTAGCTATCGCTCCGCGAACTGTTGCTCTATGTCGCGGAGGTCACAGAGCTATTGCTGCAGACCTCTGAAGACTACGGGTCGGACCTTGGCTAGGGTACCGACACACACCGTCTGGCGGACGGGCGTGTGGCTGCCGTCGTCGTTGTCGTTGTCCCCCTCTTCGATGAGGGTGGGGTCGACAGCGGTTGCAGGTGGAGGTGCGTCACACATGAAGCACTCACGGCCATGGTCCTCGTTGGGATCGCTCGAGTTGGAGTTGAGCATATAATCGCTGGCTTGGAGGAAGCCGTGAAGCGCCTCCTGAACCTCCATACCGTCGAAGTCCAGGGGGTCCCAGGGATCAATGCTCCCATGGCTCGAGTTAGCGTAAGATGTGGCCTCGGAGCTCGCAAGGAGATCGGAGGTGGAGCCAGAGTGGTGGGACGCGAGCCCCATTCGTCTCCCTTCCGTGGGGTCAGCATGGAACCACGCGGCCACCATCTCCGCATATGACGCGGCGGCATTCCTCATGCCGAAAGGTTGCGCTTCTGAGACGGGCGTTTTGACGCGCCAAGGGGAGAGCGGATGCCCTCCCGCGAGCTGTGTCGTCACGTTAGCGAACGCGAAGTAGAAGTCGTGAAGAGACCCCTGAGTTGGCTGGGATCCCTGGAAAATGTTGAGCTGGCGCTCGAATGGAAAATGATCGGCCCGCGGGACGGCATCCTGACAAGCGCCTTGTTCCCCGGAGGGAGACAGATGGAGGTGGGCCATGGACGGGGTGATGGCGTCCACGGCTACCTCGGAGGATGCCGTAGGGCGGCGGAGAACCAGGTCGGCCCCCTGCCCGCAACACTGGAAGTCTAAGGTACCAAAATGAACAATGGAGCCCGGAGCGAAATCAACGTGGCAATCAGCCATCCGAAACTCGAAAATACGGGTGACACGCAAAGGTCCCCTACCTGGCGCGCCAACTGTTGGTGTCTTGACGGCCAACGAGTAAATTTCTAAGCGTGTCGGAGTTCGGATGGTTACGCTCGGGGAACACAGAGGTTTATACTGGTTCGGGCACAAACGCCCTACGTCCAGTGTGTTGCGGGGTCGTATTACCGAGCGTGGAAAGCTCGTAGAGGGTAGCTACAAGCTTTGGTGAGAGAGGGAAGCGCCTTCCCAGGTCTCGTGCGTAAGAGGTTCTTGGTTCTGGTGGGTGCTCGCGTGTGTGCGAGTTTGAGTGCGTGTGAATGAGTGTTTGAGACTCGAGAGTCGAAACTCAAGAGTCGAGAGTCGAGAGATTGGGAGTCCATTCCCTCCCTTTATAAGTAGGGACAGACGGAGGAGTACAATAGAGAGAGGAGTGATTGTGGGCCCGACTTGGGCTGCTGCCGAGGGTGGTCTTTGTCTTCATCCCGTCTTCCTTCCTGGGGAAGATTGCGCCAGTAGGCACATGTCCGAGTCCTGTTCGCCCTTGTTGTGTTGTAGCCATGCACCTTGTGACCGGGAACCCTGCTATCCCCTTTTCTAGGTATGGGCGGAGGTTGTCGCACAGGACCAGGCACCCCCGTGTTCCGTCGTACAGGGCTGATGACGCCCTAATCCCTGTTGAAGTGTCCGTCGGAGACATGGCATGGATATATCACGTAGAAGTCGTTGGTTAGGCAGCACAAGACCTTGTACCGCAGGGTGAACAGAGGTCGGCATGGCGCCTCATGCCTTTATCCCCATGCCTGAGGACGGAGGAGACTGTGGGCCTTTTGACTATATGGGCGAGTGCACCCCAGGCTGGGGATGGTGATGATATCTCCGAGGGTGAGGGATGTCACGGATGACGTTTGTTGGGCTCGGACGGGGCGGAAGAGCCCCCGAGGGTAGATGACGTCACGGGCGAAGTCACCTAGGCTCGGGTGAGGTGGAGGAGCCCCCGAGGGTGGATGACGTCTCGGATGACGCCTCCTTGGCTCGGGCGAGGCGGAAGAGCCCCCGAGGCTCTATGACATCACGGATGACACCACCTTGGCTCGGGCAAGGCGGAGGAGCCCCCGAGGGTTGATGATGTCTCGGATGACGCCACCTCGGCTTGGGCGAGGCGGAGGAGCTCCTGAGGGTTGATGATGTCTCGGATGACGCCACCTTGGCTCGGGCGAGGGGAAGAGCCCCTGATGGTGGTTTTGTTTTTGTGGAGTCTGGTAAATCGGGTACCCTATTTCTAGGTATCCGACAAGGTTACTACCATCTTATAGATAGGATAGAAAGTTGAACATGATATTATGCATCATGATACCGTATCTTTTGAATGTAGTAGTGTACGGCAGCGATTTGGCGCTCATGTCTGGATCCTTCCTTGCTGGGCTCCTTGGTGCCTCCTCCGTGCCTTCTTGCCCCGCTAGCCCTTCCTTGTCCCCTGTTGCTGCCTCTGCACTTTCCGGTGGGTCCACAGGTGGGTCCCCCATAGGTGCCTCTGCATTTCCTAGTTGGTCCGGAGGTGGGTCCGCAAATGGGTCCGCAAGTGGGTCCGCAGCTGGACTTCTCGATGGATCCACATGTCGACTATTGGGAGGAGGGGTTGAGCTTGTGCCCATGTCCATGCCCTTGTCCCTGCCATCACCATCTGGTTTTTCCTTGACCTTGTCCCCGCCATCGTCCTTGTCACCAACTCCGCTGTCATTTGGATCTTCCGGTTCAGGGGACAAGATCTGGCAACTGATGGTTGTGATCCGCCAGTGGTCGGTGCATAGCCCTTCTTCTTCATGAATCTTCCAAATTTCTTAACAAAGAGAGACATCTCCTCTTCATCAAGATCACTAGCACTTTGGTCTTCACTTTCACTAGATTCTTCAATGTTGCTCTTGCCTTTGCTCTTGTGTGATGAAGTAACCTTGAATGCTACACTCTTCTTCTTCTCATCTTCTTGTCTTCTTTCTTGACATCTTCTTCCTTGTTCTCCCTATATGCATCTTGAGTCATCACATCCCCCAAGACTTGATTTGGAGTCATGGTGTCTAGCCCACTTCTCACAATCAAGGTCACAAGTTTGTCAAACCAGGATGGAAGACACCTCAAGAACTTGTGAGAGAAGTCCTTGTCCTCAACCTTCTCACCAAGAGCCATGAGATAATTTACTAGAACTTGAAGCCTATGGAACATCTCTGGCACATTTTCATCATCTTTCATCTTGAAGCTAGCAAACTTCTCCTTGAGAATATATGCCTTGGCCCCCTTGACGGCCTGAGTGCCTTCAATTGATTCTTCAAGCTTCTTCCAAGCCTCATGAGCACTCTATAGATTCTTGATTTGCTCAAAGACCTTCTCATCAAGAGCCTCATGGATGGCACTAAGAGCAATGTCATTGTGTTGCAACCTTTCTTCCTCTTGTGGAGTTGGAGCATCCACATTCACAACCTCAAAATTCTTGTCCACCACAAGCCATACCTTCCGGCTAATTGACTTGATGTGTGCGGTCATCTTGACCTTCCAATAGCCATAGTTGGAACCATCAAATCTTGGTGGTTTCTTCATGTTGTTGATTTGAGCCATGATCACACCGTAGGTTGTTAAGCCTCAAAACAACGGTGTACTAGCTCCGATACTACTTGAAAGGTCCTATCCCAAGGCTAGAGGGGGGGGGGTGAATAGCCTAAATCGAAAACTAAAAAAAATCTCAACAACAAGTTAGATCACAAGATGGCGAAGCAAGGATTGCACTAGCCTACTAGGGGATGCGAAGCCTCCTAACCACAAATTCTATCCTAATATAACTCTAAGATCACTCAATGCCTACACAATTCTATTTGCCCACAAGCACAACCTAATATATTAAGACAAGTATGAATAAGGTAATGCAAAGGATGGGAAGGTGATTATACCGCCGAGTAGAGGATTGATCCAATCAAATGGAGAACACCGAGATAGCCAATCAATCACAAAGTGGGAGACAATGTTGACACTTGATTTTTCTCCTGAGGTTCACTAGTTTGCCAAATAGCTACGTCCTCGTTGTGTCAGCTCACTAACTTGGAGGTTCACGAGCCAATTGGCATCACACGCCAAACCCGTCACCGGGTGCCGCACAACCAAGACATGCGCAATCCACTAGAGTTACCGTTGTGATCTCCCACGGGGAAGGCACAAGAACCCCTCACAATCACCACTTGTGGTCGACGAAGCACAATCACCAAGCTTCTCGAATCCACACTGCTGCTCCAACCGTCTAGGTGATGGCAATCACCAAGAATAACAAGAAACTAGCAGCGGTATCAACTCCCAAGTGCCACTAAGATGAACTCACTTCATGCAATGCACTAGAACATTCAAATTTCTCAAATGGATGATCAATTGACTAAGAGATGAGTGGGAGTGTGTGTCACAAGCTTCTCAAGTGTATGCAATATCAGAATAAGCAAGAGAGAGACCTTGAACCGCCACACACCCTTTTATAGCCCTCTCAAAAGAACTAGCCATTATTCACTTGGGCTGCTGAAAAACAGACCGTCGGACTACTCTGCAACCAACAGACCAATGCACCTGGTCCGACGCTTTAGTCCGGCGCCTAGTCCGACGGAGCTTTTGGGATCGCCACGTATCCACTGTCTTCGGAATTCGACCGTTGGCTTTCAAACTTGCTGACCTCCAGACCACTTACCATAGTCTGGAGCCTCTGGTTCGACGCTCTGGCCTTAGCTTCGACAAGCAACATATTAAGAGCCCTGGCTTCGGACCACTGGTCGGGAGGCCACCGTCGGACCAATCTCTCTAGTCCGGAGCCTCTTCTGTCTTCGAGCCAAGTTTACGCAGGGAGCGCATAGGCTTCGAACCACTAGTCCGGAGCTGACCAACAGACCATATCGTCTGGTCCAGAGCTTGCCTTGGTCTTCTGTCTTGATCACCTGACCAACCGGACCTTTGGCCGATGGTCCGGAGCACCACCGTACCACTAGTCCGGAGCTTCTCTGCCTGGTAGCTAGTGTTGGGAGCAGGCCGTTGGACCACCTTATATGGTCCGGAGCTCCTATGCAAACTGGCCTGGAGCTTCTGTCTTGGTCAGAATTCACTTCTCTTTTCTTCCCTTGATCTCATGTGCCACCACCAATGTTTCACTAACTTGTGCATGTGTGTTGGCATATTTTATCAAGTTTTTACAAGGGTTGCTCATTAGGTTTAGATGCAATGCACTTCATGACTGTTGGCACCAAAAATGATGCTCTTTTATATAACTAAAACGATGTCAACAACCTCAGAATCAAGGATAAACCAATCATCGCATAAGAATATTTTATAAAATAACAAGTTCCACATGTCCATGAGCATTTGGTTGCCAAATTGAAGAAATGGAGGAAAGGAGACCTAGTGGGACCCACATATGGGGTCGGCCGACCACCCTGTGGGCCCACCAGGTCTCCCCCCTCGGCCATGATCTAGAAGAAGCACATCAGAGTGATTTCCAACCCTTGGATCACTATGTGCTTTCTCCTAATGGCTCACATACAAAGTACACAGATGAAGGACCGAGAATGGCGACCAGAGGGTGGGGTGAATGGGAGCCTCAGATTTCTCTCGAAATATTTGGGCCACTCTTCCCAAAAACCAAACCCAGTTGCTGGCTGCTCACCGGCAGTGGAGAAAACTCACCGGAACCCCGAAAACCAAGTTCCCGACCACTATGGAAAAGAGGCAAGAACCCAAGGAAAAACAACAAAAACACAGCCGACAGACACTGACAACAAAAACACAGGCGACGGATGTTGAAGCCGAGCGTCCGACGTGAGAACAAAGAGCAACTCGAGAGGACAGACAGGCGACGGACGCGTCTGACGCAGTCCCGACGGACGCGTTTGACGTAGTCCCGACAGACGCTCTGCAGCATCCGACCCAAAACAAACAGAGAGCTTGCACGGCCGAAAAACCGACGAACGCATCTAGTGCAATGCCGACAGACGCTGAGGAGCGTCCGACGCATTTTACACAGAGACCCTGGAAACTGCAAAAACCAACGGACGTGTCTGGCGGGTTAGCGACGGATCATGGTGAGCGTCCAGTGCAAACTTAAGCCGCGCAGACAGAGCAAGCGATCGATGCTGACGTTACCACAACCTAGCATCCGACGCCTCTCCACGGAGCGTCCGGTGCCCCCGAGCAGAGCGCACTAAACGCGAAAAACATTTTTCTCTCTGCCAAATCTTCCCAACTCCTTACCAAATGATCTCCACTAGCAACCCAACTTGGTAGGCATGTTTCTAGTGCTATGGAGACGCTATCCTGAGGAAATCATCGCTCAATTTGGTTTGGATTGAAGGGAAACAAAGATTTGGGGGAAGAAAGAAACGAAGAACACTACAAAGAAATCGCCCGATCTGCCGACTCGAGAGGTTTGAGGATGGATCCTTCAATGCAAAGATGCTCCTCATGAATACGAACAACTTGGTTCAAACGGATTTTGCAAAGCTACTCCCTACAAAGAGAAATCATCTCTGGAAAAAGGAGAGAGCAAAAGCAAAATGCGAAGAACACAAGCAAAATGGGTACACGATCAAGAAATCAAAGCCGCCATGGCTGACGGAGGTTACGACCTCCAATTCCTCGCAAAAAACTCAAGTTCTTACAGAGGTTGGTGAAATCAACCTAGGGATCTCATGAACTAGAGAGAGGGTAGAGAGAGAGAGAGTTGGGGCAAATGATTAGGGTTCAAGAGATCGATCAAGGGATACCCCTTCATCTCCTATTTATCAGGCTTTGGCTATTTCCCAAAGACACCCCTTGATACATGAGTGAACTACCTAGCCTAAGCATTGCAGTCCAAGCTCCGGAAAATATTTTCTAGGTTTTCATCGGACGGGCCCGCTTCCTGCCTAGACTTGTCGTCGTCTCGACGCAACCTCCAAGATTCCGCCATGTGCCGCCCCCGCTTCCTGGGAAGCTCCACCTGGGTTTTGAGGCCCAAACCCGTGAAACCCGCCACCGGTAGCTTTGGGCTCAACTACCGAATCCCGAGTTTTGAGGCCCAAACTCGGAAACCGTCCTTCGGTGGTTTTGTGGCCCAAACCACCAAACCGCTCGACTCGAGCCACCTTGTCCTCGCCTAGTCGGACTCTGAGTGCCCTGAGCCTCCGCTCGACCCGTTCATCCGCCGTCTTCACTCGGTCAACTCGGTCTACCTCCATGTATTGTCGCACTTGCTGGTGCCAAGCACTAGCCACCACAGCTAGTCTGCCGGCATCCATGGTTCCTCGGTCCGAGCCCCGCTTCCGCCCTTCACCGCTCTCAGTCCATCGGCACGGCAAGCCTCTACTCGACCTTCTCCACGCCATTGACCACTGTCACTAGTCATAGCACCTGCACACCACAAGCTGGTAGACAGGCACACATTTGCTTTCGCAAAGGTTAGAATTAAGCCACTCAAACTGAAACGCTCAAGTGTTGGACGATCGCTCATCACAAAACTGAACAATCATGGGTACTTATGCACCATTTGTTCGCAAGTGCATTTCAGATTTGAGCCACAAGGTAAAGCTCTCCAAATGACCAAAAAGCTAAGAAAGCCAAAACGGGTCACTTGAAAGAAGCAAAACGAGTCCAAAACTTGGTTCCCAAAGACATGGGCAACGGCTCGACGCAACCAAGCAAAACAAAGCTAGCCCTTAAGAAGAGGCAGAAAACAGGCTCAACACCGCTAGCAAGTCCATGATACCAATCAAAAACTCTCAAAGCTCAGAATACCAATTGAAGCACTAAGGGAGCTCAAAGATACCAATTAAAGCTCATAGGCTCAAGAAGCCAATTGAACCCTGTCGAAGCCAACAAAAACAAGCTAGACCCTCCAGAAGAGGCAAAGGCTCAACACATCTTGCAAAAGCTCCCCCTGAGCAAGATACCAATTGGAAACCTAATGAAGAGCCAGAACAAGATACCAATTGAACGCCTTAAGACAAAAGAAGTACAAAAACTCCCCCTTGACCAAAGACGCTCTAAAACAGTGAAACCAAAAGATATGCACTCTAACTCCCCCTTGAATGAAATTCTCCCCTTTTAAAAAATGGGTAGGTGAGAAATGTATGCTTTCTCCCCCTTGTTGACACATGTAGCTCATCAAGACTCAAAACTCAAGATCCGGCCACAAATGCCATGATATGCAAAATGAGTGCAACAAGCTTCATACATAGAGCAAAGACAATGAAAAGATGCTCTAAGTGATGTGATCCTGTGAGAATAGGAAAAGCTCTACGTGCCCAACAAAGACTTAGGTTGAGCTAAAGATCACTTTAGAAGCCAAAATAGAGAGCATTACATGTGTGAGCAAGGAATGGGTATCACCTCCTAGAGACAACTAAACATGGCAAGCAAGATAGGATCTATCTCAAAGCAATCTCACGTATAGCAAGTAGAACTATCCATATCAAGGTTCATACAACAAGCCAATGACCCAACTGAATAAATTTTTCAAGTTTCAGAGTTTCGCAGCCAAAATTCAGTTTTAGGCACATTTAAGTTGTATGCGAGTGGTTGTAAACAAAGTGATGCCACTGCTTACCAACCGGGCGAAGTCAAAGGAATTAACACACCGGTTTTGGTCATACACGACACCGCTCAAGTTCCACCCGTATGGGTAGCAGTCTTGAACACACGATGAAGTGCTCACAATGTAGACCCAGCTCGATCTTTCCAATTCATAAAACAGAGAGCAATTTCATTTTTAGATCAATTTTAATCATGGTGCTCAATGGAAGTGAATGAAACAATGAAGAGTCATAGTTACAAGCTATATACAACACAGCCAAGAAGGATCTTCAAAAGCCTACACATGCTAGTGCCATTTCAGAGGTGATATGGGGAATTAAATTCAGTTTAAAAGATTTTCTAACTTAGCTCTATTGCATATCAAGAGATCAAAGAGAGTCTAAGTTAGGCAACACCATAGACACATAAAGCACCTCAAACAGAGCATAGATTCATTATATCGGCTATAGGTATGAAGCTTAAAAAGAACTATGTCACAAATGCAAATGAGATGCACAATGCAATGACACCAATTAACAACTAAAAGACACTAAAGAAAATAAAGAAAAGACAAATAAGAACTAAAAAGAGCTATGATACACAAAGAGCTTCCCTCAACTAAAAAGGGTAGCAAACACCCAACTCGCCCCGAAGGCGCGAAAACGCAGTTTGATCCAAAGGTTTTGTGAACATGTCCGCAAGCTGGTTTTGGGTCTCGACATGCCGGAGGTCAATGTCGCCCTTCCCAAAATGATCACGCAAGAAGTGAAAGCGGACCTCAATGTGCTTGGTCTTACAGTGAAGCACGGGATTTTTGGCCACACTAATTGCACTCGTGCTATCGCAAAGCAGAGGCACCTTAGTAAGCAGAAGACCAAAATTTTTCAAAGTGGCAATCATCCAAATCAACTGCGAGCAACAGCTAGCCGCGGCAATGTACTCAACTTTGCACGTCGACTGTGCCACGCTAGACTGTTTGCGAGACGACCAAGACACCAAAGAAGACCCGAGAAACTGACAAGTCCCAGAAGTGGACTTCCGATCAAGACGGCAACCGGCAAAATCGTCATCAGAGAAACCACAAAGCTCAAAAGAGGAAGAGGTGGAAAACCAAAGTCCAAATTCGGGAGTGAAACGCAAGTACCTCATGATGCATTTCACCGCCTGCTTGTGCGAAGTCCGTGGGGACGCTTGAAAGCATGCACACAAGCAGACGGTGAACTGAAAGTCCGGCCGAGTCGCTGTCAAGTACAAAAGCGACCCGATCATGCTTCGGTACTCCGTCTGAGCCACCGCCTCTCCTTCCTCGTCCACAGCCACGACAGTCATAGTTGACATGGGCGTCGAGAGGGGCTTTGCCTCGCCCATGTCAACCTTCTTCAAGATATCCTTCGTGTACTTGCCTTGATGCACAAACGTCCCTTCTCGGGTTTGCTTGATTTGCAACCCGAGAAGGAAGGTCAACTCTCCCATCATGCTCATCTCAAATTCCCTGCTCATAATATCTGCAAACTTGGCAACAAGAGCATGAGAAGAACCACCAAAGACGATATCATCCACATATATTTGGACAAGGAGAGTGTCTTTGCCTTGCTTGAGGAGAAACAACGTCTTATCTACCGATCCCATTTTAAAACTCTTAGCAAGCAAAAAGGTTTTTAGTCTATCATACCATGCTCTAGGTGCTTGTTTCAAACCATACAACGCTTTGTGAAGTTTAAAAACATGGTTTGGAAACTTGGGATTTTCGAAACCAGGAGGATGTTTAACATAAACTTCCTCCTCTATGTAGCCGTTTAAGAAAGCACTTTTAACGTCCATTTGAAAAAGTTTAAAACCCTTAGAAGCCGCAACAGCTAGAAGGATTCTAATGGCTTCTAAATGAGCTACGGGAGCAAAGGTTTCCTCAGTCTATTCCCTCCTTTTGACAAAAGCCTTGAGCTACCAACCTAGCCTTGTTGCGCACTACCACACCATCCTCACTTTATTTGTTTCTGAAAACCCATTTCGTACCTATGGGGTGGCAACTAGGTGGTGGAGGAACTAAGACCCAAACGCGGTTTCGCTCAAAGTTTTCTAACTCCTCATGCATGGCATTAACCTAATCCGGATCCATCAAAGCGTTGTCCAACATCCCGGGGCTCAAAAGAAGCGACAAAAGCCGAATGGGCAAAGTGAGAGATATAGGACCTGGACCGCGTGACTCAACGGTCAATGTCGCCGATGATGTTCTCTGGCGGGTGATGCCACTAGATGTGGCAGGGAGCCTACCTGGACGAAGTGGCCTCCCCCTCGACAGCAGCTGGAGCTCCCTCAGGTGCAACAGGCATCGACTGAGGAAGCTGTTCGAACGACCCCCATGTAGAGGAAGTAGTCGGATCGGGACCGTGAGCCGAAGTGGACGTCGCAGGGTCGAGGGGGGCAGCCAGTGGAGTTGGCTCGGGATCACCCCAAATCGGCATCGTCTTGCTCCTCCTCCACAAAGATGCTAGTGTTCACCTCATCATCACCTGCAAGCTCAAAAGCAGTGGAAACACAGGGCATAGTCTCATCGAATGTAATCTCACAAGTCTACATCACTTGGTTAGTCTCAAGGTTAAGTGCACGATAAGCACGAGAGTGAGTAGAATAACCAATAAGATACCGTCAGAAGACCGTGATTCAAATTTGTCCAACTTACCGCCCTTTACGAGGATGAAGCACCTGCACCCAAACACTCGTAGGTGACTTACCTTGGGTGGTATCCCAAATCGCAACTCATAAGAAGTCTTTTTCTTGAAAGCTCGGAGAAAAATGCGATTGGAAACATAGCAAGCAGAACTGACTGCTTCGGCCCAATACTGCCTAGGAGTCCTATGCTCATCGAGCATCGTCCTGGCCATCTCAACAAGGGTCCGATTCTTGCGCTCAACAACACCGTTCTGCTGGGGAGTGTGATGTGAGGAAAACTGGTGATCGAGACCCAAAGAAGAGCAAAGAGTTGCAAAGTGAGCATTCTTGAATTTTGTGCCATTGTCACTGCGTATAGCTCTCATGCATTCTTAGGTAGCTCATTCTGCAATCTCAAAATCAGATCTCGAACATGTGAAAAAGCCTCATCCTTACTCTCCAAAAAGAACACAGCAAGAGTATCTCGAGTAGTCTCAACGACTACAACCAGATACCACTTCCTTCCGACCTAACCCGGCTGACCAACTGTGTCCATGTGTAAGAGCTCGCCGGGTTGTGAGGTCAAAATTTGAGTTACGGGAGGATAGGAAGCAGCAACCATCTTGCCATGTCTGCAAGGATGGCAAACCAAATCCTTCTCAAATTTCAACTTTGGCAATCCTTGGATAAGGTCCATTGAGCTAAGCCTTGCAAGCAAGTCAAAACTCAAGTGTCCCAATCTCCTATGCCACTTCCAAAGCTCGGAAGAAGAACCTACAAGAAGACAACGAGAAGGTCCGGAAGAGATAGAAAAATCCGCACGAAAAACCTTCCCGAAGGGCAAAATCCTGAAAACAAGCTCACCACAAGAGTCCAAAATCCGAGACAAGTTTGGCTTAAAACTCACTTCAAAATGATCTTCGAGGAGTTGTGAAACCGAGAGAAGATTGAAATGCAAATTTGCAACCAAAGCAACACCCTTGAGGACAAAAGACGAATTGACTCGGATGGACCCCCGAGAGACAACCTTACGTTACTCTTGTCCCCAAATGTGATATACTCGGTGTGGCGCACGGGGTCGAGGCTGGAGAACCACTTGGCACTTCTGGTCATATGGCGTGAACATCTAGAATCCACAAGCCAAGTCTCCTCCAGTCCTCCTTCCTACATCAATAAAAAGACATAGGGTGAGCAAACAGACCAACACTGGGGTTAGTAAACTGTGAAGGATACCAGTGTTGTCCCACTTGACCAAAGAATGGGTTAGGAGAAAAACCAAACATCTCCTGCCCCATGGGAGGATAGCGATCACCACAATAGGGAAAACTGTGGTCCGCTAGAGAAGGGTGGAGTAAAGCCACCGCCACGAGGCCCGTAGTCGTATGGGTCACGACCGGTACCCCGCCGGGAACGACCACCATGTGGTCTCGCCTCTTGAGGCCTAGCACCTTGAGGCATAGTACCTCTAGGCCTAGAAGAGCGCCTCCGAACTTCCGGTTCACGCACCCCAACTCATGGGTAGTACATGTCCCGGTTGTTCAACTCAAACTGCATCCGGTCATCTCTCTTCCTCCTATAGCAAAACTCAGCCAAGTGCCCATCCCGCTCACAATACTCACAATGGTACCATCACCACACTCTTGGTAGGCACTCTCTTGTTGGGTTGAGTGGCTCTAGCTTTCTTAGGAAGGGGATCACTAAGAGATGTCTGGCATTGTGTCAAGTGGGTTGCGAAGATGGTTCGGTTTTGCAATCCACACTTGCTTCTGTGGAGTGGTTTTGGGTGGCTCTTCAAACACA